>JBAMMX010000004.1:29619475-30119235 GCA_037126225.1 Dillenia turbinata
TACTATTGTATTATCTGGGGCTATTCCTTTGTAAATTGTGTTTTATTCAAGCATGATGAGCAGTTGAAATTATGTTCCCATCCTTTTTCAGCATAATGACTTTTGAACCATGCACTGATTCTCAAGCAGAGCTACTGTACACCAGTGCAGATGACACGGCAATCTCCGATTAACAATCTGCCATCTGCTATTGGTTTTGTGTAATCAGGATATCAGACATCATATATCATCGTTGGTAGGGTAGAAAGACCTTGTAGCTCTCTGATTGCAGCTTCCAGATCAACCTTGCCAAGTTCACACAAAATCCTTGAGACCTAGTCTTATATGCTGTTGTTTCTTAATCTTCTAGTATTTCTTTAGACTTCTTCACCTCTATCCAATAAAAATGTGGAGTAACCTCAAAAAACCTCTACATCAAGTCCAAGGACTGTATTCCTTCCTTCCTTTCCTCTGATCCTTCATTTTCAACAGCCCTCCATCTGTCTCTTTTACTTTCAACTTAAATAAATGATTTCCCTTTGCAATCTCCCGGTGTTTGCCCCTTGGTATTATAAACTCTTTGGTAGTTCATTTTCTTTAGAACCCAACCTTTCCTGTAATACTAAATTTAGAAACAAGAACAATTTTGAATCATGATCTTTGTAAGATTGGATCAAACAAAATTTGTTATTGAAATGTGTAAGAGAGTACCTCGAGCTGCAAAACCGTATTTCACCTAAAAAGGATCAGTCCTTGTATATACTGGTACGAATGCTGTTCAGATTGAGAGATGAATACTGTTGATGTTTTCTGTTTCTCGTGTTGATACCATGCTGATTGAGCAGGAAAAATTGCAATACAGAGACAAAGAGGACTCTCTTGAGAATCAAGAAATGCAGTTGGGGTTGGGAGTATACTGAAGGAATTTGAGTTGGCAAAAAAAAAAATTCCATCCTCAATAATCACAATACATAGAGGACTTTGCTTTCTTGAGAATCAAGAAATGCAGTTGGGGTTGGTAGTATACCGAAGGAATTTGAATTGAGGAAAAAAAATAAAATAAAATCCACCTCAAGAATCTCAAGAAAGATAGGACTCTTCTTTGTTGAGAATCAAGAAATGCAGTTGGGGTTGGGAATATACCGTAGGAATTTGAGTTGGGGAAAAAAACATCCTCGAGAATCACAATACAAAGAGGACTTTTCTTTCTTGAGAATCAAGATCGGTGAGAAGGGGTAGAGACTAAGTTCTTCCATAAATATTTTCCAGATGTGATCTCAACCAAAATCCAAAAAGTTCTTCCCAAACATGATTTAACCTTCAAAAAAAAAAATCATAGAGAATTGCTTTAATCAAAAAACCCAAAATTAAACAAATTGTGTAGAGAGAGTAAGAGAGAACCTTTTCCGAGCTAGGAATCGAAAGCGAATCTTGATCGGATTCATCCGCAGAATCAACAAGATTCCATGATCTTAGGTTTCTGGGTGCCATGAATCCAGCCAAAGCAATAGACAAAAACATGAGAATCAGTCGAAGTGGACACATGTTTAACCCCTAACTGACAGGACTGTGTGTGTTGTGTGTAGGAAAGAGGCTTTCAGGGGCCGAGTCTGCTTCCGAATAAGGAAAACTTTCGAGTCAATTCGATTTATATGGTACGGAGATTGTCACAAAGACCGATGACAATTCACCTTCCTCCAATTTTTTTTTTTTTTAGAAGGAAGCATTTTGTTTTATCCATCTTTTTGGAAAAATACAAAATAACTTTTTCACATATTTTAAAATTTTCTATAATTTAGTATTATGAATAAAAAAAGAATATTAGTCTCTTTTTTTTCCCAAAAAAAAAAAAAGCTAGGGCATGTGTCTGAAGTTGTACTATATGACTTGTCAATTGTCATCGTCTGGATCCATGGCACTCAGAAACTCAAATCACGGGGTTTCAAATATTAATTTGGTTTCACGGATGGTGGTGGAAACAGCATTCTTCCCAGCACTCTGCCATTATTATTGAAAGTAAAATTAGAAGGTTGCTTTAGATTATGAGATGGGACTTGACAACATGCGTACTTAGCAACCTTGGTTTTGTTCCTGTTGTTGGATGAAATATTGCCTGCAAGTGGAAACTTCTATAATCTCTGAAGGCGATGGAATTGGGGGAACATCAAAGATGCTGCCAATCAATGTGATGACTATAGAGACTGCGGCAATAGAGATGGTAGAGATGGGACTTTTTGCATGCCTAAGCCACCAGGTATGATGCTTCATTTAAGTCATTTGTATTTATGATCTCAAATGCAGCCAGTGCATATCATCCACTACTCTTAGAGTTGTGATTGAAGGCCTTCAGTTTAAGAGATTCTTGGTCTGGAAGTTTTTACAAAACCAAATGATTGCTTTAGTAGAATTTGACGATTTTACAATGTTTCTGGATGCACTTAAAGCAGGTGCTGTAGGAACTGGAGCTGTGATTGCAGTGAAAAAAGTTGTTGCTTCTAGCACTTGCATATATTTAACCCGCTTGTTATGTAGTCCGCATTGTCTGCATACAATTTTGGCCTGAAAAACTGGTGCCGGAACTTTCTATCTGCTGATGCGACTAGAGGCAAAGTTTCTGCTTATGGACACTTTTCTGTTTCTTGTCTGCTTCATGCTCCAGGTAATCACAGGACAGAGTAAGAATTATGGGAACAAATCCCTTTGCTTTTTTGCCTCCCCATAATCACTATGCATTGTGCCCACTATCTTTTTTGACTTTCTGGAAATTTTGCTATCTTCTGAACCAGTCCATTTAGATATGTCTTCTATAGACCATCTTTTGCTTGGGGACCTATATACAGGTTTTCTAGCGATCTTCATATGCAAAAAGTAGGAAAGAATGATTAGTGAGGACAGGAGGGTCCAATAGCGGAACTCAATAACCACTGCATCAGAAGTATCTGCAAATTATATTTCACTCAGCCAAATTCTGAGTTATAATTTATGTTTGTTTAAATTAAAAGATTGGTATTACTTTATCAGAATAATTGATGTACTTATGACATGATATGGTCAAGTAACAAGACACTGGATCCCTCTGCACGAGTTAATTTTAAAAGAAATTGCAGCTAGTGATTCCCAAATTAAACCTTTGGGGTTGCAGTAATACCTTTGGACATCATGATATGGTCGGGTGCCCTCATGCGGTAACAAGACACTTACGGCTAATGATTCCCAGATTAAACCTTCGGGGGTTGCCCACCAATTTTGAATGTTGTTTCCTTTCATGTCATAACTAGAAAGAAATGAGAAAATTTTATTGGTTAGTCTAGAAATATGTGACCATTGGGTAGATAAAGGAAATGAAAGAGTTCAGCCAAGCCAACCCCTTCTTGCAAGAAATTTATTTATCCAAGGGCTAAAAGGAGAGATTCTTTTTTGCATAAGATTGGTATGACAAATTGATCAAATTCTAGAATTGGGATAATTGTGGGAACCGCATTATTGGTTGTAGATTCCTCAACCATCATCATGTTATAATTGAAGCGCCCACCTTTGACACTAACGTTCTTCCTAGATTGTGGTAGGTAACATTCCATAAATTTGTTTGCAATTGAACCGGCAGCCATAGCATATCTTGTCATTTAATATTTGAACATATTGGTCAAAAGGTATGAATGACCTTATAGGAAAAGGGAATGGATAGAGGCTAATTTTCTTCTGATAATGGATTAAATAAACCAAGAATTAAATAGACTGAATTTCATATGATACTCCCTCTTATCATATTTTAAAAGTTTTTTTGCTTGATTTGAATTCTAATTAATTCAAATTATTCCTGCAATCGACACTTGACTTGCATTTTTTCTATTGTTTTTTAAATATTTTTTGAAAAAATTATCTTATTATTTTTCTTAATAATGGCAGAAATCTTGACCAAAGGGTAGGTCTGCCCTTCGAAGCGCATTACGAATTAAAGTAAATTTAGTGATCAGAACTCCCTTCCCTTCTCAAATCGACGTTACCCAAAAAATATATATAAATTCGGGCCCAAGCCCAATAAAAGATGCGGGGCAGTCCATTTAGGTTCAGGGTCATGTTATACTTGGGCCCTAGCCTTTTGGGTGGATCCATATGGGCCTATGAAATGGATAAATTGGCCCAGAGCCTATTTAGTGTGTGTCCCTCATTCATCGGTGAGTCTCTCCCTTTCATCTCGTAAAACACTACTCCCAACCAATCAGTCTCTTATCCTTTTCAGAAACAAAAGCTGAGAGCGCGAGCCATGGCTTCGCTGGTGCTCAACGGAGGAACTCTTCTTCCACTCCACCTCTCTTCTCTCTCCTCCATCTCCAAACCTCAATCTCTCTTCATTTCTCTCTCCTCGTCTTCTCTTTCTTTCTCTTCCTCTCCCTGTCTCTCCCCTCTCCCTCCCGGTACACACACTCTCTCTCTCCCCCCCCTGTCTCCTCTCTCTCTCTCTCTCTCTCTCTCTATATATATATATATATATATAATTTGCTCTCGTTTGTTTTTTCTTCTGCTTCAGTGTACTGTGGAAGAGGTGATAAGAAGACGGCGAAAGGAAAGCGATTCAACCACTCTTTCGGCAATGTCGCTCTCTCTCTCTCTCTCTCATATTGTCATGTCAAATTTCATAGTAATAGACAAATAATCAGTCTTTTTATTGTTTGCTTATTGAATTGTGATGTTGTTATTGATAGGCGAGACCTAGAGATAAAAAGAAAGGGAGAGGACCGCCTAGGGTTCCCGTGCCGCCTGCTCCACCGAGGAAAGATAGATTTGAAGACGATGGCGAGAAAATCAAAATTGAAATCGATGAGTCTCTTTTTTCAAGTTAAAATTTGAGTTGATTTTAACTGTCTTGTTTATGTAATATGTCTCAACATTGATGAATTACTCTTGTTATTTGTTTGCTCTTCAATATATGTGATTTCTTGTTCACTAATTGAAATTCACTATGCCTTTATGAATTCTTGCTAGGATATCATTGAGCTTTTGCTTCCAGTCCAATTTCAGTGACTTTATTGCCCGTGCCTTTGATGGGAATTTAGTGAATGAGATGAGTGTTGGGTTGTGTTCTTTATACTGTTGTATAATCTGGGGCTTTTCCTTTGTAAATGTCTTCTATTCGAGCATGATGAGCAGTTGAAATTATGTTCCCTTCCTTTTTAACGCTACCCTTATGGTCATTTTTATAAAGTGTTAGTGTCCAATTTGACAGCATCGTTGCTATTAATTTGTTGGATGAATCTTAATTATAGTCGTTGTAACAAGTTTTGATGGAGTTACAATCCTTGCAATTGTGAATATTTGTAGATTTAGATGAATAGGCGATTGAATTTTAAAGTTTGATACATTTACTAACTCTCTACCATGGCCTCTCTAGATGTAGATAGATGGAACCTTGAGATTTAGGTCTGTGATAAATTATAAGATACAAAATATTTAGTTGAGTCGCTTGCTTTCTTCTTGAAGATAGATATTATTGAAACCTAGTGATCATGACTCTGGAATATGCCTACATGGACAATGACAACAAGGAGAGGCATTCATGAAAAGGAGAGGCATTCATGAATTGTGGAGGCATGCGGATAAATTGCTGTTTTATTAATGCCTATTTTAAGTGAAGCTGGAAGAGTGTTCTTGATAATTTGATATGATGTTGACCCAAGAATTGAGGTATAAGTGGACTCTTATCTGCTCCTCTCTTCTTCTTTTTCTGTTAAAAAAAAAAAATGCAGACCGTTCAACCATTTCCTAGAGGAAGTTCTTGTCATTTTTGTTCTTATATGTTCATTAGGACAGTGAGCTATATGGCATTGAGTTGATTTTGGTTTCTGCACATTGTCTTCCTTCAGACTGTGGCTCTTGGAATTGACAGCAATGCAAGTGCATCTTATCTTTGTTCATTTCTACTAGGAGTAGGACTAAGGGCTGAAGTTTTTTTTGCAACTGAGAGCCAGTGACTTGAGTCACGGAAAGTGTGCCTTGTTATAAGCTATAAGAGGAACTCACGAACTAATTGAATTGAATAATTTCATACTAATCATGCCTTAGTTTGTGGTTTATTGAGGTGATCTGTTATATTGTCGATGAATGTAACCTCATCACCATTTGGTACTAATTCTATAGCAAAGATTATTCTTGTAAAATTATTTAACATGGTTTGTTTTGGAGGGATACTACTATTATCCCTAGTTCATATGCCCCAAAAATACTTGCATGAGCTTTATTTATGGTCACCAATTACTTTAGGGCTGGTGCTTGGTCCACTATTACTTCTTGTGCATGCAGTAACACATAACCTACTATGTAACCGTTATACAGAAGTGTGAAGTATTACTGGAAATTTCATTACTCAGTCAACAGAAGCAGTAGACAAGCTGACTGATTCTTTTGCCCTGCTTTCAACCAAATATGCAAAACAAGCCATTCCTCCTGAGTGATGCCCATAGCACAGCTCCAAACCTAATCACATATCTGCAAAATTATAACAATATGTTGCAGCATGTGTATGTGTGTGTGCTTGTGTGTGTAGAACTGCTTTTGTTCCAGGGTCATTTCAGTTTCAGAAAATGATGATTTTTAGCACTTAGCATGGTTGAGTTCTCTTTACATCTGAGTGTATTTTAATGAAGGAAGTCTAATGTCCATAAAATGCCCCCAATGTTTTGTCTAAACTTCATTGATCACTTGCATTGAAAGTGTTAATGTATTTATCGGGAAACAAACATTCCTTATAGGTATTCCTTCTATTTCTGTATTGAAAATGAAGTCTAAAAATGTTTTTCTATATGTAAGGATAAGAAAATTTGTGATCCAGTTTCCACTCTCTTTTATACATCCTAAATTATTTTTAGGAGAGACCAAGAAAATTTAGGTTGACCTGGTTTCATTGCATTATATTTTTTTCCCTTGAAATAAAGGAAAGCACAATACATGTCTTTATTGCCGGCTAATCCATTTGTTTATTCAGAGCCTTAGCCATCTCAATTCCCCCCAGCCATAGTATCTCCCCTGTTTCAGTAACTCTGTGTAGGGAAGACCGCTGCTTGTTCAACTCTTGATATTCTTTTTGGGTATGGAGATATCTGAGATAACTGAAGAAGATGATGAAGGGGGTTTTTTAGCCATCAACACAAACAACAACAACAATCTGAGCCTTAATCCCAACAATTGAGGTTTACCCATCAACACAGAAGGCCAAAAAGAGAGGATTAGGCAGATCTTTCAATATCAGAGGTCTCTGTATCTATTTTCAACTTCTTCATCGTCCTTTTCTTCTTCTGGTGTTTCTTGTTCTTCTGTATCTTCCTCCCGGAGAAGCAGCACCTTGTTAGAATTGATGAAAGGAGGAAGCACATCTTTAAGGAGATTATTTGACATGGAGCACACCAGTTTGGCAATTCACTTTGAGAATTACAGTGGCTCACCTGTAACTAAGGCTATACCTCTTTGGGACACTGATACAGATAATGAACATTATGCTTCATGGACACCAGTAAGGCAGATGTTATCTGCCAAAAGTCCTGGCAAAGATGGAGGAAGTGGATTTGCATCAGGGGGTAGCTTCTCAGATGGAGAATTTGGCTTTCAGGATGCAGATAAAAGAACAAGAAGTCGCAGGTTAGCCAGGACTAAGTCATTTAGGAGATTGCCCGGATTCAAGTTGAGGAGATACAGGGGCTTTAGATTTAGGTTTAGGTTTAGACGGTTGAGGATTATGATATGTGGTCAAAAATTTTAATACTGTTGTATCTTCAGTTTTTGGTTCAAAAAATTCTCCGGCTAACAAACAATTTTGACAAACATGTAATTACAAATTGCCAATATTGAGGAAAAATTGCCAGATTCACCTATTTCCATATGCGCATGCAAAGCACAGATGTGGAAAACATAGGTATGAAACTTAAAAAAAAAAAAGAAAAAAAAAAAAAAAAAGAAAAAAGAAAGCCACAAAGCCCTCAATTCAAGAGCATACCTATGATGAATTTGACGTGATAAATTTATCTATGTAAATGAATTCTAATCATTCTTTTAGACTTTCTCATAGTTGACCTCAATCAGCTGAATGAGCTTCCATTTGAATTTACTTCTGCAGTGCATATACTTTCGCAGATCAGACGGTTGTCTGAAACCAATCGATTTATGATGCTTCCCTTTTCAATTGTCAACCTGCTGCTTTGTTTGTTCCACAGGTGCACAGCATAGGTCTCACCACTAAGCTGAAGCAGTTTGGCTTCAATCCATTTCATAGCGGCTTCATCCCTGGGTTCTGCACAAAACCCACTGATCCGTGTCCAGTCCACGGGGTAAAATGCCAGAGGCAGGACAGTAAAGTTATAGCCAAGTCTTTTTGCCACTCTCTCAACTACTCGAGAGACCATGTAGGGTCCATTTTGCCTCCATTTATTCCCATCAAATGTTAAGGCAAATTCCTCTATGAACTTGAAAAGAAGTGGATGATTCTTATCAAAAATCAGTACTGCATTATTTAATCTAGTCCACTTTCCAGTCACCATGTCCATGCTTTGTGCTCCAATTGAGTTCCTTAGACCTGAACACATCTTTAGAACTATGAAGTCAGTATCCAAATAAACACCACCGTATTTGTACAAGGCTGCAAGTCTGAGCAGGTTGGAGAGATTCTGAGCTAGTGGAATTTCTCCGGGGTCATTCTTCCCTTTCTTCATCTGATGTAACCAAGCCTCCGCTGGCGTTTTCTTGAATAGAGAATATAAGTCAGGTGTGACAGCAAGAACCCTGAACCCAAAATCAAGAAGTGGCATTAATATTCTATACCCCTGCTGGGAGTCCATGGTTCTTGACAAAATCAACAAACAACCCCATGGATGGGCTTTGAATAAGCTCTCCATGGCAAAGAACTCTCTTTCTCGAAAAGACCGAGCTGGAGATATCCATGTCATGAAAAATTGAAACTCGCATTTGGAGTTGTTAAAGAATGCTTGAACTCTACTGTCAAATTGCTTTGTCAGATCATTTTTCTTAAATATCTGAAATTCTGGCAGTGTTTTCCTGAACCATGCTATTCTTTCCTTCTCGCTGACGTTCAGAGGGGGAAGCAAATGATGTTCCTCTCTGTAGCTTTCTTCAACATCTTCTCTTAGGGAAAGCAATGGCAAGCACCCAGAACTCATCTTGAATTCCATTTATGCCTTTATGCCTTTCTGAAAATATGCACCAGCACGGCCTAGCATTATAAACTGAGGCAATGAAGGAATATGCAGGGCCATTTGCAGATGGTGCTCTTGGAGCAGGAACCATCCTTGGGGTGGTTGCCATCCGCGTTGCAAAAAGTTGGTTTGGGCCGACAGTGAATAATAGTCATTTGGATTACTTTTATTGGGTATTGGCTGTACTTGGCTTCTTCAATATTTTTGTCCTATGGTTTATTGGAAGAAGATATCCTTACAAGGAAGTAAGTTCAGAACCAGAAGAAGAAGAAATTGAAGCCCCAGAATTCGATGATGGCGCTTCAGCACTGACTCGGAAATGAAGCATATTTAGTTTTTGGTGGTCATAGTGCTTTGCTTTATTAAGGCAGATTATCTTATGTTTCCTATATTGCTTGTTTGGAATTGAAACTTAGAAGGTTGCTTTAAACCCTATGTGTACTTGATCAACCTTAGTTTTGTTCCTGTTGTTGGATGAAATAGTGCCTGCTGTTGCAGGAAAGTCCTCACAAGGAACATTCTCTTGGCCCACCGTAAAATTACACTTCTTATGTCTGGGTTCATGAGGGCTAGCGTGTATTTTCTGTGTCTTCGCATTTGTACTTGCACGCGTGCAACAAAACAGCGACCCACACTAATCGTCCTCTCCTCTCCAACCCCTATTTGGCTTTAAAAAAAAAAAAAAAAAAAAAAGAAATTAACGTGATTATTGATTGAAATTCAGAATTCGGGACTTTGGTTCATACTTGAGGTTGGGAATTTGGCACTAATCATCAATGGACAAAGTAGGGAGGGGTATTGGGTGGCTTAACTCTCTGTTGAGGACGAAGACAGAACACTTTGGTATGATGCATCTTTCAGCCAACTGATTCTCATGCAGAGCGACTATCAATTCAATTGCAGATGAGGAAACAATCTCTGATTAACCGATCTACAACACTTCCCTCTTCAATTTGTGCTAGTTTGTTCGTTCCAAAGTGTAAACCATAAGGGTTCTCTCTTTGCTGAAGCAGCTTTAGTTTCACCCATCTTGAACTGTTTTGATCTTTTGGCTGCACAAAAGTCTGCCTATCCATGTCCAGACCACATGTAAAATGCTGTAGGTGGCAATATAGCATAGTTGTATCCAGGTCTTCTTGCTATCCTCTCAACAACTCTAGAGACCAGGTAGGGTCCATTATAACCCGATTTTTTTGGATCGAAATTGAATGCAAACTCCTTCATGAACTTGAGTAAAAATAGACGATTTTTATCAAAAATTAAGGACGATATTGTTCAATGTGATAATACTGGTCCACAGTGTGGCATGTCAATTTTGAAGTATTGCAAGTTGGAAGGTTGCTAAGATGCCAGTGCAACGGAAAGGGAGTAGGATGAGAATTCTAATTTTAGGAGTTAGGTCAACAAAGGGATGACTTGGGGCCTAAGATGAGGTTAAACTGCACAATTGATGGATACTAGGAGCATCAGTTGGAAGCAGAGTCCATGGATCCTATTGTTGTGGTCCAGAGAGAAGGTAATTACCATAGAAGTGGTCAGACCATTTGAGAGAACATGGGAGACCATTCTAACAATTAAGATCAAACTCTAGACTGAATTCAGGAAATTCAAGACATGCAATCTTTGGAGAAAACAACTGTAGAATAAATCCCCAGGCCTCACACGCATGTATCAAAACAGGAAAACCATCTGCAGCGCTCATCCCCCAACCCCAATTTGATTAAAGACATTAAGAAAAAAATAATCATTTTTAGCAAGATTTCTCTTTGAGATTCAAAAATATGGGACTTCGGTCCATTCTTGAAGTTGGGAATTTTTAGCATAGCATTGGAAGCTTGTGATACCAGTATGCAAGCATAAAACTAAATTCAATAACTACAGTTATAAGACTCGAAGATAAAGGATTTCGATGATAATCTTTTTATCTGCCTATGATGAAGGTACAGCAACGGACAAATTGGGAGGGGCGTAAAGTGGTCTAACTATCTAATGCGGAAAAGGCCAGAACACTTTTAAACTATGCAAAGATTCTCAAGCAGAGCTACTATACACCAGTACAGATGACACAGTGATCTCCGATTAACAATTTGCAATCTGCTATTGGTTTGTGTAATCAGGATATCAGACATCATATGTCATAGTTGGTAGGGTAAAAAGACTTTGTGGTTCTCTGATTGCAGCTTCCAGATCAACCGTGCCATGTCCACTCAGACTCCTTGAGAGCTAGTCTTATGTGCTGTTGTTAATCTTCTAGTATTCCTTTAGACTTCTTCACCTTTACCCAATGAAAATGTGGAGTCACCTCAAAAAACCTCTGCATCAAGTCCAAGGACTGTATTCTTCCTTCCTTTGATCCTTCCATTTTCAACAGCCCTCCATCTGTCTCTTTCACTTTCAACTCAAATACATGATTGCCCTTCTCAATCTCCCGGTGTTTGTCCCCTTTGTGTTATAAACTCTTCGGTAGTCTCTCTCTCACTTTCTTTAGAACCCAACCTTTTCCTGTAATACTAAATTTAGAAACAAGAACAATTTTGAATATCTTTGTAATATTGGATCAAACAAAATTGGTCATTGAAATGTGTAAGAATTAAGTACCTGGAGCTGCAAAACCGCATCTCACCTAAAAAGATTAATCCCTGTATACTATTCCGAATGCTGTTCAGATCGGGAGATGAATACTGTTGGTGTTTCCTGTTTCTCGTGTTGATACCATTCCGATTGAGAAGGAAGAATTGCGAAACAGAGACAGAGAGGACTCTGCTATCTTGAGAATCTAGAAATGCAGTTGGGTTGGGCGTATACCGAAGGAATTTGATTTGGGGAGAAAAAAAAAAATCCAACCTCGAGAATCACAATACAGAGAGGACTCTTCTTTCTTGAGAATCAAGAAATGCAGTTGGGGATGAGAGTATACCGAAGGAACTTGAATTGGGGAAAAAAAAAAAAAATCTCAAGAATCACAATACAGATAGGACTCTTCTTTCTTAAGAATCAATAAATGCGGTTGGGGTTGGGGGTATATCAAAGGAATTGAGTTGGGAAAAAAAAAGAAAAACCACCTTAAGAATCACAATACAGAGAGGACTCTGCTTTCTTAAGAATCAAATATTTGAAAACATAGAACCAAGGAGGGAGGGAGGGAGAGAGAGTGAGGTGAGGATCAAGATCGGTGAGAGAGGGTAGAGACTAAGTTCTTCCATAAATATTTCCCAGATGCCATATCAACCAAAGTCCAAAAAGTTCTTCCCAAACATGATTTAACCTTCAAAAAAAAAATCATTGTTAATTGCTTTAACCAAAAAACCCAAAATTAAACAAATTGTGTAGGGAGAGGGAGAGAGAACCTTTTCCAAGCGAGAAATCGAAGGCGAATCTTGATCGGATTTATCTGCGGAATCAACAAGATTCCATGATCTTGCGTGTCTAAGTGCCATGAATCCAGCCAAAGCCATAGACAAAAACATAAGAATCAGTCGCAGTGGACACATGCTTAACCCCTAATTGACAGGATTGGCTGTTGTTTGTAGCAATAGCAAAGAGGCTTTGAGGGCCGAGTCTGCGTCCGAATAGTGAAAACGTTCAAGTCGGTTCGATTTATATGGTACGGAGATTTTGTCACAGATCGGTGACAATTCACCATCCTCCAATTTCTTCTTCTTTTTTTTATTTTATTTTTTTTAAAAAAAAAAGAAAGCTCTTTTGTTTTATCCATCTTTGTTGTCTGAAAAAAAAAAAATCATTACTTTTAAAAGAATTATTTCTGAAGTAGATTATGGTAAGGCATGTGTTGTCAATTGTTATCGACTGGATTCATGGCACTTAGAAACTCAAATCATGGGGTTTGAAGTATTACTTTGGTTGCACAATTGGTGGTGTGGAAACAGCATTCTTCCTTGCAATCTGCCATTATTATTGAAAGTACAATTAGAAGGGTTGCTTTAGATTGTAGGACGGGACTTGAAAACACGCGTACTTGAGCAACCTTGGTTTTGTTCCTATTGTTGGATGAAATATTGCCTTTCCTGCAAGCAGAAACTTCTATAATCTCCGAAGGCGAAGGAACTGGAGGAAACATAAAAGATGCTGCCAATCAATGTGATGACGAGAGATTGTAGCAATAGAGATGGTGGAGATGGGACTTTTTGCATGCATAAGCCACCGAGTATGATTCATAATTTAAGACATTTGTATTTATGATCTCAAATGGAGCCTGTGAGTATCATCTACTACTCTATGAGTTGTGATCAGAAGGCCTTGGAGTTTAAGACATTCTTGGTCTGGAAGTTTTTACAAAACCAAAAGATTGCTTTAGTAGAATTTGACGATTGTACAATGTTTCTGGATGCACTTAAAGCAGGTGCTCTAGGAACTGGAGCTGTAATTGCAGTGAAAAAAGTTGTTGCTTCTAGCACATGCATATATTTAACCCGCTTGTTATGTAGTCCGCATTGTCTGCATACAATTTTGGCCTGAAAAACCGGTGCCGGAATTTTCTATCTGCTGATGCGACTAGAGGCAAAGTTTCTGCTTATGGACACCTTTCTGTTTCTTGCCTGCTTCATGCTCCAGGTAATCACAGGACAGAGTAAGAATAATGGGAACAAATCCCTTTACTTTTTGCCTCCCCATAATCACTATGGATTGTGCCCGCTCTCTTTTTTGACTTTCTAGAAATTGTGCTATTATGTTGTCGACATTTTCCTTCTGAACCACTACATTTAGATATGTCTTCTATGGACCATCTTTTGCTTGGGAACTACATACACGTTTTCTAGCGAGCTTCATATGCAAAAAGTAGGAAAGAATGATTAGTGAGGGCAGGAGGGTCCAATAGCGGAACTCAATGACCTCTGCATCAGAAGTATCTGCAAATAGTAAATTTCACCCAACCGAATTCTGAGTTATAATTTATGTTGGCTTAAATTAAAAGATCTATATTACTTTATCAGAATAATTGATTTCCAGATGAGGTAACCTGTGATGTTCAAGTTTATGAAGCACCATGGTGGTTGCATGCTTGTCCTTGCAAGTGCAGGGGAAGGATAAATCACAGGAATTGATATGATCGACTTGTAAATTTTTAAGGCAGAAACTTTACCATCATTCTTGCTGGAATTTCAATAAGCAAAAGTTCCCAATTCTGTTCACTTTTGGGTCAGTTACAAAACAAAAGAATGAAGTGTGATAGAGAAAGAAACAATAAACCTCACATTTTGCTGGGGTCAACTTCAACTGATGTAGCAATACCCCAGTGAAAGCAGTAAAGCAGTTTCTCCAACACCATAAGGTTTGACTCATTTAACTACAATTTTGTTGGATAGGCTACCAATTATCATAAGTCCCCCAATTTAATGATCTCACTTCGGCAATGACTTGTTGGTCAATCATAACTTGTAGCAAAATCTGCATATACTTCAATACAATTGCCTCCTGTTCCCAGTTTATGCTCATCATAGTGACTGGATTTCCAAAATTCTTGTACCTTTTTCTGAGCTTGAATCAAAGAAGATGTGGAAGTTATTAACCATGTAAGCAAAGAACTTGTATTTCCTACATGAACTGAAATTATATATTGATATTCTGCCTCTGAGAAATCTCGTTAGGAAACAAAAGTCATCAATAACGGCTGAAATCATGTTCTTGGTCCTATGCAAATGTGGTTCTTTCTTCCTCAGAGAAATCGATTGCACAACTGAAAATTGTTGGCAGGTGAAAGAAGTCAAAGGGGAGAGGATTCTTTTCAGGCTTCCAGGAAATGATAGGCCAACCTCCCTATGAGGCAACATCCTTCAGTTTCCCATCTGGGTTCACTGCATGAGGGCACCCGACCTGTACAATAGAGGTAAAATCTTGCATTTTTCATCCACTCCACTTCAATCAAAAGAATTTGGGGGCTTATCTGGTGCATCTTTGCATATCCCTGCACAAATCTGCAATTCTGTCTCCAAATGCCAAGCTGCTAGAAAGGCATATCTGGTGCATCTTTGCATATCCCTGCACAAATTGGCTTTCGTTGAACTCCTTGCACCAGCACCTCTCGCTTCACCTGTGAACTTCCAATCTTCCTCAATACGCTCACTTGCATATGCAAAATATGAAAATTCTATTCTGATTAACGAAGATAATTTTGATGTTTAAGTAGTATCTATCTGAAATGTCCAGTCTCTTTGTCACGAGCTAACCTTTACAAAGTTCATGTGCCAGTGGAGCAATGAGGAAATCTAGACAACCAGTCACCAGAACAATGTGGTAGCCGTGATTCTTAAGAAGTAGAATCCACTCCACCGTTTCCCCAAATATCCAGATTTAATGACACCATTTAGCATATAGTCAGTTTTCCGTTTTCACTCAATTGTAAAAGTTTAAGGTATGCATTTGATACCTAGGCCGGTAATAGTTCTCATATATTGTCCTGGCAATTCTCATCTTGTCCTTAGAAGAACGTTCCTTAAATAAGGCATAGAAAAGGCAATTAAAGATTGTCCTGTTGATCTGATCAATGATTACACAGAAAATGCAGGACAATGCAAACCATGGAACCCAAAACAACTGGGCAGCCTTTGGAATTTCTCTCTCGCGGTTAACAAAATAGGCTGCAACAACATTAGTCCTAGTGATCGTGCCATTCACATGGAAAAATGTAGCAACATTCTTTCTTGTTCCCTTGAAAGTTGATTTGGTGCCAACATTGCTTATATTAGGACATCTCTTTGCGGTTCTTCTTCCATCTGGCAAAATTATACATGGTATAAACAGAATTAACAAGGAAAAATAAAAAAATAAAAAATAAAAATAATAAAAAAAAATGTGTTAACCTATAGAAGGGATGCAATCTAAGAACCTCTCTTAATAATGTAATGGAGGTTTCCTTTTTTATAAGGTTAAGCCGTCTCCGGAGAGACACAACTAAGAGCATTGCCAATGGAAAAATAATTACCTTCTGCTGATGATAACAATGTGATCTTTGTTCTCATCCTAGTCTCATTGCATGGTACGAGTGAATAAGACAACCTTGTTGGGAAAAATAACTTTATTCAAAACTATGTCAAATATCGTGTTAAATCATCAAAATTAAAACTTAATGAATTGAAACTGAAATTAAAATTAGACAGAAATGTACCTGATTCCATAGTCAGAGACTGACTAGAGTGAATCCTTGATTCGATCTTCGTCTAGACAAAATTCTGGGTATGATCTTCCAAGTCATATGTATCCTTACAAATTCTCTCTATATGATGGGGGTGTTAGGGAAAAGAGTGATATACTGACTCGGGGACCATAACTCTATTTATAGTTATAGGGTGACTTTTATCTTTCAAAACTATTTGTTCAGCTTATGGCACATGCCCTTAAATCACCCTTAAATATTCCTTATTTAACTCATCATAAATAGTAAATGTCTATTAGTATCTACACAATAATTTATTTCCATATCTTCTGAGATACTTAAACTCAAATTACCGAATTTTCAAATTTGTCAGATCACTTTCATATGGGTTTAATTTATAGGTTTGACAATATGTAATATATAATTATTTTAATATATAAACTCAATGTTGGATTAATAATCCAACAATCTCCCACTTGGACTATATATATAAAACTTTATAATTATGTACTTGCGAAACAACCGAATGAGCTTAACTTTTCTGTCAATACTAAAATGTATCTACAACCAATCTCCTCCATCAATCATACCAATTTAGGATCAAGGCGGCTTTTGTTACATTTCTTTCGTAACTCAACCCTCAATGGTCACGTAAATTGATATAACCGAATGACACAGATCATGATATGGATGCGTAGTATGGAAATATCATGCAATGTGATCTTTAACATGCCTATTTCCAACTTGTCCCTTTAATGAGATCAACTATATTAAATATCAGAGTGTAATTCAAAATACTGAATCTTTATTTTCGCGAAAATAACCTCAAAATACATTATATCTAAAATCACAAACTCCCACTGAAACTGAATATTTTGAAATTATATGACACTCATACGAGTAGTGCGCACATGAATCTTTTGGGTGATAATCCCTTAATAAATGTATCCATAATTTTGGGGTTTGTACCAATGTGCTCTGTAGACAACTGTTCACTCTGAATCGTTTTCTTAAATGAAATATTGAATTACGTCACACAATAATCTAAGTGGCCTGTTCATACCATCCGTGACAAAGTTTCATAGTCATATTCTATAATTTGATGCCTTATAACACGCTATGAATTCTGCCACCATGATGGAAGCGATTATAAGAGACTATTTAATACACTTCCAAAAAATGACTCATCCTGTTAGCGTGTAGCATGTTGTAGTCTTCATGCTAACTTGACATCCCATAAAATCGAAATCAGTATATCGAATGATCTCAAACTGATCTGACTTTCAATATGTGAATATATATCTTTTTACTCTCTGTAAGTATTGCAAGACCAATTTGGCTACTTTCTAATACTCTATTCCTTATTTGCTTAAATTTCTGCCCAACATTTCCGTAAGGTACGCAATATCCAAATGTGTACAGATCAAAATATACATCAAACTCCATACTATTGACGCGTAATGATCTTCTGTATTTTCCTATATTTGAGATCATTCTTGAGACACTGATAGAGACTAAACTTGTCTCCCTTACCATAGGGGTATTTTCTGAGTACTTACTCCCACAGAACTTTGTGATATCCATAATTATCAACCAAATTTCATCTCAAATTCTAATGAGATAAAAACTTGATTAAATTTGTAATATCACTGTTGGGATGTCTGTATGAATTTTATCTCTCCTTTCATGGTATCGGTTTTGAAGTTGGTTGAGTTTGTTCTTCCAGAATGGAGGGTTTTCCAACATAATCTAATAACACCTTTCAGAATATCAACACATTTCTCTTAGAAAACAATATCTCTAGTCATATCTCCCACCACAAACTCAACATATTCAAAGAACTGAGTAGAAAATTAATACCCCTTAAACTTTTCAGATTACTCTACTAATCAACTAACTGTCTTGATATCCAATTTTCTTTTATTAGGTCTAATAGACCTAACCTTAATTGGGCAACCCAAACCGTATAGATAGGACGTATACTGGTCCAAATTCTTATTGGGTTTCAGTAGTTGTCTTAGTGGGAAACCCTATTCATGATATATGTTGCAATCTCAATTAAGCCATATCATAAATAATTATCTATGAACGTAATAAAATATCTTTGACCATTCCAAGAACCAAAAGAAATGGTCCATAGATGTATCAGTTCTAAGACATCTGAATTCCTAATGGGTTCAATTTCCTTTTATTGGTTTGTTTTCCCTTTATAATTTACACAAATATCGAAATCTGTGAAATTTTTTTTTGACACAAGTTTCCTTATTCTCCGTTTGGAGATATTACCTAATCTCATGTGCAATAATAGAGAGAAATTCTTACGAGTTAACTTAAACTGTGTATTTCGAGTACTCTATTGCAGGGATTCATTAAATAAAGTAACAGTATCAACCTAATATAGATTATCAAATCCTGATAGAAAATCGGAACCAACTAACCAACTTTTTCATTTCCGAAAGAACAGGTAAAACCTGATCTGTCTAACACAAAAAATGGAAATTAAATTTCATCTAAATGATGGAACAATAAAAGTTTCAGTAAGAACCAAATATATATCGGTTTTCAATGATAATCTAAACTTTTATATCACTATAATTGAAATTTTATTGTCACCGTCTATATAAGTGTATCTTTCACTATCAATTGACGATCGACAATTTAGAAAACCCTGCATACACACACTGATGTGAATAATCACAGCGGAATCTGACCACCGAGTGTGTCATGATACTGAAATTACGTTAACCTTAGAACAAATCAAACTAAGGAATACCCCTTTCTTATCACTTTAAACGTGATAGTCGGTATATTCTCATTTTCTTGTACCCTTAGCACCACAGAATAAGCAACTATTCTTTCCCGATTTAATCGGTATCTCTCGTTACTTCTTTTGTGATGCTATACCTACAACATCTTTATCCTGTTTTCTTTTCTTTTCTTTCTTTCTATTCTTAGTTGTCAAGAGTTTTTAACCATTATACCTTATAGAGATATGATTTGTTAAGAATGTATCAGTAATCATTTCAGTCCTGACAAATCATTTCTTAATATGCGTAAGAAAAGATTTAGTCATCATAATTGACTTACATGTAGTGTCTCTAAATGTTTCTGGGATGACCCACTTTAAACACATGTGATTCAATATCTCTCATCTTTCTTTCTCTCTCTTTTCAGAGGTACTCTTATCCATAAGTGGTGGGAAGAATTGTTCTTTAACGCAAGATTTAAATCCAAACTTGAAATTCGAGTCATTCAATTTTAAAATCAATCTGAATTTGGCATCAATGTCAGTGGGAATAGTATTAACTGTTAAACAGAGAACAATAATCTATATATACTCAAATAGAACTTTAAAAAAAAAACCAAATATATTCAAATATGTATAATCTTCATCACAAGATACCGGTTACTCTATTAACATTTCATTTTTGGATAAAATAATTAACTTATAAGTGGTATTGGTACAGTAATCAAATGCTGACAATAAGAACATATCAACCAATTACCTTCCTTTGGGCTGATAAATTGGTCATATGTAAAACCAAAAAATTGTCACGCATTTATTACCTTAAAGTGTACATGCAACTCCGTCAAATACTGATCTTCCTTTGGGCCAATCAATATTCACATGAGTTTCATGCACAACCATTTTACATCTTTAAACAAATTGATTTCCACAAGAAAAGTCACTTTGGTGACATGTTGTTTCAATTAATTTATCTTAAAATATATATAAAACCATATGTATAGTAATCAAACGCTGACAATAAAAGCATGTCAATCAATTACCTTCCTTTGGACCGATGAATTGATCACATGTGAAACTGAATAATTGTCACGCATTTATTACCACATGGTGTACATGCAATTTTGTCAAGTACGGACCTTCCTTTGGGCCGATCAGTACTCACATGAATTATATACACAACTTTTTATATCCCAAAATAAATTAATTTTTACAATAGATGCCACTTTGGTGAATATTGCTTTAATTAATTTATCTCGAAATATATACGAAACCATACTCATATTTGAATCATATCTGTAATTGAAAAAAAAATTCCAATTTCATCCTGATTGACTAAATTTCTTAAAAATTAGACTATTTAAAGTCCAATCTTATCAATTTTAAATTGAACCTATAAAAACTCAATTTTACCGAATCTATCTCATTCATCTTACTTTTCTATCCCTATACTTTTGTTGTCGGCATAAAACCAAAGTCTCCATCATTTGCCAATAACTGATCCAAAATTTAATCAATCCACGTTCTGTAGCATAAGGCACAAGGAAAATTCTCAAGTAGGTGGCGAGTTCATTTAGAATCGCTTAAGAACCAGTCAACCTTAGACTTAGCCCCGTCTTGTTGACATAACTTTTCTAAATATGTCATGTCATCGCATACTAAAATAATGACCAATTTTAAATATAAAAAAGAAATTGTAAAATGATAAAAAACGAAAAAATTGTTTAATTGAGTCCAATGAGTTCCAATACTTTTATACCCAGAGTTGGGTCTGTTTGGGCCCAAAATGACCCATATCCCTTTTTATAAAAAAAAATAATAATAAAAATATTGATCCTTTTGTGATATGAATTTACAATAAAAGGAAAGTTTTATTTTTTGAAATTGGGAAGTCAACCCTTAATAATCAAAAAAAGAAATTGAAATATGAAAATTTTCCCTTTCTTTTATTTTTCAAAATTGAACATTTTCTTAATTAAAATTTCTTTTTTGAAACTGGGATATCATTTTTTAAAAAAGAAAATTAAAATCTGAAAATTTCCTTTTTTTTTTGTTTCCCAAAACAAAAAGTTTCTTTAATTTTTTTTTTATTATTGAAAAACTTTATTTTAAAATTGGAAGGTCAAGTTTTAAAAAAAAAAAGAAAAATTGAAATCTGAAATTTTCTTTTTTTTTTTTATTTTCCCAAATTCTGAAAGTTTCTTAAAATAAACTAAATTGCTAAATATTCTTTAAAACTGTAAGTTTTTCAAAAATACTTGAATGTGAAAATTTCTTAAAAGAATTCAAATTCTAAAAGAATCTTTAAAATCGAAATTCCAAAAATGTATCATAGGAAAATAAGATCTAAAATATTCCTTAAAAAAAAGGTCAATTTTATTATTTGTCATAAAAAAAAAAAAAAAAAAAAAAAACTTGTAATTTTGGAAAAAATTTTAAAGATTCCTTTCCAAAGAAAAAAATATATATCAACTTTCATATATTTGCTCAAAATGTCAACTTTCTTTCCTTTCCTTTTTTTTTTTTTTTTAGTTTGAAAGTTTAAAAGATAAAAAAAAAAAAAAAATAAACTTTCATAAAAAAAATGCTCAAAAGCGAAGGAAAGAAAATATTCTAAAATATTAAGAGTTTTAAATCATTTAAAAAACTTGTCATATTTTGCTCTTTTATCCAAATATATATATTTTTTTTAAACACCAATATATATATTTAAATACCGAATGTTGACTTTAATAAAATACTTAATGTCGACTTTGATAAAAAAAATCTTTCCAATTATTGTTTTAAGACACTGGATGTTGACTTTTAATAAGAAACTGAAGGTCGACTTCAAAAAAAATTCTTATAACTTTTTCTTTTATTGAAATTTCAAAAAAAAAATCCTGAATATATATACATATATATATATTACCGAAAACCAAAATTTTCATAAAACTTTTCATGTATATTTTCAAAAAATTCAAACAATACCAAAATCATATAAAATTTAAAATATACAGAAAAATTTTGATAATTCACGAGAGGTTCTGATACCACTTGTTGGGAAAAATAATTTTATACAAAACTATGTCAAATATCGTGTTAAATTATCGGAATTAAAACTTAATAAACTAAAACTAAAATTCAGATTAGACAGAAATGTACATGATTCCATAGTCGGAGACTGAATAGAGTGAATCCCTGATTCGATCTTCGTCTGGACAGAATTCTGGGTACAGTCTTCCAGGTCATATGTATCCTCACAAATTCTCTCTATATGATGGGGGTATTAGGGAGGAGAGTGATATATTGACCCAGGAACCATAACTCTATATATAGTTATAGGATGACTTTTACCTTCCAAAACTGTCTGTTCAGCTTATGACAGCTGTCCTTAAATCACCTTTAGACATTTCATATTTAACCCATCATAAATAGTAAATGTCTATTGGTATCTACACATTAATTTATTTCCATATCTTCTGAAATATTTAAACTCAAATTATCGAATTTCTAAATTTGTCAGATTACTTTTATATGAGTTTAATTTATGGGTTTGACAGTATGTAATATATAATTATTTTAATATATAAATCTAATATTGGATTAATGATCCAACAAACCTGCTTTTGTTGAAAAGCCCCACTTAGCAGCTTATGATTCCCAGATTAAAACTTTGGGGGTCGGCCACCAATTTCGAGTGTTGCTTCGTTTCATGTCATAACCAGAAAGATATGAGAAAATTTTATGTCATAACAATGCTTTTTTTTTATTTATTTTAATTCCTTTATTCAAGGTGACTGAGGCATGTTTTTCAGTCCCAGCACCTCCAAACCCTCCTAAAAGCAACTACATACAGAAGTTGTGGTTGGACTACTTTGAGTTCAAGCTCGAGCTCAGTAGCAAACTCGAACTAGAGTACAATATTCTGAGCAAAATTATACACATCAAAAAAAGGCTTCACTTGACCTGAATTTCTTTTAATGAAAGTAATTAAATTACACAATAATAGTAAACTGAGAAATTTTACTACAAGAAACAATTGACTTGCATCTTTTGAATTTTTTTTTTACATATTTTCTGAAATACTTTATTTTATTTTTTTATTTTTTTATTTTTTATTTTTTTGCTTTTCTTAATAATGGTAGAAATCTTATATGCCCCAAATATATTAAATAAAATTTTATATTTAACCTCAAAAATTTAAGTGCTTATCTACCCATGGAAGAACATTTAGAATTAAAGGTGGGTTTAGAGCTGGGTTTGGAAACTCAAATGTACTGAAAGAATGAAATTCTTTCTGTGGCTGGCTTGCAAAGGTAAGATCCTGTCCAACGTTGAACGGAAGAAGAGGATGATCACTGAGGACTCCAGCTGTTCTCTTTGCAAGCGAGCGGAGGAATCTATCCTGCACCTCCTCAGAGAGTGTCCTTTCGCCTCGCAGGTTTGGAAATATACTTGGCTAGACCTCAATAATCCTCCGAGTCCCCAAATTGTTGTGCCCAGTGAGTGGATTAAAGAGGTGGTCTCCAAGATGTCTATTAAAGGTATCATAACTCTCTGGATTATCTGGAAGTATAGGCGCAAGTTCATCTTTGAGAAGCTGAATATCCATGTAAATGAGGTAGTTGCTGATATCAAGAGGGTGATAAAAGAGTGTGTGATAGCTTTCTCTTGCAGGGGTCCTGCCTCCTCTCGGAATGTTTGGGTCAGCTGGAATCCACCTCCCTTAGGCTCCCTGAAATTAAATTCTGATGGGGCGGTGGATTGCATCTCTCGGAGTGCGGGCGCGGGAGGCTTAATCACAGACAGTGAAGATAGATGGGTTGTTGGCTTCTTTACTCACATTGGTATTTCGGATGCTATCATGGCTGAGGTTTGGGGTGTTAGAGAGGGTCTCTTGTTGGCTAAGCGCTATGGTTTAAAGAGGATCGAGGTGGAGTTGGACTCTGAGATTCTAGTTAATTTCCCTTCTTCAGGGGTTCACCAAAACAAAAGATTGTATAACCTCATCATGGACTGCCGAACCTTCATGAAGGAAGTTGAAGTCACCCAAGTTAGGCACATTTTCAGAGAAGCAAATCATTGTGCTGACTTCCTTGCTAAGAAAGGCATTGCTATTTCAAATGATCTCATGCAGATGGAGGTCCCGCCTTCTGAGCTTCTAACCGCTCTGTAGAAAGATAGCAGGGGCGTTGCTTTCCTTGGGAGTTAAGGCCTTGGCCCTTTTGTTTTTTCCTTTTGGGCTTGCGTTTTCTCGGTAAACCCGAAAAAAAAAAAACATTTAGAATTAAAGTAATATTCGGGCCATGTCCAATAAAAGAGGCTGGGCAGTCCATTAGGTCCAAGGGGCAATGTTATACTTGGGCCCTAACCTTTTGGGTGGGTCCATATGGGCCTATAAGGTAGATAAACTGGCCCAGAGCATTTTTAGTGCGTGCCGCTATTCATTCGTCAATCTCTCGTCTCTTTCACGGCTACTCCAATCTCTTCATTTTTTTAGAAACAAAAGCCGAGGGCGCTAGCTATGGCTTCGCTGATACTCAACGGAGGAACTCTTCTTCCACTCCACCTCTCTTCTCTCTCCTCCATGTCCAAATCTCAATCCCTCTTCATTTCTCTCTCCTCGTCTTCTCTCTCTCACTCTTCCTCTCCCGGTCTCTCTCCTCTCCCTTCCGGTACACAGACACACACACACACACACTCTCTCTCTCTCTCTCTCTGTCTCCTCTCTCTCCTCTCACTCTCTGTATAATTTGCTCTCATTTGTGTTTCCTTCTGCTTCAGTGAACTGTGGAAGAGGCGATAAGAAGACGGCGAAAGGAAAGTGATTCAACCACTCTTTCGGCAATGTTACTCTCTCTTTTTCTCTCTCATGTCGAATTCATTGTAATAGACAAATAATCAGTCTTTTTTTTTTTGTTTGCTTATTGAATCGTGATATTGTTGTTAATAGGCGAGACCTAGAGATAAGAAGAAAGGGAGAGGACCGCCTAGGGTTCCAGTGCCGCCTGCTCCGCCGAGGAAGGATCGATTTGAAGACGTTGGCGAGAAAATCAAAATTGAAATCGATGAGTCACTTTTTTCTAGTTAAAATTTGAGATGATTTTAAACCTGTATTGTTTATGTAACATGTCTCCACATCGACGAATTACTGTTGTTATTGTTTGCTCTTCAATATGTATGTGATTTCTTCTTCCCTAATCGAAATTCACTATGTCATTATGAATTCCCGCCCCGATATCATTGAACTTTTCTTGCGGTCCTATTTTGGTGACTTTATTGCCCGTGCCTTTGATGGGCATTCAGCGAATAAGATGAGTGTTGGGTTGTGTTCTTTATACTGTTGTATTATCTGGGGCTATTCCTTTGTAAATTGTGTTTTATTCAAGGATGATGAGCAGTTGAAATTATGTTCCCATCCTTTTTCAGCATAATGACTTTTGAAATATGCACTGATTCTCAAGCAGAACTACTGTACACCAGTGCAGATGACACGGCAATCTCCGATTAACAATTTGCCATCTGCTATTGGTTTTGTGTAATCAGGATATCAGACATCATATATCATCGTTGGTAGGGTAGAAAGACCTTGTGGCTCTCTGATTGCAGCTTCCAGATCAGCCTTGCCAAGTTCACACAAAATCCTTGAGACCTAGTCTTATATGCTGTTGTTTCTTAATCTTCTAGTATTTCTTTAGACTTCTTCACCTCTATCCAATGAAAATGTGGAGTAACCTCAAAAAACCTCTACATCAAGTCCAAGGACTGTATTCCTTCCTTCCTTTCCTCTGATCCTTCCATTTTCAACAGCCCTCCATCTGTCTCTTTTACTTTCAACTTAAATAAATGATTTCCCTTTTGCAATCTCCCGGTGTTTGCCCCATGGTATTATAAACTCTTTGGTAGTTCATTTTCTTTAGAACCCAACCTTTCCTGTAATACTAAATTTAGAAACAAGAACAATTTTGAACCATGATCTTTGTAAAGATTGGATCAAACAAAATTTGTTATTGAAATGTGTAAGAGAGTACCTGGAGCTGAAAAACCGTATTTCACCTAAAAACGATCAGTCCTCGTATATACTGGTACGAATGCTGTTCAGATTGAGAGATGAATACTGTTGATGTTTCCTGTTTCTCGTGTTGATACCATTCTGATTGAGCAGGAAAAATTGCAATACAGAGACAAAGAGGACTCTATTGAGAATCAAGAAATGCAGTCGAGGTTGGGAGTATACTGAAGGAATTTGAGTTGGCAAAAAAAAAAAGAAAAATCCATCCTCAACAATCACAATACATAGAGGACTTTGCTTTCTTGAGAATCAAGAAATGCAGTTAGGGTTGGTAGTATACCGAAGGAAATTGAATTGAGGGAAAAAAATAAAATAAAATCCACCTCAAGAATCTCAAGACAGATAGGACTCTTCTTTGTTGAGAATCAAGAAATGCAGTTGGGGTTGGGAGTATACCGCAGGAATTTGAGTTGGGGTAAAAAAACAACCTATAGAATCACGATACAGAGAGGACTCTTCTTTCTTAAGAATCAAGATCGATGAGAAGGGGTAGAGACCAAGTTCTTCCATAAATATTTTCCAGATGTGATCTCAACCAAAAATCCATAAAGTTCTTCCCAAACATGATTTAACCTTCAAAAAAAAAAAATCATAGAGAATTGCTTTAATCAAAAAACCCAAAATTTAACAAATTGTGTAGCGATAGTAAGAGAGAACCTTTTCCGAGCGAGGAATCGAAAGTGAATCTTGATCGGATTCATCTGCGGAATGAACAAGATTCCATGATCTTAGGTTTCTCAGTGACATGAATCCAGCCAAAGCAATAGACAAAAACATGAGAATCAGTCGAAGTGGACACATGTTTTTAACCCCTAACTGACAGGACTGTGTGTGTTGTGTGTAGGAAAGAGGCTTCCAGGGGCCGAGTCTGCGTCCGAATAGAGAAAACTTTCGACTCAATTTGATTTCTATAGTACAGAGATTTTCTCACGAAGATCGGTGACAATTCTCCCTCCTCCAATTTTTTTTTCTTTTTTTTAAAGCAAGCACTTTTGTTTTATCCCTATTTTTGAAAAATACAAAATAACTTTTTCACATATTTTAAAATTTTCTATAATTTAGTATTCTGAATAAAAAAAGAATATTAGTCTCTTTTTTTTCCAAAAAAAAAAAATCATAACTTCTAAAAGAATTATTTCTGAAGTAGCATATGATAGGGCATGTCTCTGAAGTTGTACTATATGACTTGTCAATTGTCATCGACTGGATTCATGGCACTCAGAAACTCAAATCACGGGGTTTCAAATATTACTTTGGTTTCACGGTTGGTGGTGGAAACAGCATTCTTCCTAGCACTCTGCCATTATTATTGAAAGTAAAATTAGAAGGTTGCTTCAGATTATGAGATGGGACTTGATAACATGCGTACTTAGTAACCTTGGTTTTGTTCCTGTTGTTGGATGAAATATTGCTTGCAAGTGGAAATATCAAAGATGCTGCCAATCAATGTGATGACTATAGACACTGCGGCAATAGAGAAGGTAGAGATGGGACTTTTTGCATTCCTAAGCCACCAGGTATGGTGCTTAATTTAAGTCATTTGTATTTATGATCTCAAATGCAGCCAGTGCATATCATCTACTACTCTTATGAGTTGTGATTGAAGGCCTTCAGTTTAAGACATTCTTGGTCTGGAAGTCTTTGCAAAACCAAATGATTGCTTTAGTAGAATTTGACGATTTTACAATGTTTCTGGATGCACTTAAAGTAGGTGCTGGAGGAACCGGAGCTGCAATTGCAGTGAGAAAAGATGTTCCTTCTAGCACATGCATATATCCAACCCGCTTGTTATATAGTCCGCATGTTCCGCATAAAATTTTGGCCTGAAAAACTGGTGCCGGAATTTTCTATCTGCTGATGCGACCAGAGGCAAAGTTTCTGCTTATGGACACTTTTCTGTTTCTTGTCTGCTTCATGCTCCAGGTAATCACAGGACAGGGTAAGAATTATGGGAACAGATCCCTTTACTTTTTTGCCTCCCTATAATCACTATGCATTGTGCCCACTATCTTTTTTGACTTTCTGGAAATTTTGCTATCTTCTGAACCAGTCCATTTAGATATGTCTTCTATAGACCATCTTTTGCTTGGGGACCTATAAACAGGTTTTCTTGCGATCTTCATATGCAAAAAGTAGGAAAGAATGATTAGTGAGGACAGGAGTGTCCAATAGCGGAACTCAATAACCAGTGAGGACAGGAGGGTCCAATAGCGGAACTCAATAACCGCTGCATCAGAAGTATCTGCAAATTATATTTCACCCAGCCAAATTCTGAGTTATAATTTATGTTTGTTTAAATTAAAAGATTGGTATTACTTTATCAGAATAATTGATGTACTCATCACATGATATGGTCAAGTAACAAGACACTGGATCCTTATGCACGAGTTAATTTTAAAAGAAATTGCAGCTAGTGATTCCCAAATTAAACCTTTGGGGTTGCAGTAATACCTTTGGACATCATGATATGGTCGGGTGCCCTCATGCGGTAACAAGACACTTACGGCTAATGATTCCCAGATTAAACCTTCGGGGGTTGCCTACCAATTTTGAATGTTGTTTCCTTTCATGTCATAACTAGAAAGAAATGAGAAAATTTTATTGGTTAGTCTAGAAATATGTGACCATTGGGTAGATAAAGGAAATGAAGACAGAGTTCAGCCAAGCCAACCCCTTCTTGCAAGAAATTTATTTATCCAAGGGCTAAAAGGAGAGATTCTTTTTTGCATAAGATTGGTATGACAAATTGATCAAATTCTAGAATTGGGATAATTGTGGGAACCGCATTATTGGTTGTAGATTCCTTAACCATCATCATGTTATAATTGAAGCGCCCACCTTTGACATTAACGTTCTTCCTAGATTGTGGTAGGTAACATTCCATAAATTTGTTTGCAAATGAACCAGTAGCCATAGCATATCTTGTCATCTAGTATTTGAACATATTGGTCAAAAGGTATGAATTACCATATAGGAAAAGGGAATGGATAGAGGCTAATTTTCTTCTGATAATGGATTAAATAAACCAAGAATTAAATAGACTGAATTTCATATGATACTCCGTCTTATCATATTTTAAAAGTTTTTTTTTTGCTTGATTTGAATTCTAATTAATTCAAATTCGACACTTAACTTGCATTTTTTCTATTGTTTTTTAAATATTTTTTGAAAAATTTACCTTATTATTTTTCTTAATAATGGCAGAAATCTTGACCAAAGGGTAGGTCAGCCCTTTGAAGTGCGTTACGAATTAAAGTAAGTTTTTTTTTTTTTTTTTTTGTCGATCATATCAGAATTCTATCTGATTAATCTGGTATGTTCATTAAAGGATTTACTCTTTCAAATTCTTTTTTTTTCATTCTCAAAATTTAAACTTGAGATCTTTGATTAAGGGAGTAGAGTATCTGATCATTCAATCCAAACAAGTTTAATAAAAATTAAAATAAATTTAATAGTCACGACTACTTCAGAGATCTCCGGTTCAAATTGATGTAACCAAAAAATATATATATTCGGGCCCAAGCCCAATAAAAGATGCGGGGCAGTCCATTTAGGTTCAGGGTAATGTTATACTTGGGCCCTAGCCTTTTGGGTGGATCCATATGGGCCTATGAGATGGATAAACTGGCCCAGAGCCTATTTAGCGTGTGTCCCTCATTTATCAGTGAGTCTCTCCCTTTCATCTCATAAAACGCTACTCCCAATCAATCAGTCTCTTATCCTTTGCAGAAACAAAAGCTGAGAGCGCGAGCCATGGCTTTGCTGATGCTCAACGGAGGAACTCTTCTTCCGCTCCACCTCTCTTCTTTCTCCTCCATCTCCAAACCTCAATCTCTCTTCATTTCTCTCTCCTCGTCTTCTCTTTCTTTCTCTTCCTCTCCCTGTCTCTCCCCTCTCCCTTCCGGTACACACACAAACACTCTCTCCCCCGTCTCCTCTCTCTCTCTCTCTATATATATATAATTTGCTATCGTTTGTTTTTCCTTCTGCTTCAGTGTACTGTGGAAGAGGTGATAAGAAGACGGCGAAAGGAAAGCGATTCAACCATTCTTTCGGCAATGTTGCTCTCTCTCTCTCTCTCTCTCACACACACACACACTGTCATGTCAAATTTCATAGTAATAGACAAATAATCGGTCTTTTTATTGTTTGCTTATTGAATTGTGATGTTGTTATTAATAGGCGAGACCTAGAGATAAGAGAAAAGGGAGAGGACCGCCTAGGGTTCCGGTGCCGCCTGGTCCACCGAGGAAAGATCGATTTGAAGACGATGGCCAGAAAATCAAAATTGAAATCGATGAGTCTCTTTTTTCAAGTTAAAATTTGAGTTGATTTTAACTGTCTTGTTTATGTAATATGTCTCAACATTGATGAATTACTCTTGTTATTTGTTTGCTCTTCAATGTATGTGATTTCTTGTTCACTAATCGAAATTCACTATGCCTTTATGAATTCTTGCCAGGATATCATTGAGCTTTTGCTTCCAGTCCTATTTCAGTGACTTTATTGCCCGTGTCTTTGATGGGAATTTAGCGAATGAGATGAGTGTTGGGTTGTGTTCTTTATACTGTTTTATAATCTGGGGCTTTTCCTTTGTAAATGTCTTCTATTCGAGCATGATGAGCAGTTGAAATTATGTTCCCTTCCTTTTTAACGCTACCCTTTTGGTCATTTTTTTAAAGTGTTAGTGTCCAATTTGACAGCATTGTTGATATTAATTTGTTGGATGAATCTTAATTATAGTCGTTGTAACAAGTATTGATGGAGTTACACTCTCTACCATGGCCTCTCTAGATGTAGATAGATGGAACCTTGAGATTTAGGTCTGTGATAAATTATGAGATACAAAATATTTAGTTGAGTTGCTTGCTTTCTTCTTGAAGATAGATATTATTAAAACCTAGTGATCATGACTCTGGAATATGCCTACGTGGACAATGACAACAAGTAGAGGCATTCATGAATTGTGGAGGCATGCGAATAAATTGCTGTTTTATTAATGCCTATTTTAAGTGAAGCTGGAAGAGTGTTCTTGATAATTTGATATGCATGTTGACCCAAGAATTGAGGTATAAGTGGACTCTTATCTGCTCTTCTCTTCTTCTTTTTCTATAAAAAAAAAATGCAGACCATTCAACCATTTCCTAGAGGAAGTTCTTGTCATTTTTGTTCTTATATGTTCATTAGGACAGTGAGCTATATGGCATTGAGTTGATTTTGGTTTCTGCACAATGTTTTCCTTCAGACTGTGGCTCTTGGAATTGACAGCAATGCAAGTGCATCTTATCTTTGTTCATTTCTACTAGGGGTAGGACTAAGGGCTGAAGTTTTTTTTGCAACTGATTTTATTATCTTTTCACTTTATTGTGAAATGCGAAGACAGAGCCAGTGACTTGAGTCACAGAAAGTGTGCCTTGTTATAAGCTATAAGAGGATCTCACGAACTAATTGAATTGAATAATTTCATACTAATCACGCCTTAGTTTGTGGTTTATTGAGGTGATCTGTTATATTGTCGATGAATGTAACCTCATCACCATTTGGAACTAATTCTATAGCTAAGGTTATTCTTGTAAAATTATTTAACATGGTTTATTTTAGAGGGATACTACTATTATCCCTAGTTCATATGCCCCAAAAATACTTGCATGAGCTTTATTTATGGTCACCAATTACTTTAGGGCTGATGCTTGGTCCACTATTACTTCTTGTGCATGCAATAGCACATAACTTACTATGTAACCGTTCTACAGAAGTGTGAAGAGTACTACTTGAAATTTCATTGCTCAGTCAACAGAAGCAGTAGATAAGCTGACTGATTCTTTTGCCCTGCTTTCAACCGAATATGCAAAACAAGCCATTCCTCCTTAGTGATGCCCATAGCACAGCTCCAAACCTTATCACATATCTGCAAAACTATAACAATGTGTTGCAGCATGTGTATGTGTGTGTGCTTGTGTGTGTAGAACTGCTTTTGTTCCAGGGTCATTTCAGTTTCAGAAAATGATGATTTTTAGCACTTAGCATGGTTGAGTTCTCTTTACATCTGAGTGTATTTTAAAGAAGGAAGTCTAATGTCCATGAAATGCCCCCCATTGTTTTGTCTAAACTTCATTGATCACTTGCATTGAAAGTGTTAATGTATTTATCAGGAAACAAGCATTCCTTATATGTATTCCTTCTATTTCTGTATTGAAAATGAAGTCTAAAAATGTTCTTTTCTATATGTATGGATAAGAAAATTTGTGATCCAGTTTCCACTCTCTTTTATACATCCTAAATTATTTATTAGGAGAGACCAAGAAAATTTAGCTTGACCTGGTTTCATTGCATTTTATTTTTTTCCCTTGAAACAAAAGAAAGCACAATACATGTCTTTATTGCCGGCTAATCCATTTGTTTATTCAGAGCATTAGCCATCTTAATTCCCCCCAGCCACAGTATTTCCCCTGTTTCAGTAACTCTGTGTAGGGAAGACCGCTGCTTGTTCAACTCTTGATATTCTTTTTGGGTATGGAGATATCTGAGATAATTGAAGAAGATGATGAAGGGGGTCTTTTAGCCATCAACACAAACAACAACAATCTGAGCTTTAATCCCAACAATTGGGGTTTAACCATCAACACAGAAGGCCAAAAAGAGAGGATTAGGCAGATCATTCAATATCAGAGGTCTCTGTATCTATCTTCAACTTCTTCATCGTCCTTTTCTTCTTCTGGTGCTTCTTGTTCTTCTGTATCTTCCTCCCGGAGAAGCAGCACTTTGTTAGAATTGATGAAAGGAGGAAGCACATCTTTAAGGAGATTATTTGACATGGAGCACACCAGTTTGGCAAATCACTTTGAGAATTACAGTGGCTCACCTATAACTAAGGCTATACCTCTTTGGGACACTGATACAGATAATGAACATTATGCTTCATGGACACCAGTAAGGCAGATGTTATCTGTGAAAAGTCCTGGCAATGATGGAGGAAGTGGATTTGCATCAGGGGGTAGCTTCTCAGATGGAGAATTTGGCTTTCTGGAGGCAGATAAAAGAACAAGAAGTCGCAGGTTAGCCAGGACTAAGTCATTTAGGAGATTGCCCGGATTCAAGTTGAGGAGATACAGGGGCTTTAGATTTAGGTTTAGGTTTAGACGGTTGAGGATTATGATATGTGGTCAAAAATTTTGATACTGTTATATCTTCAGTTTTTGGTTCAAAAAATTCTCCGGCTAACAAACAATTTTGACAAACATGTAATTACAAATTGCCAATATTGAGGAAAGATTGCCAGATTCACCTATTTCCATATGTGCGTGCAAAGCACAGATGTGGAAAACATAGGTATGAAACTTAAAAAGAAACGAATAAAAAAAGAAAGCCACAAAGCCCTCAATTCAAGAGCATACCTATACTGAATTTGACGTGACAAATTTATCTATGTAAATGAATTCTGATCATTCTTTTTGTCTCTCTCATAGTTGATCTCAATCAGCTGAATGAGCTTCCATTTGAATTTACTTCTGCAGTGTATATACTTTCGCAGATCAGACAGTTGTCTGAAACCAATCGACCTATGATGCTTCCCTTTTCAATTCTCAACCTGCTGCTTTGTTTGTTCCACAGGTGCACAGCATAGGTCTCACCGCTAAGCTGAAGCAGTTTGGTTTCTACCCATTTCGTAGCGGCTTCATCCCTGGGTTCTGCAAAAAACCCACTGATACGTGTCCAGTCCACGGGGTAAAATGCCATAGGAGGCAAGACAGTAAAGTTATAGCCAACTCTTTTTGCCACTCTCTCAACGACTCGAGAGACCAAGTAGGGTCCATTATGCCCCCATTTATTCCCATCAAATGTTAAGGCAAATTCCTCTATGAACTTGAAAAGAAGTGGATGATTCTTATCAAAAATCAGTACTGCATTATTTAATCTAGTCCACTTTCCAGTCACCATGTCCATGCTTTGTGCTCCAATTGAGTTCCTTAGACCTGAAAACGTCTTTAGAACTATGAAGTCAGTATCCAAATAAACACCACCGTATTTGTACAAGGCTGCAAGTCTGAGCAGGTTGGAGAGATTCTGAGCTAGTGGAATTTCTCCGGGGTCATTCTTCCCTTTCTTCATCTGATGAAACCAAGCCTCGGCTGGCGTTTTCTTGAATAGAGAATATAAGTCAGGTGTGACAGCAAGAACCCTGAACCCAAGATCAAGAAGTGGCATTAATATTCTATACCCCTGCTGGGAGTCCATGGTTCTTGACAAAATCAACAAACAACCCCGTGGATGGGCTTTGAATAAGCTCTCCATGGCAAAGAACTCTCTTTCTCGAAAAGACCGAGCTGGAGATATCCATGTCATGAAAAATTGAAACTCGCACTTGGAGTTGTTAAAGAATGCTTGAACTCTACTTTCAAATTGCTTTGTCAGATCATTTTTCTTAAATATCCGAAATTCTGGCAGTGTTTTCCTGAACCATGCTATTCTTTCCTCCTCGCTGACGTTCAGAGGGGGGAGCAAATGATGTTCCTCTCTGTAGCTTTCTTCAACATCTTCTCTTAGGGAAAGCAATGGCAAGCACCCAGAACTCGTCTTGAATTCCTGTTGTCTTGGAGTCTGTTCCGCAGGTAAACTTTTATCACTGAAGACAGCAGAATGAAGAGAGAGATTGGAAATGAAGCAATTGGCAAATATAAAGAACATCAAAACTGCAGCCATGGAGATTGTAGAAAATACAGATGATCTGGTAGTGTTGAATCTTTTAAAATTTAACATATTTCCAGGGATTCTTTGTTTAGAGATACCATGCAAGCTGGATGTTGATAAGGTTTGACGATGAAAACAGAGGTCCTGAGGAGATTTCATGGCACTAGATACACAGACAAGCTAAAGAATTTAGGGACTGGCGAAGCATTCAAAGGTAAGACTACATTAAAATTCTAACTTAGTAGATTGCGTATACAAAATTCCTTGGCCTTGAACTTTCTTTAACTTAAATAATCAAAGAAAAGTTGTTTTGATTGGTCGGCTGCTTGACAAAACTCAGATAAAAAGGCAGCCATCAAAGGTGAAGCTTCCAACTTTATATACATTTGACTTTCTTTCTTGTTGTATATGCTGGATTTTACCATAGACGATGTCACATCAGGCTAGAAATCTTCACCTCTGCTAAAGAGATTCACAGCTTAACTTGTAAAACTGTTCTTTTATTACATTTTATCTTTTTGTGTTTTTATCCTTTGTCCAACTAATTTTCTGTTTCTTCTGGAATAACTTGAATTTCATAGAATTCAGATTCAGATAAGGTAAGAACACTGAAGTTGACATTTTTCTTAGCACTTTTTTTCCTGCATGCCGTGCCATGGGCATATGAATGTTTTTACCTGTAAATGAGATAGCTACGTATGAGTGGACCAGTTTGGATTAATGATGTGTATGTTTGAAATATATTCAATTAGTTTGTTTAGACAATTTATGGTTTTCCAATTGTACAATAAATAATTAGTGTAAGACGTGTCTGATCTGACTATGTCAATGTTGATTTTGAAGACTGAAAATTAGGGGTGGTGTTTAGTTATTTAATTTTAGAAGATAGACCAAAACGGTGATTAGCGTATCTTTGGCTGCTCGGACACGTGAGGGAGTAGATATTCTGTCACTTTCTCCCACATGACCTATGCTTGTGCTCATAAGTCTCAAATTTTCCAGAAATTAATCACATCAATTGCATTGTACGATGGAAGAAAACGCCCTATTCTTTTAAGCAATAAACGTTTGCTGCTCTCTCAAGGCATAAATCAGGTGTTGCTTTTGACACGAGTGAACACACACTTCACTGTGTAGATGGAAAATCCTCAATGAATGCCATGGTCAGAATAGGACAGCTTCAAAAGATGCCTAATGAATTTGTATTCTTTTAGTTGTGCAACACATTGTAGTTGATGATTCTCTGATTATATTAGGGTATGTGTGGCCCGCTGTAGTTGTTTGATAGTTAGGTCTCATGCTGTGTGTCTCATAGCCTATTTGATTTTTTCATACACTCCTTCCCCCCTCCCCCAATATTTATTGTTTGTTTGGTGACTCATTACATCACTGGTATATTTGATATGGAATTTTATGAGTTGACAACAAATGTTTCATGTTACTAGCAGACAGAACCTTTTTTTTTCCCTTGTTTTTTAACAGCTGAATCTGCTGCTGCTGCCATAGCATTAGTGATGTTCCTGAATTCGTGTGCTTCTTCATGGGATTTAGGGCACAAGCATCGTAACATAGGAAATTCAGAACACACAGATTCTATTTGAACAAAAATCTTTCACTTCTTTCCTTGGGAGTAATTGCAGAACTGGTGGCAAGGCAGCCCACCACTTCCTTGCCTTAGCTCTCCAGTCACCATGTAGTTTGTTCCATTAGAATGAGTCCTTCGAATTCTGATTCACTCCTATTTCTTTAATTGTCTATCTTTTTCATGTTGATGTTATTTTAATACCGAAAATGTTTCTTGCTCGACTATTTTCAAAATTTTAAGAAAAAAATTATAATGTAAATTGAAAAATTATAATTGTATATGTTGCTTGTTTTTTAAAAGTTAAACTCGTTCATTAGTATTATGACTTTAAATATATGTTATATTTCAATTTTTGATATAAATTTTTTTTTCTTCTATTATTAATTGTTCAATTTGGAACATATGCGTACCGGGGCACAAATAGAAAAATTACTTCAAAAGTGGTCCCTTGAATGAATTGATGTTTAACAGAACGTGAGCCACTTGCATGTTACGAGTTGCATTTTGGCTTGGCTTCCGGTGGTGTATTAGTATATAATTTTTTTTTTTTTTAATTTTTCAGTCGGTATCTGAAGTTTCATCCCGACTAATCCAAATCGATCTATTGTCAAGTCCTTTTTGGAAGAGGTCTCTCAACATGATTTTTTCTGTATTCATGAAGAGTCAAACTTACGACCATAGTTAAAAAAATTCAACTTCCTTCTAGCCGAGTCCACCTTATTATATTATTTATCCGTCTTGTAATGGTAGGTGAGATGCTTAAAGCATTAACTTAGGGGGGTGAGGGCGAAGATATTTTATAAGCAACTTTACCCAATTGTTTAGGCGACCTTCAAAATCTTTAGGATTTCCATTAAATCACGCAAGCTTGTTGTCCTTATATTACCTTCAATAATTATCCAAAATAATAAATGAGAACTGAAAATGATTTGTGCATGGACTGATGAACGTAGCCTGCTTGATCGTCTCCTCATCATTTCCTCCTTGTTTGGTAGCACTGTTTTTCTTTTAGTTCATAGTGAAAAAGAGGCTCCAGAGAGATGCCACCCTAATGGTGGGGAATGGTCTAGCCGCCAGGAGGCCAAGGCCCGCTGGACTGCAGGTGGTCATGTCTACCGGGGCTTGAAGGAAAAAGAGGGTGGGGGGGGAGAGGAGGGAGGGAGAGAGAAGGGGAGATAAGAGCCACGTGGTCTGTGGCTAAGGTGGTACTGTCAGTCACTATTTTTGCTGACGTGGATACAATGGTGTTTGAATATGCTGATGTGACAACTAACACATCAGCATTTCAGTGCACCGTCATGCCAGCTCAGATTACAACTTTCACATCATCCTCTTTGTTATGCCACCAAAGCATTTAATGGTTATGTTGATATTATTAGTAGTGATGGATGGATTTTGTTATTATATTTTTAGAATTTTGAATATGGAATCTTTGCATTTTAAATTTCATATATTTAATTGTGAATTTGGTGTTAAGTTAGAAGTGATTTCCTCTTCTTTTTTTAATTTGGTTATAGTGGTTGGGCTTGGTAATACATCTTGCTTATGCTTGCTTCAGCTGTAACATATTACCTGATCATCTCCTACTCATGCATTGTATTTGAAAATACATATGCAATTTGAGGGTTTCGTGGATTGCTGTCCTATTCTACATTGACATCATTTTCTCCTAGGATTTGGTAAATAATTTTCTAGTATTTTAACTAAATCTAGGTCACCTTAGTGCCAGATCTGTCTACATGGGATAATAGAGGTCCATGGTGTTGCATGCCAATTTTGGAGGATTGCAAGTCGGAAGGTTGCTAAGATGCTAGGGCAACGGAACGGGAGTAGGATAAGAATTCTAATTGTAGGAGTCAGGTCCATAAAGGGAGAGTTGGGGCCTAAGACGAGTTTAAACTGCGCAATTGATGGGCAGTCGGAGCACCAATTGGAAGCGGAGTCCTTGGATTCCATTGTTATCGTCCAGAGGTAAGGTAATAACCGTAGAAGTGGTAGGACCCTTTGAGAGAACACAGGAGACCATTCTAACTATTAAGATCAAACTCTAGACTGGATTCAGAAGTTGGAGACATGCAATCTTGGGAGCAAGCAACTGGAGAATAAATCGCCTGGCCGCACACTCATGCATCAAAACAGGAAAACCATCTGCTGTGCTCATCCCCCAACCCCAATATGACTAAAGACATTTGAAAAAAAAAAAAAATCAACCATTTTTAGCGAGATTCCTCTTTGAGATTCAAAAATCTGGGACTTTGATTCATTCTTGAAGGATAGGACAACATCCTTCTGTTTCCCATCCGGGTTCACCACATGAGAGCACCCGACATGTGCGATAGACACCAACTGTGAAATCTTGCATTATTCATCCACTCACTTCAATCAATGGACTCTGTGCTAGTCTTATATGCTGTTGTATCATAATCTTCCTTTTTCACCTTTATCCGATGAAAAGGTGAACTAACCCTCTGATCCTGTCTCTTTTACTTTCAACTCATTGCCCTTTTCAATCTCCCCAGAGATGGTGTTTGCCTCTTTGTATTTTAAACTCTGCGCTAGTCTCTCTCTCTCACCCAACCCTTTCCTGTAATATTAAATTTAGAAACAAGAACCCTTGACAATCAAGAATTGCAGTTTGGGTTGGGATAATCGGAAGGAATTTGAATTGGGATCAACCTCTTCTTTCTAAAACAATAAAAAGGACAGAACATGATTTAACCTTAAAAGAAAAAGAAATAAATTCATTGAAAATTGCTTTAATAAAAAAAAAAAAAAACACCCAAAATTAAACAGATTGTATATATATATATATAGAGAGAGAGAGAGAGAGAGAGAGAGAGAGAGAGAGAACCTTCTCCGAAGCCAAAGCAATAGACAAGAACACGGGATTGAGTCGAGCGGGCACATGTTTAAAACCTAATTAACAAGACGGTGTGTTAGGTGTACAGGAAGGAGGCTTTGAGGGCGATTTTGTCCCAAAAATCGGTTACGAAACTTTATTTACTTTTTCTTAAAGAAATCACTTTTATTTTATCCATCTTTTCGGGAAAAAAATAAAAATAACTTTTACACATATTTTAAAAATACTATGCATATCTTTTATTCTCTAATTTAGTATGCATCAAACCTTAACACCATGAATGAAAAAGAAAATTAGTCTTTTAAAAATTCATAACCTTTTTCTTGTTCAAGTGTCTCTACCTACGAACTTCTAACCCCTATGATGGTTAGTCCTTGCACTCTTTAGCTGCACTTCAATCCCAAACCCCAAACCCCACCCCCCCCCCCCCAAAAAAAAAAAATCTCCTAGAAGTAAAAGTGGAGAAGCACTTGTGGGTAAGAAAAATTATTTCAGCTTTTAATGTTTAGAATGATTGAAGAAGTTAATAACATTGTGAAAAATGTCAAATTTGTATGGCATGGGTGGCCAGGTCTCATTACTTGGAGACGTATACGGCTTTGGCATACTTCTTCTGGAGATGTTCACAGTGAAAAAGACCAACAGACGGCATGTTCCAAGATGATCTCAGCATTTCTAAACATGTGGCATCAGCTTTGCCCGAACATGTCATGGAAATTGCAGACTCGTCTGCGCTGCTTAAAGAAGAAGAAGAAGCAGATCACGGTGCGTATGAAGATAAAGGAAGAGAAAAGCATGCAACTGTGGTGGAAAAATCAGCCACGTTACTCTGGGGTTCACATGGAGGAAGATTTGGTCCCAGCGATGAAAATTGGATTGGCCTGTTCAAGGCCTCTGCCAAGAGAGCGAATGAAAATCCACCACGCGGTCAACCAATGGATTGATATTCGAGATGCTTATAGCTGGTCCAAAACTGATAATAGTACAAGACTTGAATCAGAGAGAGATTGAAGTAGTCAATTTCAGATGGCTCACCAAGTCGCATATCTAATAACATTGATTTGTAAGTGTTTTCTCAGTACTCTGTCTCAATAATTCGTATGTTTCGCATGCTTGGATTTGGACTAGGGATGGCATGTCGTTATGCCAAGGGGGGGTCATCTGTTCTCCAAACAAGCAAGACACAGAGGCCGACTGCTAACAGAAAATGGTCATTACCAAACGCTGCGTTTTCTCAAACTTCTATTAAATAGAAAAGAAAATGAAGAAGGCACGGTCCACAAGCTGCTTTTAACGAGGCGGGTCCATGTCACAGGCCTGAGATTACACACTCCAAAAATAATTTAATTGATAAATCAAGTTGGTATTATCTGACTAATTTTTATAAATATTGATATTTTTCTGGATATAATATTTTATTATTCAAATTTAAATCTAGAATGCTTGAGTTTCATTTTTTAGATTTCTTGTTAAACTCTGACCTGAACCACAGATTAATTAAATTTTTTAGGATTGAACCTCGTCAAAGGAGCCCACACGCACCCATGACTTCATCCGTAGCCACCAATAAAGGATCAACACATTTGCAAATTCTAAAGTTGTCGTCTTTTCTCACCACAAATAATTGTTCTCTCCCCGCTTGACGAATCCTCTCTCTCTCTCTCTCTCTTAGGTGTTCGTTTGTGAGTGAGAGCTGAGTGAGTCATGGAAAGCCTTGCAAACTCGAGCTCAAAAATTTTCACAGAAAGGCCGAAGGATAGAGGGTTTTCAACTTCACATGATGTTCTTATTAGACCCCAACTATGTTTTTTGAGAAAATCCTCCAGACCCATCAATTCAGGTTTCCTTAATCTGATCATATTTAGCCAAATAAATAACCCCATTCGACCCCTTCTCTCTTCATCACAATCCCAGGTAACACATCTCTTTTCTGTGAGTTAGTTTTGGATGCCGACAATGTTTTGGCACAGTACAGTTTGAGCCTTTTTTTTTTCTTTTGCAGCATGATCATTTAGTAATGGAAACCTTAAATTTTTGCTCATCAGTTTTATGGCTTTGATAGGCCACATCAGTTAAGTTCAGAATGAACTTTATGAAGCGCAGCCCACTTTGATGATGGCACTATAGAAGCTTTACTACCCCTACTGGGAAATTTTGGTTTGAGATTAATTCGTATGCTATAATGTTGGCATTGATGCAGGTGGTCTTGGAGGATGAAGAAACGCCTACCCGAGAAGAACCATGTAAGTTCTTATATTTATTTGCAGTATCAAGTCTCGCGTGAGTTAAATCCATGGAGTAGTGCGAGACAGACCAAACGAATCAAAGATCAAATGGATCGATTTCTATGTGCAGTCCACTTAGTATGTTTTAAAAATTCTTTGCTTGATTTTGAAAGTTATCTTGACTTATTTAAAATTACTCAAATTAAAAAAAAAAAAAAAAATTATTGGAATATTTTAGTTCTTGACACGTTTGATGCATTTAGCATTACTGAAATTCACTTAATAAAATTTAAGGCATAAATCTAAAATCTTCTACATTAACAACTAGCTTTAAGTTGATCCACATTCTCTAATGGTAACAATATAGTAAAAATAGTCCATGAATGAAGTTATAGATGAAGGACCTTTGGATTGAGCATTATTTTGTTGTGTCTAAGATCTTACAACAGCACTTGTGATTGTTCAGGTCAATTGAAGACTGCCCATGTCAAGTTTCAGTTGCGGAAGGAGTGTATGTTCGGGGAGCAGTTTCTTATAGTGGGGGATGACCCTATGTTGGGTTTGTGGGATCCAGAAAGCGCAATACCCCTAGAGTGGTCAGATGGACACCTGTGGACCCTGGAGATGGTGAGCTACCAACAACTCGTTTACCCCATAGTTTTTAGGTCAGTTTTTAATGTGGTCAATGCTGTTTTACTGATTTGAACAGGACATACCCATGGAGAAATCAATACAATATAAGTTCATATTGAAAGGAATTACTGGGAAGATCTTGTGGCAACCTGGTCCAGATCGAATTCTTCAAACATGGGAAACAAATAATACAATCAGTGTTACTGAAGATTGGGAAGATGCTGGACTTCAGAAGATAGTGGAGGAAGAGCCTATCCTAAAGCATAGTGAGAAATCATCAATCACTCAGCAGAGCACTTCGATTGTTGCAGAGAACATCATCCGTGTAGAAGAACCCAAGCCATTGAAGGAGAGAAATGCAGAAACCATGCCTATTGTGCCAAATAACATAACTCAAACAGAAGAATCCAATAGCAAAACCCTGTACTCAAAACCTCTCAGTGATACAAAGAAAGAGGCAGATTCGAATAAGGATGTGACTACAAGAGGAAACATTGTTGAGAGCAATGGCAGAGCCGCAACTCTCAACGGCCCTTCCAGTGCAAAAGTGAATGACAACGTGATCACATATGAAGGAGCTCCTGTTTTAGTTCCTGGTTTGACCCCATTGACGACTGGACCTGTAGAAGCATCCACTGATAAAGATGACAAGACTCCCACTACTGCTGATGCCTCAGTTGAAAAGGATGAAGCTAAGGACCAGAATGAGCCTCAGGTAACTGGCTAAAAACATTTTTACTTTCTGAATATCTTATTTTAGCTAGTTGGATCAAGGAGACTCGTTGTAGTTCAGAGTTATCGTCTAATGGTTTCTATGTTTTGCTAGAAAGAGGCTTATCTAAAGGCTGTAAAAACAAATGAGCTTTTTGTGTTATCGCATCTGAACGATAAACAGTCTTTCCTGTCCTGCTCTTGTGACTATAAACCAAACTGAAGTCGTCATTAACAGAACTCGTTTTGCTTGTACATGAGGCATTATACTTCCTTCCTAGATTAATGTTGGCAAGTATCCTTCCACAATCAGCATAATACAAGTACCTTTACACTCTGAAATACGCAACTGAATTAACTTACAAATACCATTACACTCTGAAATACGCATCTGAATTAACTAACACTTAATATCATGGTGGCTTTTCAGCTGTTTTAGTATTTCACATTGGCTCAATCTGTAATAACAAATATTTCAGCAGACTTTACCAGTCTAAGATGCCCGTTGAGCCCCAATTGTGTATTCCTATTGCATAAGTATTATGTCAACTACATTTGTTTAAATCTTCTCTTCTTTTTGACATATGTTGTAGTTGAATCAAAACCAGAATGTTAAGAAGCAAGAACCTGATGGCCACCCACGTGTAGAGGCGCCTAAGGTTGTGATCAACGGTGAATACCAAAAGAATGTCAGTAAAATTGAACAAATGGTGTATACTGTAATGGAGCAAGACCTACCAAACTCTGAGATAGAGACTGGTAATGTATTGCAAAATTACATTCAATGGGGTCAGAAAGCTCTGCAGAAGCTTCTAAGTAATTTTGGTTTCTTATAGAATATCATTGAATACCAAAACTCCTTGAACTGCACAAAATCTTTCGGAAGAAAGCCTGCGTGCTGCTTCATAGCCCAAATTTTTCAGATTAGACCTCTTTGGAGCTGCTATGTACATATAGAATCAGTAGCATAACAGTGCTGTTGTTTGTAATCTATTCCATTTTAGAGATTGCATGTTTCAAATTTTTTTCTTTTTGGGAAATCTTTTTTCCTACCGCGATTTGTATGCCTTGTGGAGGTCCATTTCATCTTAACCTCTTTCCATCTGCTAAATAGAACTGATTGTCATATAGTTTTGGTTACAATATGTATATACATTATTCTTTTGTGATTCATGAGCAAGTAGTTTATGTATTGATTGATTTTTTTTATTTTTTTCTAATTCTACTTTGGTGAGAGCAGGGGTCTCAGCCTTTAGCATTGTCAAGTTAACACCGTGTTCTTCTCTAGCAAGTTGGGTTGATCAGAATAAGACCAGAGAAAATGATGACTCCTTACATGTGTTTTTTGACATGTGCTGAGAACAGGAGCATTTCGGGTTTTTTGCATGATCTGGATAATGCAAGTTCAGGGAAAAGGGTTTCCAGAAACAAATTTAAGTGAACTAGAACCAAATTAACTTCAGGAAAATTTTTTTTTTCAAGGGCTTTTGCTTTCCCCATTACCTAAAGGTTAATTATAATCATCTATGATATCTTGAAACTAGCGGCACTGGTACAACAATAGGAGATACCTGCTGGAAAATGTCTGGCATCTGGCTAGCACTTCAAACTCTCTTATCTTTTTTTTTTTTTTTTCTGGGTTATACAATGATGGGAATCTAGACCTCCGAATTAAGAGATACCGTAATCGTTAAACTATTTTTGGAAACCAAACTCTCTACCTTGGCTTCATCTGATTCTGTGTCTCCTTTAAGAGGGCAAAACTGCCATGACTGGCCCAACATTTAGAGCCCAACACATTCCTGTTACGATCCAACTTATAGAATCCATAATCACTCCATAGCTTCTCAATTCGGAGTCCATGATCATATTATTGAACTCTTACTTGGGGTCCTGACCCAGTCCGGGATTTCGGATCTTCGCATCTCGATCCGACCAGGAAGACCCAGGATCACAGGAGGGTCAGAGTCGGAATGAACCATCTCATGAGGCTTATATCGGAAAATTCCCTCCGTAGCACAAAAAGCAAAGAAGCATCTACCATTTTTTTTAGCATATAAAGGGACTTAATTTTGAAACATTTTACAAGAAAAGAGAAAAGAAGAGATGGTGTGAATTGAGTTATAACTCATTGACAAAGAAACATCTATCCATTTTTTTGTGTACATCACCGTCACCAGTATACAGAGTTATTTTCAACTAATCTGATTCGGGATTTATAATGATCTATTTTAGGGTTACCCTCTTAACATAATTTTTTTTATTCTCAAAATTCGAATCTGAGATCTTGATTAACGGAACTAACACTACAAAAGAAGCATCTACCATGAAACACAAGCAAAAATACCCATCTCTTCGGCCAAAATTTGAGCCCAAAAAACCTGCGAGTTGGCCAAGATCGAATCGGGTCTGGCTGCCCAGATGAGCTGCTCCATGGGTTGTTGGAGCAGTTTCAATAGAAGTTGCTTGAGCTCCACTCCCCCCGGCAGACCGACTTCGGTTAAGGGAAATTGAAGCACATGGAGGCTGATATTGTGAATTCCTTTAATGGCTTTGTCATAACATAGTTGACTTAATGGGATATAACGTTAAATCTCTTAATCAAAATTCAGGTTTAAATATTAAAAATAGAAAAGACTATATTGAGAAAATAACCTCCAAAATAAGTCACTACAAGTCCCAAATCAAATTAATCAAAATATGATTCCAGATATCGATGATATACACAATTTAAATATATATATATTTGGAGGAGAGGCGGCGATGGTTACCCATGCATTATGTGATGCAAATAAAAGTGCCACGTCTGGCAGTGGATTTATGTAGTTTATAGATAAATACTCATTTAAGCCATCGGATTTAGATTTGGATGTTTTTTCCGATTCCATTTGTATTGACACTAGTTTTTCTTCTTATCCTTCTTCAAGTAAAAAGACGAAAAGGGACAATCAGAAGCAAAAATCCAAAAAGGGTACACACGACGAACACTGTTTTTCTAATACCTTACCATGCAAAAACCTGAAAACATCAACCAGTACAAAGACTCCAATTGACAAATTTTCCCATATCAAAATCAAGTAAAAGGCTGGACCTGCTATTAGCTTAATGCAAGTAAACAACAACAAATCTTACGTCCTAGCTCCTCACATCCATGTTTGGGTAGGAAATAATGGAGCAAACAGGGGATAAAAAATAGCCCATCTGTAGAGACTAAATGAACTTCACATATTCTACCAAGATTACAAAAAGGGTAGGAGCAGAAAAATGTACAAGAAATAAGGCCCCCTTTAGCATGAAGTCATATTCCAACTTTAAGAAAAGCAGATCTGATTCTAACATGTAGCTCCCGACCTTAAAATTCTTTCGCAAGAGTTATTCTTTCTCTATCCCATTGGTAACAATGAAAGGGTTCCAGTGCTTTACTGTTTTGAGGATGCTAGATTTGAGAAACCATGCAGCTGTTCTTTTGCAGTTTTACTTGGAATGCCTTGAGGTAATCTGACCATCAGACACAACAATCCAGACATCAAAGATCAGGCTCTCCATTCTATGAAGACAGTCCACTAATAGCAAAATATAAGATGAAGGAATCATTCTCATTATTCTTTTTTTTTATTTTAAATTTTGGCCGAGCAAATTGGGGATTGCAAGTGGTTTACCTTAGAAATCATTCAATTTGGTCAAACACAATCAAACTACTGCTAGATACTGCAAGTTAACAGATTGCTTTGCAAGCAATTCTTCACTGTAGTTATTCGGGAATTACATACATCGACATGCATTTCCTTCTTATTTACTTTTATATTACTCTTAGATAACCTATTACTGCTTTGTGTGCGAGTAAACTTCATTTTGTTTTTCTTCTTATTTACTTCTATCTTTACTCTTGAATAGCCTATTGTCATTTTATATGTGCATGTCAACTTCATTTTGAATTTTATACCAATTTTTATTGAGTTCATTAACATGTAGCAAATATTTTCCAGCAGAATCATGTCCATCATGCGCTAGGAAAGCATTCTAGAAGTGTTGAATTGATTGAAAGTATAGTATGGACAACTAAGACGTGTTCAAAACATGTTTTCAAAGTGCCGTGCGTTGTCATGTCTAAAATGCATAAAACATGCACAACTCCTCATATAAGTCTCAATTAAAAATCGGAAAGACCTCATCATGTGGTACCGAGGGGAGTTAGCACGCTTTTGCAATTGCTGATTCGCTGAAGTAATTCCAGCTGCTACACCTACAATCTGCAAACCATTTATCAACATAGGAAAAGGAGTAAAATCAAGGCTAGGCCAAAGTTATTATACTCCTCAAAACATGCATTGAGATGGTGTTAAAAAAATAAATAAATTAAAAAAAAAAAAAGTCAAAATATCAAAAAATCAAAAAATCAAAAATGAAAAATAAATGCCGCTAGCACAAAGCCTTCCACCCGACATAAATTTACACAAGGAGGATCAAGTGTCTATATGGTATGAGCCTATACCAGTAATTTGAGAGAGAGCTGGGTGAATTATGACAATATAGCAGTAACAAGTCAATGAGATATGACCGCAGCAAACAGCATGAACCAATGTTAAACTCCATATAAAAGCCACATCATTAGGTCAAATATGAGAAACTTAATTAAAAAAAAAAAAATCCCATATACATGATTTCTCATCATTTTCTTTGTGAAGAGTGAAACCCAAATGCCTTAATTATATAATGTAATAGGATTAACCAGCAGTCATTGTGACTATAAGTGAATACTTGGATAATGGGCTAAAGTCATGGACTGACTGCCAAGCCCTTACCTTAGAATGAGGAATTATGATACGTGGTTAAGGTATAAATTAGCTGACATGAAGCGAGCTCAATTCACCTTTCAGTGTTTTCGCTCTCACATGTTGGTGCAACACAAAGCCCAAAATTGAAGATTTTTCTCTCCAATAACCACTACCATTCATCTCGAAATTCTTGCTCGGCTACCCTTTATCCAAGCATCATCTATGATTTTTACCACAGAAATCAAATCAACTCTGGGTAGCATCATCAGAAGTGCCCACCTCAGACATGCCTTCTTTGGGCATGTTATCTGCTGTTGGCAGCTCCTCTAATCCTGAGCTAGCAGTGTCCCATAGAATTCCACTTTCTTTTCCAAGGGAAAGCTTATCAAAATATGCATCCACTACTCCAGATTGAGGTCCGACATATGCCACATATTTGTCTGCATAACAATATAATGAAGCACCTCTTCAGCATTCATGAGATGTGAATATAAAAGGTTCTCAATGAATTGGACAAGACAGAATCATGAGAAGAAGTTTATGTCTGCTGACTATGCTCGATGCTATTCCTTGTTTTTTTTTTTTGGTGAAGATGCTTGATGCTATTGATGTGAACCAGGAGAGCAAACTCTTGACATATATTTTACAATGCAGCATATGAAATATTTAGAATATATAGAACTTTGAAAAATGGAGTACAAGATTACAAAGAAGATTCTGATGCTATAAGTATATGGAAATTGGTCAGCATATTTGTGCAGGATACTGGTTAACATCTTTTTGCAGAAGCATACATCTTTTATAGGCAAACCAACTAAATTTTCCTGGTTCGTGCTTCCAGTCCATTGCATAAGCTACATATATGAATTCAATAGTTGCTCAACATGAAGTTTGGAACATGCATCCATCAATGTCATTTTACTGCCAAGTCTCTTGCTAAGAACATGCATCCACACAAACACGTCCAGGAGGGTGGTTGGGCAGGGGTTTAGACCACCAAATAGTTGGGAAGGAGCCAAGCAAAAGCTAAGTAAGCATCCAGGATAAAACCCAGAACAATACTAAGAAAAACAACCCACTTCATGAAAATGTCCACCAAATGTTGGTCATAAAGTTACCCCCCAGGCCCCAGAAAAAGGTCATCAAAAACCACAAGAATCAATGACCATTTGAAATTACGATGAGAATTTGATGAGAACTCAAGAAGTTAAGTAGGACACAGTTGAAACCAATCAAAGAATTCAAAAAAGATGAAAACAAGACACCACAGAACAATCTACTGAAATTCATGATTCTCTTTACGTTCATCATTGGAAATGCCAGTTGGAAGTAGAGCCACTACGAATCTAAAAGGGCTGCCTAATACTTAAAACATCCCAGTAATTACGTAGGGTCCACGGTGGGCAATACATATTGACCTTGAGACTGCTTTAGGGAATTGAATGTTAGACCTGAAATAAAGATTTTACCTACAAATCTACTCCATATCTCAGAAAAGAGAAGGAAGAGATAACATAACTAGGAGCAAAGATGATTTAAAAGAAGGGGGAAAAATGATTCAACATTTCTTTATCTAGGGATATCAGAAACTGCCCTAAAGACTACGGGGTATGTTAAACCATATCCACTAGAATTCCCATATCAAACTATGAGGTACTAAAATTTTGATCCTCCATTTACCATCATGACTCTATTTTAAAAAAGAAATGAAGAAGAAGAAGAAGAAAAATAAGTAGAATACAAATGAAGATTGTAGATATCAAGACAAAACAGTTCCCTAATATGGAAAAGCGTGAAGCTTACCAGCCAAACTGTGAAGGGCATTCTCTGCAGCTTGTTGCTGGGCATCCTTCCTTGTCTTACCCATACCAATACCTATCTTTTCCCCAGTAAACAAAACCTAAAGCAACAAATTAAACATAATGAGTATTTTAAAGCCCTGTCTACACATTTGTAAGCCTTAACTAAGACAAAAAGACAAATTACACCCATCTAAAAACATATAGCTCAAATAACAGGCCAAGAAACCTCTCATTGTAAGCACTGGCAGATTATAAGAAAAATCAATAAGCAATCATAATTTTCCACCACAGCAGACATTCACCGAACAATAGGTTAACACATGATCATGCATACCTCCACAGAGAATTGCAAATCCTTACTTGTGCTTACAACAGACTTGAACTCAACCTACATAAAAAGAAAACAATGAGATGCACACTTTGGAAATTAAATATTCTCATAATAACATTGAAAACAGATTTATAACTTCCCCATCTATCACCTTGGAGTTGCATCTTCGTCCAATTTCTTGCAGCACTGCTATAGATAAAGACGGCAGCATATTAATTCTTCCAGCTTCAGTTTGAGTAGCATTGAATGATGATTGAATCTGCAACACACTATCTGCAACACAAGCCATACAACCTATAATAACATTCCAATACTTCTCTATTTCTCTGCAACGCTGTTGCATCTATAAGACACTGTATAAGTAAAAAAGCTATCCACACACTTTGACTATGCAAACTATTGATATGCTACAAGGCTTGACAATGGAATTGCATTACAGTCACAGAACTAAATGTGCCTTCTGAAAGTATCAAGACAAAATTTCTTCCAGCACACCCAGCAGAATGTCTTACTTGAGTGATATTAGTTAGCAGCAGCAAGTGAAGCAATATGTGTAATGCTTCTACGCTGATATCAAGAGTTTTCAGCATGCCTCCTCCGAAATTAATCTTGCATGCAAAATTGTTGATTCGTAGATTATTTGTGCATCTGAATAAGTTAATTTTTAGTTCCAAAGAGTTCCCATCATTTTCTCCATTACAGAAATGTTTTGAGATTACCTCTGCCTAAGTCAAAGATATCTCAGCTAATTGCCAAAAGGGAAAAACATATACACATACCTGATGGTAAATTTGATTGGGGAAGAGTTTGTTTCTGTGCTTCCTGTATGGTATTTAAAAGTGAATAGGTCACCATAATCATGCAGAGCCTAACACTTAGATGCATCATACAATGGAATCATATATTGAGTGGTGAAAACTAACCTCCTCATTCTTCGGATGGGGCACACGGCATATTAATCCAGAAGCAGCATCTGGCATATTACGACCAAATGTATTTTGATGGGCTCCCAACTTGTCAGCTTTAACCACATTAGACTCTTGAAAAATACCTGCAGTGCGGCTTCTAATATGACCTCTTTTAACATCATCTTCCACCATCCACCCACCTTGACCCTGCGGTACTAAAATCCGTGAAGGCAATCTTGACAAAACAGGAGGTTCACCCAAGCTCTGGAGCCTCGCATCTTGAGAATGCTTCGTGATAAGATTTCTTCTATTGAAATCCAAATCAGACTCAGAGGAGCTACCATCACGTCGACCGGGAACTCCAAGCAAACTAGGTTCTAATTCCAAACGAGAAGGAAAATTAAATCCAGAAAGATATTGTGTGTCCGCATGCACACATAATGTATCACACACATTTCAAAACTATGATCAAACAAAGCCTTACTCTGTGAAGGCATGAGTGTTCTTAAAGATGCTGGACCAATTGCAGTAGGCGTTTGAGATGTTTCAGATCTCAACTCGAGATTGTTAGTTACAGGAGTAGAATCAGAGATCTGCTTCTCCTCCTGAAAAACAAAATCAGGAACCAAAGAACATATCATGGCCATTTTCCTGTGAATCGCAATCACATCTCAAGAAATCCAATTGTGTACAAAATTAATAAAATATAGCTCTCAAAACAAGTTAATCATCCAACAAAGACTCGCCAAAGAAACACTAATAGTATGCTATTAAAAAGTAACTACTTTAATCTATCCACAATAATTTGAAGATAACTAATAGCTTACAGGTTGGTTCAGTCTCCTTTCAACTTCAGCACCACTCATGCCTTCAGCAATGGGGGAATTAGTACCGCCATTTTGCGCAAACCCAGCATCCTAACATCAAGTCACAAGTAAACAACAATAAAAACCATGCATTGTAACATTTCATCAATAAATGGAGATTGTCACAGTACTTCATTACCTCCAAAATCAAATAGTTGCCTACATCAGGTACAGAGGGTAAATTCACTACATCATCTTCGTAGAAGAGCTCAGAAACTCTTCGCAATAGATTCTCATCAAACTCCCTGGTCAAGATTTGTTAGATTGACACATTATCTTAACAGATCCCAAAAAAAAAGGATGATAAAGATAGAGGTCAGTTTTGGAAAAGAAATGTAATACTAATGCTCCACAAAGACAACAACTGGAGCTTACTTGAAAAAAGCACCTCGGACATTGCATGCAACATTTCTTGCCACACACAGGACGGGAACTGCATTTGCATTCTGTTGATAACAAATGCATTAAATAGCACCAGTAGAAAAAGTTACAAGAAATATCACTGATGCAAAAAGTATAATATCTATCAATCTGCAAGCACATTAACAGCATAAAACCCTACCTCTGCCTGAGGAGCATAGTAAGGGGCAAATGCAGGTACCATATGAACTCGAGGTTGATCCTTGTCTTCCCAAACTTTCATACGGTCATCAATAACCATTGCCATCTTTGGATGGCAAATTCCATTTTGGAAAACAGTTAGCAATGATTTTTTGCCTCCTGCAATGTCCCAAAATCAATTAAGTGCGCACTAAAATTTCAAAAAAAAAATAAAATAAAAGGATGCCTGCCTGATTTGACACAGACAACACGGTCCAAGAGTTGCTTAGAACCTATCAGGTGTGCCTCTGGATCAAGAAGCCTCCACATTTCTAAGGCATAATCTCTTTCAGCCATTGTACAAACATAAACTTCAAAACGTTTGCGTCCTTTTGTTGCAGTTAAGTAGCTTCTGAGGTCCTCCCAAGCAGGGCGTAACCTTACAAGGATGCTAGTATCACGATTCTGCAGTCTCAGACAACAATGGTAATGTTAATGGCCACAGGGCAATGAGATATAGGAAAATACTGTTTGATATCTTCCTATCCTGAACCAGCCACAAAGGAAGAACCATAAGAGAATGATGCGAGCAATTAAGTCTCATACACATACCCGTGCCTGATGCCATACATATGAGTGTGAAAGTTTGCATACCACCATAACCATACAAAACATGGAGAGGACTCCCTATATAACAAAACATGTGTATTACCATAACTCATCAAGTTCACAACCAGAATCTCTCTAGAAATCATAATGACATTATTAGCTCCAAGCTAGACAACAACAACAATAAAAACCCGGACCTTAATCCCAAATTTTAGGATTGGGCATGAGAAACAAATATCGGGGAGAAAAAAAAAAGGTGATGATTTAATTGGTGCGAATTCTCCTCCTATCGAAAACCATCTCCTCAATTAAACCCTTTATTATCATGTCCTTACGGATAATTTGCATCCAAATTTTCAACAGTTTACATCTACATTTTACTAAATCTCTTATATTTAAGTTCTCGATCCTCCTAACTGATGCGTTTTTCAATTTTTATTGTACATGTCTAAATCATCTAAGACAATATTCTCGCATCTTCTCCACAATTAAACTAACTCCCAAGTTATTACATATCTGTTCATTTCTAATTCTATCTTTTTTTGTTTTACCGCATATTCACTTAAACATTTTCATTTCAGTTACAGTCATTTTTTACTCTTGTTGTTATTTAATGACACAACACTCGGTATCATACAACAGTTCAGGTCTTACTGTGATTCTATAGAACTTTCCCTTCAAATGCAATGGTATCGTGCGATCATAAAAAACTCTAAATGTCTTTCTCCATTTCATCCAATCCGCTTGAATCCTATCATTCACATCTCCATCTATATTATCATCGTTCTGGATAATGAAACCAATATATCTAAAACGTTAACTTTTTAGTACGTTTTTTTTTCTAACCTAATTGTTTTTACACCATTTTGATAATTACCACTAAACCTACATCTCATATACTCAGTTTTTAATTCACTCAATCTAAATTCTTTGGATTCCGGTGTGTGTCTTCATAATTCTAATTTAGCATTAATACCCTCTCTAATTTGATCGATAAATACTATATCACCTACAAACAGCATATATCATGAGATTTTATCGTGATTGTTTTTTATGATTTCATCTATCATTATTGCAAAAATGATGGGACTTAATACCAAGTCTTGATGAAACCCAATAATAGGAAAGCTATCAGTTAGACGACGCAAGTTCTTACATTAATTACATATCTCTAATGAGATTAATGTATTTCAAGAAGATCAATTTCTTCAATAACGTCCACCCCATTACGTCTCTAAGAACCCTATCATATGCTTTTTCTAGGTCAATGAATACTATATGTAAGTCTATATTCTATACTCTAAATGTCTTTAACAAATGTCTTAACAAGTGACTTGTTTCAGTGGTGGATCGTCTTGACATAAATCCAAACTAATTCTAACACACACTTATCTCCGATCTCAATCCATGATCTATCACTCTCACCTAAAACTTCATAGTGTAACTCATAAATTTAATTTCTCTGTAATTAGAACAATATGATATATTTTATTTATTCTTATATAGTGATACAAGTATACACTCTCTCTCTCCATACTTGAGATATTTTCTTGATTTACCAAATTTGTTAAAAATATCTATTAACATTACTATACCAAATTCACTCAAACATTTTAACACCTCAATAGGAACGCCATCAGATTCTATGGCCTTATTATTCTTCATTTTCTTAAAAGTCTCATTTACTTTATGAGAACAAATTTTACATTTAAAATTTCTATTAATCTCTTCTACAGATATCGCGATATTTCCTATGCCTCTTGTACTCTCAACATTAAAAATATTATTAAAATAATCTCTCCAACATTTTTTTATATTCTCATTCCTTACAAATATACTATTGGTTTCACTCTTAATACATCTAACATCATTTAGATCTTTTCCCTTCCTCTCCCTTAATTTAGTAATTTTGTAAATCTTTCTCCCTCTTTAGTTTCCAATTTCTTATATAATTCATCATACACCTTTCTCTTTGATTCGTGAATAATCTTTTTCACTTCTTTTTGTGCACTTTTGTATTTTTCATATGTATAGCTACTTCTATTACTTTTAAAATCCCCGTAACACTCTCATTTGGTTCGAATAGTAGATTATATTTTCTTGTTCCACCATCATGACTCCTTCCCTATTGGAACCCGACCCTTAGATACACCTAGAACTTTCATACATATACTCTTAATATTATTAGATATCTTTTTTCACATTGTTTCTAAATCATCATTAATAGACCAAATTGCTACTTGAATTAATTTGTCTCTAAAAGTCATCTTTTTTTCTTTCAAATTCCATCACTTAATTCTTGGCTCTATAAATAAACAATACTTCTTTTATATCTTAGATACATGCACATCTAAAATTTAAAGTCTATATTGAATCGCTACACTCTCTCCCAATATAATTTTACTATTCTTACAATTCATTCTATCACCCCTCCTAGTGAGAAAAAAAAATCTATTTATGTGGCATTCAGCCCACTTCTATATGTGACTGTGTGACTTTTTTTTGAAAGTGTTTACGAATATCAAATCGAGTGTCATGACAAGCTCTAAAATGGTACCTCCCACCTCATTCATACTACCAAACCCAAAATTTTCATGTACGATTTCAAATCCCTCATTATTCTTTCTTGCATGTCTATTTAGAACTCCCCAAATAAATAACTTCTCTCCACTAGCTGTGGTTTCTATAAAGTCATCAAAATCCTCTCAAATTTGCTTTTTACTAGTTATATCTATACTTATTTGGGGAACATACACACTGACTATGTTAATTATGTTTTTACCATTAACTAACTTGATAGGTATAATTCTATCTCCCTCCCTCCTTATCTCTACCATATTCTCTTGTGAGTCCTTATATACAATAATTCATACCCTATTTTTAGTTTTATCCTTATCTGTATACCAAATCTTATGGTCATAAAACTCTAATACTTTAGCCTTCTCCTCTACTTACTTAGTTTATTAGAGACGTGATATTAATTTTTCGTCTATTCATTATTTTTCCTATCTCTCCTAACTTGTCAGTGACTAGACGAATCCTATTTTCATAGATTAATTTATTTATCCGCACCTTAAGGCCTCTTATTAACTCATCACTACACCCAAAATCCAATGCAGCGCGTCCCTGAAGAGAAAATGTGTCAAAAGTTTTTTCATATTTGTCTCCCATTTTTTCATTTTGACAAAAGATTTTACGCTGCCTGTCAACCTACTGCAACCTTACTTCTTTACCCAGGTTTGGGACCGACTATGATGGAATTTTTCAAATAATAATATATAAAACAAGTTAAATATATATATAGTAACAATAAAACAATAAGTCAAGAAAACAGCCTCTTTGCAAAAATGTAAGAGGAATGCTGCGTACATATACGTCTACCCTCCCCTACTCCCGCACTAAACCGGAGAGCAATTTGTGCACCGGATGAGCCCCTTTTTAACAATAAAATAATAAATTTTATATTACAATTATATTAGCTCCAAGCTCTACATAGAAATTTTTCATACCAATAATGTGTTGACCCTCAATGTACATCAATAACAATTACACCGTTTTCCATCTCATCTATTTTCTTTTTTTTTTCAACACAGTCTCTAGCTTCCCATTATTGTTTCATTTAACACTCCTATATACAACCTCTCTAACTCTCAAGATTCTCATTTTTAAACAAGTTTCTTCCCAATAATAGTGCTAATTACCACTTATGATCCTATCATATTCCCTCTTTCCCAAATAAAACAGTGCGCAGTTGGGCAACAAATACTCATGCTATATTTTCTTCACATATTACACAATGAGTTTTCTGATAATGGCAGTTTGATGAGGTTGACAGGTAAGACCAAAAAATCTAAGACATGGCTCATATCAGGTGCCCTCACAGCTTTACCAATACAAAAGCATCGGTAGACAGACATTAAGACATCACGTTTTCCTATAGAGTATGGAGAAAAGCAAACAGGTTCCTCTTTCTGGGTCAAACAAGCCTAAATTACAGTAAATTATGTACAACTATATAGCATAAACAAAATCAAATGAACAAGTAATCAATGCAATAAATCAAAAGATGAACAACAACAACATTATCTAACCTCGGGATTAATACGAGTAAGAACAATATTCCTTTCATGCAATCTAATTACAGGTCGAACGAGACAATCATGATTATCTGACAATGGAGCAACTTTCTCGGTCAGAACCTTAACCACTTTCCCATTATCCACCACGGAATCACTCTCCGTATACTGCTTCAACAATGCCCGGTCATCCATATACCTCTTCAACTCCGCAGACATCCCTGAAACCCTAACTGGATCAGTTTCCCGTGCAATCCAACCTCTTAACACTTCAATCCTATCCTCAAAAGACTTCATCGTATTTGCAACAATCAGAGTCTCATCAAGGTCAAAAACAATCGCAAGACAGCGCATATTCAACATCCCTAAACAAGAATTGTACAAATTTGACGGCGCAGAATAGCACCAGAAGCATGGAAACCTCTTCTCCTTACTCGGCATTGCGACTAAGTGAACTTCCTCATCTCCAATTACAACCACAGCAGTCTGTAAGAAATATTAACCAAAATTAACAAAATGGGGCATGCTAATTTTGACTTGGGGCTGATGTGGCATATCGTGATCAGCAAGAAAAGAACATTCATTAACAAAAAAATAATAATAATAATAATCATAATCATAATAGAAAAAAAAAATCATAAACAAATGAGAGTGAGAGATCACTGAAGAATTAAAACCTTGAATTCGTAGAAACAAGAGGCGTGAAGATTGATCAAGTGAGGTTGCTCGATAGGCGAAGGGGATTCGAGCTTGCAGCGAGCTGAAAATGGAGAAATGGTGGAGAGAATTGAGAGAGGGATACATCGCTCGCTCAAAGGCGAGACGTGATGAATTCGAATCTCGCTGTTTGGGAATTGAAAATTCGAGTCCTTTACAGGAACAGTTTCCAATTCGCCCAAACGTAAGTCTCCATGATAGACCGCGCATTTAAACCCTAAACGACTCATTAAAGCATCTGAAATTCGAATGAATCGACAGTGATTTCAATCGAAATTTCGATAGAAATTAAACGGAAACCAAGAATTTGAAATTAGGGTTTTGAAAATTGAAAAACATTCCCTCTCATCTCCCTCTCTCTCGAAAACCATCGCTTGGTTTTCTTCACTCCCTCGCTTCTTCTCTACACTCGGCTTTTCAAAACAACGAGTACTCTGTGATATTTATAGACGGGCCACTGGATTTTACGTTTATTTACGGAAACGCCACTTTTCCGTACCATCAGGGAAAGTTGTCACCAACACAGGTAGTATTCTGCTGCTTTGCTGGGAAAAAGGAATAGCACGCGAGATTCTTGATGAATTTGATGTAGGTATATGAGCCGTCAGATTACTGGAGTTGATTTGATTGGAGGCAGTCTCGAGAAATCTCGGGTACTGATTTATTGGACGGCCAGATTAAAATCGGTCATCAAGAAGAGCTGCACGCAATGTTGGCCAATTTGGCAAACCACAATTTCCGTTCCAATTTGTTTTTCTTTTATATTATTTTATTTATATATAATTTTAATTCATATACATATACAAGATTTTATAAATAAAATCAAAAAAATTTCTATTAAAACATAATTATTATAATATTAACAATCTTTTATGTTAAAAATTCATATAATTTTAATTAATTATGACCCAATATTTCTATATTCACCCAATATATTAAAATCACCAAAAACATAATTTTTATCTCATTTTAAAAATTAGAAAGTGCAACCTTCTACTGATAAAATATAGTAATATTTTTGATGTGTTGATTTCATAATTTCTCAAAATTTTTGTTTTTCTTCTATGTTTTTCTTATATATAACAATGAATAAAATTATATCAAATTTACTTATATTGAAATTATATTGAGACGGTCTCGATAAACAAACAACATCTTCTCAATCATAATATATAATTTATGTTTAATTTATTGATTGACGGATACGATAATAGAGTTTAACTAATTATATTATCTGTACCAAAATATAAATTTATTTACAATTAAATACGTGCTATCAATTACCTGCATTTCATTAATTTCTACACTTCTTTTCATATAACTAGTTGCTCCTAAAAGGAAAAGTCAATTACTTTGGAATATATTCATTAAGTGTATTAAGGTAATTTTTTTCAAAGGTAAGTATTTATTAGCTATCATAAACATATATTGAGTTATTTTATGGAAAAATTATGTATCAAATACATTAAATTAAAAAAAATGCATTAATAATTTCACATGGTACTTGAGAAATTTAAGATTAATTAAACCGAGATCAGTGATAAAATTCCCCCATAAAAATCATTAAAATAATAATAATTAAATTTCTTTTTTATAAGAAAACTTTGAAATATTTTAATTACTTTGGTGGAAATATGAGAATTGAAAAACGCCCGAGGCTGGTCTATGCCAACCATCTACATGGGTCCCATCAGAAAGCGAATTCCCAATCAAACGGTGGCCACCTCTCTGTCTATTCCTAAGTGGGTGGGGTCCCCTGAGCTGGAACATATCAAGGCCAATGTGATTAATTTTTTTAATTAATACAATTAATTTTTTTTGTGAATAATTATTAAAATATTGGTCTAATGACCACCTTGTTGGATAACCGGTCTGGGCCGGTTGACGGTATAGAAGGCATATTACTATTACCCTTATTGAAAAAATAGTAACCATTTTTAGTTACTGCTATCATAACTCTTTATTAGGGTGATTTTATCACCACGAGTCTATCAAAATAATTATAAATTTATGAATTTGACTTCTATTTATATCTTCAACTAAGGTATATATTTTTTGTACTAGATTATTGTTAATAAAAAATATCAAATAATTATTATAAGTAATATTTTTTAGATGTGAAATTTTGTACAAAAGCTCTTATTCACCAAACATTTTCCCGGTTATCTTACACTAAATTAATAGAAGCTGATCATAGAACACGTGGTCAAAAATGGAAACTTAAGTGGACTAAAAAAATTAAATTAAATTAAATTAAAAGGAGAAGTGATTGTGGTTATGGACTAGGAAAAGAAAGGGGAAAATAATATAATTTGTACATAGAATATAGAGAAGAATAATATTAAAAGAGAAATGGACGGTGACGAGCAAAGCAGACTTCTTTTGATTGATGAGATGAATGAAAATTCAAGACTCGAGATAGGAAAACTAGGTGGTCAAGTCAAGTGAACCTATTACACACTGTGTTATCAAAGAAATCGTTTGAAAAATACATTTAGAAGCTATTGAGGATTTGTGGGTTTTTGTCAAATTTATCCTTTTATAATTATATTTTAAATAAAATATTTTATAATAAATTGAGACTCTCGATCATCGTAGGTATTAATTATCTCGAATTTATAGTATTTGAATTTCTATATGATAATTATTTTGGATAAAATAAGTGTAATATTTGATTAGAAATTTATAATGATGGTACTAACACACCTGAAAATCATAGAAGAACTCCCGTTTAAAAATCTTTTTCTAATATCTCATGTTTAAATTTTGATGATCACGTTTAATTTTACTATTTTCATGACTTTATATGATCAGCCGGGCCCCAGACATCAAATATCGAAAAGTGGGGACTCGAGTAGTAGAAAGCCAAGCCCATATTGATACATGTTGGAATCACATCAGGTGTGATCATCCTCACTGTGAAATCTCAACAAACGCCAAAACCGTCCGTCCATCAGATCATCATCATCATCATCAATTCCCTCAAGAATTCAAACATTCCTGTCATGGCGTTCCGGAAAAGTCGGAATCGTCTTCCTCACGTATCCTCCCTATAACAATGGCACTCTCCCTTAAGCCCTTCGTTTAAGAGACACACACAGAGAGAGATAGAGAGAGATCATGGCTTCTTCGACTCTGTTCAACGGCGGTAATTATGACCGGTTGGGAGGAGAGTTCTCGCCGAAGATGAACGGGAAGTCGGAGGAGAGTTTCGCACTCAGAGAGTGGAGGAGGTGGGTTTCGCTGCCTGGCATGCAGTTGTTGATAATTGAACTTTTGGGAACTTCGGCTTACTTTTTGTATGTGCGTGTGTGTGTGTGTGTGTATTTTATGATGCCAAGTATAGGCAAAACGCGGTTCGGCTGGCAGAGAAGGAAAAGAGAGAGAAGGAGATGGTTAGGCTAATCGTTGCAGAAGCGGATGAGTACAAAGTTGATTTCCACAGGAGACGCCAGCTTAGCTCCGACGCAAGGAAGGCCATTAACAGAGACAAACAGAAGGTTTGCCGTGTCCGCTTACTGCTTACTCCATTTTAAATGATGATATATATATATATATATATATATATATATATATATATATATATTTATATTTATATATGGTGTGAGAGGGGTTGCGTTTCGGGATAAATTTATGTGCTTGTGATTGTGAATGTCTCCTGCCCTGCTCTAACCTGCTAGGAGCAGATTTGAGATATGCAATTCTTGGGAATTTAATGTGATACGTCCTGATTGGGCCCATGTATATATGCACTATTCAGTTGACCGATCATAGGCCACCACAGTCCACAATAGGTCTTCTTGAAGCAAATCAAGGCTAACCATTTTCGAATTATTCCCTTTGTTATCTAACTAAGAAGTAAGTTTGAAATGTGCTCATGTTCAGGGGAGGTGTTATATATAGTTTTGACACGTTATTGGGTTGTCCACCATTGGGCCATCCGAGGTGAGATCCCGAGTTTTGAACCCTCACAAAATATGGAAAGGACTATGTAGGACTGCCCTGATATTTGTCCTCCGACGGTCAAATCAGCATGAGTAAGGTAAGAAAGGATGTTGACAGAGAGAGAAACCGTTAGTGAAAGAGAATTACTTCTTCGTTGGCTGCTTCACTACTTCTCTCTTGCTCATGTTCTTTGACACTTTTGGAATGCCAACTCAGTCCATGTATTTAGTATGGCTGTCTCTAGGGCTTTTCAATCATCTTTCAGGTAGTCGTGTAATTTGCGTATTTGTCACCATCCTATGGGTTGCTTAGGCCCCGTGGCTTGATACTCGCGACCAAGTTCGAGTCACTATCCCTTGCTCGCGTTAAACTGGTTTAACATATGGTATAGAGTGATGAGTTAGAAATGTGCGATTTAACCATCGCTTTTTGGGGACCTATGAGATATGTGATATGATGACTTGTATGCCTATTTGGCAGCTATTTGTGGAGACCCAAGAGATGTTCCATGGTGAAGCACACAAGAACTACTGGAGAGCAATCGCAGAGCTCATCCCAAACGAAGTGCCAGCAATAGAAACTAGAGGGAAGAAGGAGAAAGACAAAGAGAAGAAGCTGTCCATCTTGGTGATCCAAGGATCAAAGCCAGGGAAACCAACAGAACTCTCAAGAATGCGCCAACTGTTTAGAAAGCTCAAGCACAACCCACCTCCCCACATGAACCCACCACCACCCACAAAACCCAACCTTGCTGCCTGAGTGTGCTGCAGACTGGTTGCTGTTAAGTTTGTCAAAAATATAATTGATTCCGAAGTTCCTATACCTACACTATGTATACACCTTCTATTGATAACTTCTGATTGCATTTGCCACAAACCAAGTTTAACCTCTTGAATGATATTTTCCTTCTTATTCGAATTACGTGCGAAAGAAATGAATTTGAGAGTGAGATTAGAAAGCATATACTAACTTTTGGTAAAAGACAAACAGAAGAAACAGAATAATAGAATCAATTAAGCATGAAAAACACCAAACTGGGGAAGAGCATCACCTAGGAAGCATTTGTGAGACACTATCAAATTGGCTTGAAGTTACAAAGTCATCTACATTCTGCTTTCCTTTTAATGCTCCAGTGGAAGATGTCTCCTGCGAACTACTGCCAGGAAAATGCCGAGGGGAATGCCATCTGTACAATCCTGGCTCCATTAGAGCTGCTTCATTCAGGCTTACCCTCTTGGACAGCATCTCCACCACTTGTTTCATGGAGGGTCGTTGATGCGAAGTTCCTTGGGTACAGAAAAGTGCAACCTTGATATAGCGCAAAACCTCATCCTCTGGAAAGTCGGTCAGCCCTGGATCAACAATATCAAGCAGCCGGCCTTCTTCCTTTAGTTTCCACGTCTGCAGTGCAAACATTTGTCAGTTAATGCAAAGGGGCAGAATCTTGGGTCACCATAAAACTCAAGTTCCTCCAAAGAAAGAGTGGCCAAAATGCTATCCTACCACTAACTTACCTGGTCGTCTCAGGAGTCCAGATAGAGTGGTCGGTTTCATACATTACAATCATAACCGCATGTGTAACCTACAAACTTCCTATATAGGCAAACCACCCCAATATGGATATTTAATGGCAAATTCAGTCCGCCACCTTAGTAGGTGATATTCAGAATATGTCCCTCTACAGGCATTGAATACTATTAGGATCTCTTTAGTCAATTGCTTCATCAAGCAAAATCTGCTATAACTTGGTTAAATAATTGTTGCCAGAAAGTGCCTCTGACTGAGCAGAAACTGTAAGAGCCGTAACCCTAAGCTCAAGCTCCTGCCATTTCAGGGTCTAGTAAGACTTAAGGTGAACCCAGACTTATACTTAAACCCTGTTATCTCTAGGCCAGAATGATGTCATCTTACGTTTATCATAACGGTAGGTGGTTTTTTGAGCCCCTCATGATTTTATTATGTTCACTTACTCAACCTCGATAAGTTGCTCCAATCATACCATCCAAAGACTACTATGTTCATAAGTACGAGGGGCATTTTAGCATATGGTGGTACATGCAATATTGTGTCTTGATGATTGAGAAAGTAACCTACCCAAGCGACCAGAACCAGGAGTTCCTCCCCAAATGCTGCCTTACTGCTGCTTGTGCCACTAACTATTTCGAGAATAAGAACCCCAAAACTGTAGACATCAGCCTTCTTTGTAAGTTGGCCTAACAATGCATATTCTGGGGCAAGATATCCTCTGCAAGGTGTAAAGAAAAATTTAGGATGCAAATATCAACATCTTTACGCATAAACAAGCAAACAGTGAGTCACCATAAGCTAAAGGAAAAAAGAAAAAGTTGACCGAGTCTGTGGTCAACCATCATGGGCTTTGACTTGGTCAAAGATCTAATTCTAACATTGAAATCCAACTTCCATCCCCCCTTACATGAAGATTATACAATAATCATGAAAAATAAATTAATAAATAAGTGACACCTAGGCGGCAATTGCTTGACCTGTTTTGCTCATTGGAGCACAAACACCTATTAATCTTAACTTGATTCGGATAATATTTAGGTTGAACCTAAAGGGGAATCCTTAGAAGCACTTATCAGATAAGAATTTCTCAGCTTTTGCTGCAAAGATCTCCAGCCATGTCCCGTAAACAACCGATTTACAGAGAATCAATTAACCTCCAAATTTTCCAACCGCTTTAATATAGAAAACAAAAGTAAAAAGTACCCAGAATGAAATTACACAGGACACAGGCGTGAAAACACCCCAAACATGGTTCAAGTTAATCAAATATGTACCTAGCAGATAGCAAAGCAAGATTGAAAAAACTAAAACAAAATTAAGGACTTATGCTTACTCTGTTCCTGCCACTCGTGTACTAACATGAGTGACATTGTCTGGAAAAAGTTTAGCCAGCCCAAAATCTCCTATTTTAGGATGGAAATTGCTATCAAGAAGTATATTACTGGCCTTTATATCCCTGTGGACAATGTTGGGTTCAGCTTCCTCGTGAAGAAATGCAAGGCCTAAAGCAGTTCCCATGCATATGGCAGCTCTCCTAGGCCAATCAAAATCAGCGTGCCTACTTTTTGAACCTGAAATAGAAAGAAAAAGGCCTTTGAATGATCAGAGACGCTTCTAATGTAAGGCAAACAGGAATGAAGGTGTGCAAATGACGGAGAAAGGAGGTGTGAATTGATGTGAGAGATATTAGCCAAAACTGAGACGACACAACAATAACCTCCACTCTGATAGCTAAGTATAATGTTTATAGCATTTACAAAATCCCAACAGATGGCATCATCATCATATTGTCAGTATTTTACGTAAGACTTCAAGATCATGAAAATTACTGAGTAAAGTTCTTGCAACGCTGTTGTTCTCCATATATTCATAAACAAGTATCCGCTTGCTACCCTCAACACAACAACCAATGAGTTGAACCAAGTTAGGATGTTGGATGCTTGATATCATGTTCAACTCAGTTAAGAACTCATTTGTCCCTTGTTTAGATTCAGCAGAAAGTGATTTGATTGCAACTTGGGTCCCGTCTCTTAAGATTCCCTGAAATCAATAATGACAAAGCTGGTTATGGCAACCACTAAAATATGGACACATGGGAGCAACTGTAAAGAGCCTTGAAACAATATAGAGGTTGATGGTCAGACCCGATAGACAACTCCAAAACCACCTCCCCCAATTTTATTTGATGGGTGAAAGTCTGCAGTTGCAGATCGTAGTGCATGGTATGAATACTGCCGTACATTGTTTGTGTTAATCCCTGATAAGGCACAAAACAAGATATACTCAAGTGAAAAAATCCAGGGATGAAGCACTAAAAAATGTAGAAAATCAAAACAGCAAATTAATATTCTAAAGATTCCAAAAAAGGAAATTTGCCTTATTTTTGCAATTTGCATGTGAACTGTTAAAGTTCTCCATTCGTGAATTCGTATCTCAGTTGTTCCCTTAACTTTGTTTCCTATTGAGCAAAGAATATCATTTTCCCTCTACATATCATTTTCTTTCTTTTCCTTTTTTTTTTTGGGGGGGGGGGGTGTGCTAATAAAAGAGTTGAGCCAAAGTATCAAAGGCATTGTTAGAAAACTTGAAAAGATTTAAAAATCAAGTATATAAGTCTCTACGTTTCTCTGTTGCTGCGCCGTTTAGTATAATATAAGGCAAATGAAAAGGCAAAACAAAAGGGTTGTGGAGGTTGGTAATACTTTCCACGTTTACCAGTAGCAACTTCCTTGGGCCATACACAACCTTTTCTTTTCTCCAGACAGTTAATTGGATATTTTTGTTTCTAAACGTTTTCTCAAATCATGGCAAAAGACAATAAACATTAACCCGCAAAGAAAGAGAAATGCAAATTTTCACTTTGAACTTTTCATAAGGTCCCATAGAGAACAGAGCGATCAACAAGCTGAAACCTCATCACTGTTCACTTGAACACACAGACACAGGCACGCAGGCACACACACCCAAAATCCTCATGCAGAAACTTTCATTTAAAACAGCTCATGGCATCAAATCCAAGCGAAACCCACGCACAAATTTTGATTGATTAGCCTAAGCAATTAGAATTACAATGCAAACTTATGCCGTTTGGGTCTATACCGAACTGAATTTAGTTTTAGCCTCAGTTTCTCTCAAAAGGAGTTTGGGTTTGCCCTCTTCCTAGCTGAAGTTGAACCCCCAAAAGGCCTAACACCAATCTTAAATAACCAATTAAGAAAACACGTATGTCATGTAGGCATAATACAAATGCAAACCAAGGAAAATGCAAATCCATCATTGATCATCTTTTCCTAGACTAATATCCAGCGCAACCGGAGCAGTCATAGTGATTGAACTATCTGATCCAAAAAGATGAAAAGATCATAGCAAATTACATGTTATACTACCCAGGAAAAAAAAAAAAAGAGCATTGGAAGTTCATAGGCAAGGCAGTTCTGTCAAAAACCCAATAATACTAATCCCCCCCCCCCTCCAAAAAAAAAGCGCTTGAAATCATAGAAAAACTATGTACCTTCAACTTCCTGAACTTCATTGCTCCCTTTCCGCAGAGCCCATATACCAAAACAGCTACAACTCATCTCTACATGCCCCTCAAATTTACCATCTTCACATCATGAAATCCATCTCCATATCTACATATATATATATAAGAGGAAACGAGAATACGACAGTAAAAAGCTCAATCAATCACTCAGACCAAACCGACTAATATAAAAGGAAATCATGTTCATTAATGAACAAAAGAGAAATTCAAATATATCCTTTTCAGAACTCCGATAATCCAAGCAAAGAACCGTACTCTGGGCAGATAAATCGCTGCAAAACGCTGAAAAATAAAATGGGTTGGCTTGTGAGAAACCCTGACTCGAATTTGAGGGGAAATATCAGCTGAAAAGATTGTGACGTGACAAATGAATGAGAAATGAAGAGACTGTTAAATTAAGGACAGGAAGAAAGTGGGATTTGGTAGGGAAATTGATGGTGGGCATATGCATATTTTTGTGGTTTTTATATGGAGGTAAAAAGGAGGAGGAGAAAAGTCAAAAGATCAACCAAACCCGATAGTTGGGAAAAATTTATGAAATAAATGGGGACATCATGGTTTTATTTTCTGATGGCGACAGGTGGTGCAGGTCTATCTGTGTGTGGGCCGTCGTCTTCCCGCTTCCCATGATTAGGTTGGACTCTATGATAAACCACGCGGTTGTTCCCTGTAGAATAACCATGGTGCTCTTTACCGTGGAATTTCTGAGGTCTGAGATGACCGTGGCAGCATCTTATTCGAGGTTACCATGATACGATGACATCTTTCTACGGTTTCAGTGAGAAAGAAACAGCGCAAAATCACTTTCTTTTACACTACACTCATAAATAAATAATTCTATATAAAATTATAAATTATTTAATTACAATTAAACAAAAACCGAAAATGATGGGTATGGGACAAACCACCCAAAAAAAAAAAAAAAAAAAAACTTTACTTGTCGTGCAAGCTAATGAACGTTGTTTAATATAAATTTCAAAGCAATGATTTATATTAAAATATCATTATTTATTGAAAAGTTAAAAATTAGATTCAATTAAAATTAGATATTTAAATTTGTTTCCTAAAAAAAATCAAATTTTTATTCAGAAAATTTAATATTTTATTTTTAAGAAATATATTTCAATTAAAACTATTATAAATAAAATAAAAACAATATGAGAAAAATCGAGAATTCCCAAACATTACCAACAACAGAAAATAACATATACTTTGTATCTAAAATTTACAAAGCATTGGATACTTTTATAGACAAGTCTTAAATTGTTATTGTCAAATTTATTTAGATATAAGCTATTCTAGTATCTACTCTTTCATTAATTAAAAAAAAAAAAGGGAAAACAAAGAGCATGGAAGTTTAAAAGTATCAACTTCTGGTTGATACGGTAATTGAGTATCGATATTCTTAAATAAAGTTTCAAATTTGAATTGATATAAAAGTTTTATTTTTAATGGTTTAATTCATCTTGAATCAGATTTAATCAGATTTAAATTGATCATCGAATACCACTTATTTGTAAAAATGTTATAAAAAAAAAAAAAGTTTAGAAGTTACTAGTTGTTCAGGTCTGGCAATCTAGTAAGCTGGTAAACTGAGCTTTTAACACCAGCTTTAAAAAAAAAATGGCACAATTTTATTGGGTAAAATCTGCTACTCCAATTCCAACTTCTTAAGACGACCAAAACCGTAGTCTGCTGATTAAACTTCGAGGAATATCGTTCCGTGGGAACATAGGTAGAGAGACTCCAATCTTTGAATTTGGAATTTTTGAGGAATGTTTCAAAATATAATTTCAATAGAATAATTCTAGTCCTTGTAAATTGGTCGGGGATTTGAGAGGACGAGGACGTAACGCGTCGGCACAGGGCAGCAGGCGAAGTCCAAATTCTACAGGGAGTCATCCTACCATTTTGCAAGTCAAAGGTCTCAACCTGTTAAGATATACATATATATTTTTTAAATTAAAAGCGAAAGAATCGGCCACTATGTATTCATCTCCCTCGTCCCACGGCTGCATGTCAAGCGAAAGGATCAAGGGTGTGTAATATTTGGTGATAATTGAATATCCGATCGATTTGAATTAAATTTGAATTCGATTTTTAAATTCGAATCGGTTTTCAGTTAGAACCGAATTTCAAATTTGGTTTTCGATTCGAGTTTCGAATTGAGATTTTTAATACGAATTCGAACTGAAAACCAAATTAGAGTTTTTAATTATTTAATTTTTTATTTATTTTGATTATTTATTATTTCTTTTTTTTTTTCTTTTTTGTAAACTTTGATTGGTAATTTTTCTTTTTTAAGTAAGCAATAAAATAGTAGTTAAAAAATTAATTGTTTTATCGATTCGAAATTGGTTAAATTAGATTTATATGAAAATTTAGATCTCAAAAATCAAAATCGAATTATTTGGTTTATTCGATTCAAATCGAATTCAAACCGAAAACAGAATTTCGAATTTAAACGAATTCGGTTCGGTTTTCAGTTTGGGATTAAAAAATATTGAATCGAATTAATCGAACCGAATTAATCGAAGAATTCGAAAACCGAACCGATGAACACCCCTAAAAAGGATAGCCCAACTGTCAACGGTTGCATGTTAGGCTATACCATATGTAAAGTCATTTTTAGGGAAGTTTTTGTTATGCTTAACTTATTTTGATTTATTTTATTTTATATATAATATTTTTAAATAAAATAAAAAATTTTAATTAAATATGTAAAGTTTTATAAATTAAAATTTTAATTTTTTCTATATAAAAAAATGAATTATTATATATTATATTAAAAAGTTACCCCAACATGAGTTAGGCTGACCTAAATTCTTTCAATGATGGCATACATTTTGTGAAAGTAGAGTAGTGAGAGAATGCGAATTTGACACGTTTGATTTTGACTATAAATTATGCCATCCATCTTCTGTGTGTGACAGACGCGAAGAAAATCGGCATGATGAAAGCTACTCTTATGACTTCTAGGGTTTGCCTTCTCCCTTGTAAATTATATACACATTATGCTTTGGTCCACATAAATTCAGTTTCATACATTTTGAATTTAAATTCCATTTCATACAGTTTTATATATAAAATACAATCTTCATGTTCAAAACACTTTTAAAATCGAATCATTTTTTATGTACTGATATAAAATATTATCAGAACTGTTACAAATGAATCAATTTAGATTTACATAATTTGAATACCAATTATAGTGTAACCCTTACAAAACAATCAACCAATATCTTCCTTTCTTAACCCTCAAAATCTATTATGGAAATATTATATTTCCTACTTCATTCATTGATTTCTCAACTTTTTCAAAATACTACTGATTTGAATTCAAATAGGAAGAAAAGTTGAGCTTTAGTTTTTTCGAGATAAAACTCAATTGACTTGGGTCAGGTCAATCCTTCTTGGACGACTTAATACCCAATTTTTACTATAAAATAAATAGAAATACGTAATTTATTTTTTTATAAAAAAATTAAAAAAATAAAACAAAAAACCACGAAATAGAATATTTTACATATAAAAAGATATTTGTGCGATATGAAAATCAATTATTTCTATAAATATCGAAATATGTGTTAGGATTTTACGGGGATCAATTAAATTCACATCACATGGGAGTTGGTGGTAGGGTTACCAAGAAACGCCGGCACGCATATATAGTGTATTTAATACTAGAAGGATTACACCGCGTTACGCATAGTGTAGAGTTTTAAATTTGATTAAAGAAAATTAGATTATGTGTCTGATTTTCTTCCTGATAAAAAGTTTTCAGTACAAAACTTTCCGATTAAAAAACTAAGAATGTGCAAATTTTGTTGTTAAAAATTATCGAGTTCTCGATATATGAAAACTCCCCGATACATAATACATTTCTCTATCAAAACTTCCCGATAGTTTTCTGCTAGTTTATCGGTACTCTTCCCGATAACCGTTTAAAAAAGCTTCCCGATAGTTTATCAATACAAAAACATCCTGATAGTTGATCAGTGCAAAAGTTTCCCGATAACCGTTTAAAAAAACTTCCCGATAGTTTATCGGTACAAAACTTTCCGATAGTTCATCGGTACAAAAGCTTCTCGATAGTTTATCGGTACAAAAGATTCCCGATAACCGTTTAAAAAAGTTTTCCCGTAGTTTATCGGTACAAAGTTTCCCGATAATTTATCGGTACAAAAACTTCCCGGTAGTTTATCAGTGCAAAAACTTCCCGGTAACCGTTTAAAAAAGCTTCCTGATAGTTTATCGATGTAAAAACTTCCCGATAACCTTTTAAAAGCTTTCGGTAGTTTATCGGTACAAAACTTCTCGGTAGTTTATCGGTACAAAAGTTTCCCGGTAACCGTATAAAAATTCTCGATAAAAAGTTTCCTCGTAGTTTTCCGGTACACAATTTTTTTCTCTATCAAAACTCCCCTATAAAATTATGTTTTTTAAAAATTTCATTAAAAAAAACAAAAACAAAAAAAACAAAAAAAATGAAAATGAAAATGAAAAAACAAAATGAAAAAAAAAAAAAAAAAACAAGAGCCTTAGTCGACTAAAGAAATGATATAGTCGACTAAAGCATCTTTTTTTTTTTTTTATGTTTCTGTTTTTTTTTTTAAGTTTGTTTTTCTTTTTTTTTTCTTTTTATCTTTTTTTTTTCTTTTTGTTTCCTTTCTTTAAAAAATATCAAAAAAATATAATATTTTTAAAAAAAAAATAGTTTGAAAAAATTAATATTTTTAAAAAATATTATTTTTTAAAATTTTTAAAAATATTTTTTATATTTTGTGATAGTTTTTATAAAATATTTTATATGTTTTAAAAATATTATACATGACTTGGTTTTTATATTTGGCGATACTTTTAAAAATATTTTGATTTTTTTAAATTAAATATGATATTATAAATGTAATTTCATTATAGAATTTTGTAAGTGTACTAAAATTATTAAGAATGTACAAAATATTTATGTATATATAAAAAACTTTAATATTATAACAGTTGAAAACTCATAATTATAAAAATAATAAGTAAAAAAAAATTTAGATATTTTGACCATTAAAAAATTTTAAAATTTTTTTCTATCAATGATTATATTAAAATAAATGATAAATTTATGAAAATATTTTATCGGTACAAAACTTTTCAGTAGTTTATCGGTACAAAACTTCTCGATAGTTTATCAGTTCAAAAGTTTTCCGATAGTTTAGCGGTGTAAAAACTTCCCAATAACCGTTTAAAAACTCCCGGTAAAAAGTTTTCCGATACAAAACTTTTAGTTCCCGGTACATGTTTGGTTAGCCAAAGCATGTTTTAGTTGACCAAAGGCGTTTAGTCAACTATGGCATGGCTTGTAGTAGATTAAAGGGCATGAGACATTTTTTTTTTCTTTGAGAGAGAGAAACAGAGGAGAGGAGAAGAGAAAGATGAGGAGAAAAAAAAGACACAGGTGCCTGTAATATATATATGTTAATAAAAAACATTTGTAATATTTTTTAAAAAAATATGTTAAAAAATCCAATAAGAAAAAAAAAACAAAAATAAGATAAAAAAAACAAAAAGAAAAAGGATTAAAATATTAATTTTTAAAACTATTATTTTAAAAAACATTTATGATATTTTTTAAAAAAATATCGTTAAAAAAATTAAAAAAAAAAAACAAAAACAAAATGAAAAAAAAATAAAAAGAAAAAAAAGAAAAAAAAATATGTTTAGTCGACTAAGACATGCCTTATAGTCGATTAAATGGGTATGAGATATTTTTTTTTTTTCTTTTGAGAGAGTGAGAGAGGAGAAGACAAAGAGGAGAAAAAAAAAGACATGGGTGCCTGCAAGTGGGTCCCGCATGCCACAATGGAGGACGGCAAAATCTGACGTGTGTATAGGTCATTCATGCTTATATATATATATATATGTTAATAAATTTAAGCAAGATGATGAGAGAATATTACGGAGAATGATATTGACATATTAATCAAATTACGAAATATTGTGTATTTCCTGTTTAATTGCTTTGCATTTTTTTCCTGTAACACAATATATATATTTTTTTCTTTAAAGTTTTTAAACCAAAAATGGTGGTACCACTATTACTCAAAGTGAGAGGTATGTTAATTCATTTGGGTTTATCTCAGCGATATTGGTTGAATAGGAGGAACAGATTTGGTGATGTAAGGCGTGGTCGGACTTGAACAAGTCATTGCCAATGCGTAATTTCGTGCACTATACAAGTTTTTGGTTGATCGTAGATTCAATTCAACATTTTTTTGTTGACTCGCATGTTCACATTTTAAATTTTGGCTGTCCCAAAAAGCACCTTACAAGTAAAGGGTCATTGTCCTATTTGCACAAGGACCCACTAATTTCCAATGATTCTAGAGAAAGACCACCCCTACACTACTGGGACAAGCTAGTTCTTTTAGAGTCTTTTGAAAGTCTTTCAAAGTCCTTCCTATGACCCGTGAATTAAAGTCTTTCAGATGCACACTGTGATAACAATAAATGCAATTTTACGGAAGGAAGTCAGATGACGACGGACTAGTACAAAAGGAAGGGAATGGAGGTGGAGGGTTTTCCTTAATATGGTAAAAAGAATTTATTTAAAAATCCTTCTTTGTTACATTAAGTTTTGAAAATGAAAATTTGTAAATTAGGAAGAGAATGGGCATAATAAAGAAAGAACAGGGGTGTAAAAGAGGGCAAGCATAACTAACCTAATATAAGATTTTAGTTGTTCAACCACCTTGGACTAGGAGAATCATTAAATAGGTAAAACGAAGACCATGTGTGAAAATGTCCTCCGAAGATGTTTGTCTTTTTTTTAGTGGATTATTTACCACCGATAAATATTTGAATTTCACTCGATTGATTCGATTCAGATACTATAAGACCTATTAAGAATTTGATTCTCTCAAATCTTATTTTTTTATTTTCATAATTTAAACTCGAGATTCATAATTAAGAGAGTGTAACATTCTATCACTATACCAAACTTTGGTACATAGCATCATGTCATTTGTTTCCTGTAAAAAGGAATAAAATAATCTTCCAAGTTCCGTTTCTTGTGGAAAAAGCTTATAACATTCAAGCCAAATATTTCTGCAAAACGTGGAGGTTTTATTATTGTAATTTTATATGTCCAACCGGCCATCCTCGACTTTAATTTTTTATTTTTTATTTTTTTAAAAAAGGAGATATATGAATATTAGAGATCAAACAACCTTACTGTCTCATTCACACCATATTAGCATCATTTTTTTAAAAAACTATTTCTAGTCCATGGAGCTTGAGCTTGACCATCCGGAATTGCAACCCACTTGAACCAAAATAATTTGGAAGTGACCCAAAATAAAAGGTATTTATATTTTTAATTTTATAATTAAAATTTTACCATTAGCTTACTTTATATGTAAGAGTTGAATAAGATAGGCTACGCCAAAATATACTTACAAGGACTTAAACATTTTAAAAGTTTAAATTTATTTAATTTTTTTATATACACATTTTACTCTACCAAATAAGTTTATAGATCATGTCTCTTCTTCTAGTTGAATAATGAGGAGACAGCCTAGGTGAGCGAAGTCATAAGCTGCTTACACATAACTTAGGCAATCCATTCAAAATCAAGGTCATAAATTACAACTTACACGCTCGTACTCGTACACCTGCGAGAAACCGGAATTGCATTTGCATTTCCAACATTTCGGGACCTCCATTATGGACCTCCATTATGAATAACTCTTGCAAGAGATGAGCATAAGCCCAGATGAAAGAGGAATGAAATTGGAAGTCGGCATATTTGCAAGTATGCCAACTGAATGTTGGCTCTATGAAACGCGGGAAGTGAACAACCACAGTATGAAAAACCAGGTCAGATGCTAGAATCTGGTAGTACAGGAAAAAGCGATCACTTACCATACACACTGGCAGGCGAGAAGTGGTGTTTCTCACTCCCAAAGTCATCATCTTCCACTTCACTTCCATCAATACCACCGCTGTGGTTATTCACACTAGGCTCGGAACTTGCAGTGCTGCTTGTGGCAAGAGGAGAGTCTGAAACACTAACTGTCCTGCTCTTTGCAGGTGCTGATCTCACGCTGTACATGGAGGAGGCTGGTATGTTGGTCATTAATGGGCGTAGATTACCTGTCATGCTTCGCCTTATGTCCTGCAAATTTCAAAGATGATTGATAATTATGATTAAATAGTGCATTATGATGAACAAGGTCTCACTTATTTATAAAGACAAAGAAGCATACCATGTGCCTCATAGCCATATCAAATGATTTCTTTGAGAGTGTTCTCCCAAAACCTGAGCCGTCTAGGGAGGAAGACTTCCCGGAGGAACTATTAATCATTGAGTGATGGTCATCTTGCTTTGGAGGAGCCAGTTTCCTCATGTTTGTTACTCTATCAACCATCTTAGTTCCAATCAGCACAGGGCTCACATTTTCATTACCATTAGAACGTCCTCTACTGGTAGGATGGGCAGAGCTACCACTAGTGGAAATCGGAGCTCTTCCTCTTGTTGGAGAGCATGATTGCCGTCTTGATCTTCCATTAGGGCAAGGCTCAACAGATGAAGATCGTGAAGTTGGTGCTCCAGGCCTACCTCTAGAGGCTGAAGCCGGCCTTTCAGGTATTGTAGTCCTTAAATTTGGAGGTGTCTCAAGTGAAAAACCTGGTATCTCAGAGGGTTTCCAAGGCCTGGACTTCACCGTTGGAGAGATGCCATGTGAGGGGACAGGATTTTTTGTGGTAACTGGACCTGATCTTGTCACTGATTCTGAACGAACAGGAGGAGCAGATATGCTAGGGGTTCTTGATGGCGTTGAAGGTCTCCGAGTTGGTGTTGCTGGTCTTGAAGATGACTTCGTGGAAGCTGTTGCTGAGGGTCTGCTAGTTGGTGTTGACGGACGTGCCATGGATCTTGTGGGAGTTGAAGATCTAGTGGGAGGTGCTGCAGGCTTTGTGGAAGGCAGGGTGGCTCGTGAAGTAGGAGTGGAAGGTCTCAATGTTTTGGCCATTTCACTTGCAGTTAAAGTGGGACGTCCGGTCGGTGTTGCAGGTCTAGAGGCAGTTGAACCCCGTCCACCAGAGGTTGAGGGCCGTCTAATTGGAGCATTAAAAGAATTGAGTCCAGAGGGCACCAGGGGTTGTCGTACTGAGACCGTGATCCTTGATGTGGGCTCTATTTGGTGATTTTCTAACTGCAATCACAAATAAGTCAAGCTATCAAAAATCATGGCAGTACACTAATTCCATTAAAACCTAATTCGGTTGCCAATATTTGTTGGCAACTGCTGAGTTGTGAAAGATCATGAAAGGCTATGGCAAAAGATTCTACCCAGCAGTTGTTTTCTTGTACTCCATGGACATGTTTGATGGCCACATTCAACCAACTGAGAATGAATTTTCAAACTGGAAAGAAAAGGACCACTGATGTAAAATGCATTCCTTTACTAATATAAGCTAAAGTACCCTCATGAGCAGCTTAAATGATCAGTTTGTACATGTCAACCTTCCAGAAGAGCAATTGACAGGCCCGCACTCTCAAAGATGGTAATTGACCTGCCAATTGTAGCTTTATGGGTTAAATCAAAGATGGACATGTAGCCTTCCTCACACGGGTGGGGGGTCATTTTAGCAGAAATTGCCAAGTCATAGAAATACTACTTAAAGTCTTAGAATGCAGCTAAAGGTCGTATAATGCCTTTAAAAATACCTTTAAAATTCTTCATAATATTATCTGCTTCGTATAAATTATAACCTTTGGCCCCTCCACCCCCTGCATATTGTATTTCGCTTCCCCTAATATAAATTTATGGTTTCGTCATTGCTTCTAACGAACTAGAGTTTCTAAGAATCGGGACCTTTTAAGTGCATTACAATTGGCAAGGAGAAAATCTGCTAAAAAATTTACCTTAGATCTTATTGAAGAGGGATAAGCATTGGCATTTCCAGTCTGACTCATTACAGTTCTCTGGGATTCCATTTCCATTGAGGGATAAAGAGGGGTACCAGGTGGTGTAAGAAGCCTGAGTTCACATAAATTTTCCAATTAAGACTAAATCAAATCACATATACCCATCTATTTATAAAGACAAATAGAACCTATGGTGGAAAATTACTTAAGCATTAAACATAAACAAAAGAAAATCAAAATATCTACATACACCATATAGAGAAAATCACCCAGACTTGGTTGAACAAGTCAGTCAAAATAACTAATTCGCAATTGTTTTACTTTTGGACACCTAGAAAATCAAATGTCTCATTCACTTTTGATAATTTCAGACATCGCAAAATTTCAAAATTAAAAATCAATTGAACGCCATAAGGTACCATAATGTCTAATTAAAATCACAGCAAAAACAGCTCTCTCTCTCTCTCTCTCTCTCTCTCTAAAAAGGGAAATATATGAAAATTATCAAGTAAAAATTTCTCCTAATCTAACCACACAATGGGAAAGAAAAATTTGTATGCGGGTAAATTTTATATCTCCAAATATAACTCTTCTGCCATACATGTCCTAAATCTAACATTAGCAGGTAAGCCAAAAACATCAAGTTGGCAACAAGCCAATTAGTATGTGACTCACTATAACATGTGGAAAGAAAAGAATGAAAATGAAAAGCAAGAATTACCAGTCATAGTCGGATTTATCATTCTCGGAATTGAGAAATTCATCGATAGCTCTACGACCAGCTGTCTTAAACATACTAAAATTACTCACAACTTTAGATCCTGCCCATCAACAATATCAAGAAATCAATCCCAAAAACACTAAAACTTAAAAAACTGCACTTAAATTAGATCAAAAAGATATTCGAATTTTGGAAATTATTGTGGATTAGAGAGAGAGTACCAAATGAAGGGTCAGCATCTGCAGAGTTGCGAAAAAGATTAGCATTATTATTACTATTCTTTTCCTTCTCGCGTCTTCTAAGTTCCATAAACAAGGCAAGATCTTCATCCTTCTCGTTCATCACCATTTTTCCTCCAAAAAAACCACCGACTCTTTATCTCTGACTCTTTAAACTTCGGTTCCTCAATAAATCATAAACACTGAAAATGCGAATCAGCTGACCTGAGCTCTCTCTCTCTCTCTCTATCTAGTCTCTGTCTTCTCCGAAAGAGAAGATTTGAAGATCAAAGACACCATCAATCAATAAATAAAAGTTTGGCTTTTAGTGGAATCGAATTCTGGGTTTTGCTTGTTGCGAAGAGACGAATGGAACTGGTTTGAGAGTGACAGAGGGAGAGAGGGGTGCGTCTGTTTGGTTTGGTTTTAAGTTTTTCCTTGCATTTTAGTCGCCTGTACGTTTACTCGCGACTTTTCTAAAAATTGAATATTTCAAAATAAACAAAACAAACCGTGATGTCGCCTTGGATTCTTTCTTTTTCCGAATATGACTTCTAACACTATAGATAATTTCCAATTTGCCATTCACCATTTTCTTTTCGAGGTAGGGCGACACGACTTCGGAGCTTTTAAATCTCATTTGTCTAGCAATCTTAGATCCTTTGAAATCAATGGTCCTACCTTACCCACCTTAAATAATTTAAATAATATTCCATTTTTTTTTAAATTTTGGCGATTTAATTATTAAACTAGCCCAAAAGTAAACGTAATTACCAATTTGTTCAATATAAATTTTTCTTAAAATGATACTTTAATTAAAAAAAAAAAACTCTTATTTACGATTAGATCAACTGTTACTTTTTTATTGTCCAATGAAAGTAAAAAAATGAAAGCTAACTTAATAGTCTAAGGTTATTGGCTTTACAAAAGGCTTCCTCTCTCGTCTTCAAATTATTTTTTTTTTCTTTTAAGAATTATAAAATTTTAAATTCAAATCTTGTGTATGATGAAAATATATTTTAAAAGAATTTTATCTCTTAAACGTCTAATTTAATTCGAATCGAATTTAAAATTTAACGCAGTTAACGAAAATCTTATATTTGAGTTTTATTATAAGAGACCCTTGTCGTCTTCTTATAAAAGAATTTGCATAATGGCAATGGGTGCTTAACAAGCGTCAGCCCATGCATTCTCAGCCAAATCGATACCAATAAAATCAAATTATCATAGTCTAGTTTTGTAATTAAAAGCACATTATTATAGATTAATACTCCTACGATAAGATCTGCCAAGCTTGACTTTAAAGTGCATAGAAGCAACTTGTCCACATATCAACTGATCAATTGTTATTATTATTATTTTTTTTAATGTAGGGTTCCCTTGCGGGACGTGGTTAGTAGGTGAGGTAGGTTCATCAGTTTTATTCATCATTCACCTGTGGTATTTATTTTTCAGTCAAGAAGGAAGACCATATTTTCTAAGGAGAGGGCAAATTTGTAGATATAAATGGAAACATGGGCATTCTTAAGAAAATAAAATTAAAAAGACATCCCAACCCTGAAGCACATGGGCATAGGCAAGCCCAGAGAAAACGACGAGAGAGCGAGACGTTACAAATTTTTATTGCTGAGTGTGATTGTGTTTATAAATGAATAAATAAAATAATTAAAAAGCTTGGAAATGGATTTAATTTGGATTGTTGGATTCCTCGAGGTTGAACTAATCTGACGGCAATAATTGGTAGAGGAGGTCTCATCGGTGTTTGTTTGTTAGTTTTTTTTTTTTTAAAATAAAATTAATTGTACCCTGTCGTGAGCCTCGACAATTGTGTGGAATTCAAAATTTGCTGTGCAATCTCTCACCAATGCTTTTAAAGTAAAGACTGCCACTGCACCCAGATAACAGCCACCACTAACCCCCCCAAGAACCTCATCTCATCTCATCCATCTCGCTTCAAAGAAAGAGTTCCTCATCCTATGAAGCCAGCTTTTAACCTTGGCCTTTCAATTTTCTAGGACAACTGCCTAGACTTGGAGCTAAAAGCCTCAAGGTTGTAGATTCTAATGCAAGGTTAAGGATATCACGGGACATTGCTTCTGGTCTCCCCCATTTCTTTTTCTCTCAATCCCACAACAATTTGCACCTAAATTTTGGGAGTGATTGTTGTCACATGATAACTATTCCTAAATCTTTGTTTATAGAACTATAGTTACTTATTCCTACACTTACCACGATACCAATTTTCTCTTCTTTTATTATGTTTAGACGAGAAAATTATAAAAATACATATATTCATGAAAATTCGAATATTATAATTTAGATAAAACACTTGAACAAAGGACACTATACCAATTTTCTATTCACATTGAAAAATTCTATATTCTTACACATATTCCAATTTATGCAACTGATATATGTATTTACGTAGGTCACAACACAAGTTAATCTTATAATATTAAAAATAATACCACGTCACGACTGGATGTGAATGTGATGAAGTAATAAATAAATACCTAAATCACAATTTCTTCAACCCTCTCACTGTCACACCGTTTGCATCTACCAAAGTAGCTGTGCCCACCATCAGCATTTTGATAGCTGCCTCCTCCTGTTCCAACAAAATTTCACACTTCGGTTCAGCACCTAAACACGTAGCAGTTGGGTCCCTCTTTCTCGAGAATGATGATAAAAATTTTAGGTTTGACGTTTCTTCTGGTTGTAAAGCCTGACCACCTTGCACATGCCTCACCGGGTTGTCACACTCTAAAATGACTCAAAGGGCTCTACAGAATCTTTCATCGTTCATTGAACATTATTGATTTCAAGGTTTAGTGTCTCTTGGTGGATTGAGACAGGATGTAATGTCATGCCCTACAAAAGCACACGTCTGCCGTAGTATAAATATCATGCAAAACCAAAACTCCTTTGATCAAGTGATGGAATACTTTATTCCATTTATTAAAGGTTTTTATCAGAAGTTTCAAATAAAAAAAGTTTAAGAAAACCAACCCCTTAATAAATTTACAATATTCAAACCAGATTTATCAAGCGAAATCAAAAAAATATATCTATATCATGTGACACTGGCCCAAACTTGCTGGACCTCAACCATCAGGGACTACGAAGAATATGGAGAGGGCATGAGTGGGCAACGCTCAAAGATCTTCAATTACAAGTTCACTAAAATCCACTCCACCCAATAATATTAAGATGGAGCAAAATGACCAAAAGCCAAGTGTTATGCTCCATCGATTTACATTGACCAATTATATCAAATTATCAACATGTTTTAACAAATTTAAATAAATATTTAATTAAAAATAATAAAAACATGCTCATATAAAATATCACATAAAATTTAATTTATCTGACATTATTTCGCTTCATTTGAACCATTCTAAAAACAAACTGATATAGATCAAATGGCCAATTCCTGCAACACAGATCCCAGATGTCAATGTGAGCCTAGAATGGAAGTCTTGGCCATCTAATATCATGGTCATTCCACAATTTGCCTCCTCCCGAGGATCCTTCCAATTATACAAGTCAATATTGAACTTGATGCCAACAACATTGAAACCAGAGGCTGCTATTTCAGAAAACTGGTCTAATTTACCCTAGTTGATTTCAATTTAGAGCTCCAGACAACAAAGGCTGAAACTTGACTGAAGGATGAAGAGAATGTACAAATTACAATATTTGATTGATTTCTGAAAGCAATGGCCTATTAGGCATCGTCAGCATCACTTTCACCAACTTGAACCTCCGGAGTGACCAAGTAGCTGCGTCCATCAGGACCCAGAATCTTAAACCTGCTCAAAGATGTTCAGAACGGAATCATTACCTCAAATTTCCTGCCAAACGGAAGAAAGTGAAGAAGTACCTTTCTAGAATGAATTTTCCTTCCTTATACTTCTGATTCTTCTCATATGCAATCTCCTGAAGTGGGGAGGAAAAAACAGAAGTGGATAGTAATTAGTAACTGTATAATGTATAATACAAAGCAAATTGATGGACAATTTTAAAAGTACAGGTCTTACATATTTCCACCCCAAAATTTCGCCACAGCCAACACAGAATAGGTCAACAACAGTATGCAGTCCAGTCATCATCATTCGTTCTTCTTTCTCCCCAACAGTGACATTGACACTGCCTTGCATTGGAGAACCACAAAGTCAGCAGAAAAAATCAAAGTGCTTAGATAACACAACCACAAAGTGCAAGCTAGCAATAGCATGCAAAACAACATTGTCACTAATGTCCAATAGAAGAATAAAAATACAGATACTTTGGTTTTATTATAGACAATTGGAGATTTTGCCTGCAGAGCTTGGGAAGTCAAACATTAGTCTCGACAAGGCCTAAGTCAAGTAATGTCATAGATTTACAGCTTTTGGATAGCACAATAATCATAGAGCTTCAATCTAGCCAAAGAAGGATATAACTTATGCATTGAGACTATCTTATCACAGGATTGTTGAAGTAAAGAGCACTTACACCTTATCAAGGAGATAAGCTTTCCCGTGTCGGCAGTGGAATGTCTGAAAAAGTGACAGGACGTTTAGTGATGATTGCCTCCAAAAGCATCACTCATATGCTTGAATCAATCACCGGATACAAAAAGGATTCATTCTTTATTCACTATTTTCCCTATTTCACCAGAACTTCTTATCTGCACAACAATCAGCATGTACTGGAAAACAACCTTCAAAGAGAAGGCTGAAGTGCGTTAAACCAACAATATAGAAGCATCTTAGAACCCCAAAATTCATACCATTAACTGATTTGACCTCATCCCCTTCTTTAGTGGGAAACTTCATCCCCTTCTTCAATAAACTAGAAATGCACTTGGCAATAATACTATAGTCCAAGGGCTGCAAGATGCAGCGAATTTGCCCATGTGAATAGTGACACAAGAGACAGCATTTGCTTTTCTGAAGGGTCTAAATGGCAAAAAATGGCAGTATTATGGTCCTCGATGGGTGCAGGGGAGACAAGAAATCTATTAAGCATGGGACACAGAATCCCAGGGGGTGACTTGAATCTAACAGCTGAATGCCCAACAACCCACTAAGACCAACATAACTACAATAGTTTCCCTTAAGTCATGGGATGATAACAATCTCATTGACACCATAACAAGAATTATTGTTACAGTGCAGACCAGGAACAAATAAGGAAAGAACCTCATCAAGTTGCCAAAGCATGAGATAATGAAGAATAAGGAACTAGGTCAAATGCTATGAGGAACTAAGGTTAACGAACTAGAATGTGATTTGTGACCGATTACTAAATAGGCACCAAAAGTAGGGTCTGAATTGAATTCTAGTAATTTTTTCTTTGGCACTAGAACTCTGACCTCAAGGCTGATCCAACCATATCATTGATGGCCAAGTATTCCGATCCTAGTTAACCTAGACCTTCTAAACAGCACATGCCACTCGCTTTTCAATGAGAAACGTCACAATGCCAGACAAACAATGGTCAGTCTCTGAAATTCTCTAAACATGTGTCAGTGTCCTTACTGTTAAGTATACACTTGTACACAGACATTTAACATTTAGTTCAGATATTGAAGGATCAAATGCAATCAGACAAAAATAGAGATGTGAACATGAAACTTGTAACGAACGATATCACTATAAACATAATAGATCAGCAGATTTCAACCCTTTTCTCTTTCTTTTTCCTTTTTTTTTTGGTTTTTAAATTTAAATCTCAAGAGCTTAGTTTCGGGGAATGCCCAAATTCATGATCAAGGCAACAACACCCAGAAACATAAACCTCCAAAATCTTTCATAAACATCATCAGTCAAGGAGGCGCACAAGCAAGACATAAGATTAGATAGGCAATGTTAACAAAATTTCTCAAACCCATATTCAAGATTGAAGAAATGGGGCTTTCGGACACAATGTGGCATCAAATAAAGCGGTGAGAGAGAGAGAGAGAGAGAATGACAGACCCTGGAAATAACGTCCTCAGCGACAGCAAGATGTGTTTCGCAGTGTTTGCAGCTATAGATCCTGCCTTCAAGATTGATCAAGAAAAGCCGACCCATCTCACTAACCCCTACCCAAAATCAGATTCTCACTCACGCCTCTCTCTCTTCCTTCTTTCTTCAAATCTAACAATGAGAAACCATATAAGATAAAACCAAACAAAACCCAGAAAAAAAATTAAAAAATTGAATGCACAGAATCAAATTGAAAGAAACGGTTAATCGAGATTATAAATAAATAAATAATACAATGCCGCATCTAAACAACTTCAGTGGAAAAGAAACCAGAGAAAACCCAAATGCGTGAAAATGGGTGTGGCGCGCCGCGTCCATGAACATGAAAGAGAGAGAGAGTAGATGATCAGATACAAGACTAACACAACAGTAAACAAAAGAGAGCACAAAGATACCATGCCCTTAGAGGAAAAGGTAACGCCATATACATAAAAATACAGTACAAGAGGCCCGCCTGGGAAATCTGATCAATGAGATGTCCTACCACCTGGCTTTTTTCTTTTACTTATTTTTAAAATTTGTTTTTTTCTTTTTTCTAAACAAAGAGAAAAAAAAAAAAAAAAAATTGCTTTTTTGTGCCTAAAAAAAATTTCAATTTTCTGGTGTCAGGCGGCTTATGTCAGATCCGAGCAGGCCTAATTGGGCCAATTATTAGTGTCCAGGGTTTAAAGCCGATTTGGCCCAAAGACTAAGCCCTCCTAGTTTGGTCTGGAGGGTTGAGTTGGGCTTTAATATAATATTGGGCCCGTGGAATTTTATGACAGAAGGAAGGATCTCGTATGTAAAATTATTTAAATTTAATTGGGCTGAGCCCAATTAGGTACCATTCAAAACGTGGACACTTGGGTCAGCCTCTAATTTTCTTTTTCCACCGCCGCTATCTTTAGAGTCATAATTTGATTCAAAAGTTTACAAAAACCTTATTTAAAAGGCGGCTTTCCGAGCACCTCCATGCCATGTTGGCTTAAAGGCATGGCAACGGCTTCTAATCCGACGCCCTATTTTCGGGCTGATCTAGTCACCCCAAGGCCCATAAAGATCAATAGAACAGTTCATTTTCCTTTTACCTAATTTCTCAGAAGTGGGAAAGAGCCACAAAATAAAACTAGTTTCGATTTCCATACTATTATATATATATATATATTAATGTGATTGACCATTTGATTTTGAATTTTGATCCTAAGATCAAGAAGTTAAGGAGGATATTTAATAGTTTCATAGTTTTTTGATTTGATCATGTGATAAAAATGCTCTAATAGTAGTAATTAAAATTAATATACTGAAATGATAAATTCATTTTTAAAAAAAATAATAATTAAAGTTTAAAAAGGACCGGACATCCTGCTCCCCGTGGTCATTGCCATTGCCATTGCCAAGACCCGGTCACGGCATCCCTTCCTTTTTCTTGAGAAAGGGAATAATAAGAAAATAGAAATATTTATGACTTCCATAATAATTTTATATATCCATCTTAACATATTTATTTATTATTTATTTATAACATGTCGAACCTGAAACCAGAAAAAGACACAACGGGAAGAGTAGTTGGGTGGAGATGGGGGGAGGAATTACCGGATTCTGGAAACTGGGAGTGGCAGTGGCAATATTGGGGATATTGTTGAAAGGAAGATCATCCTTAGTACGATGGGACAAGGAGGAATTGGTGGAGATGTTCCGAGGAGTTTCGGATCAATTAGGGATTTGGGCGATGCCTGTCTACGTCATGCTTCACACAATAACCCTAGCACTCTGCCTTCCTTATGCTGTCTTCTTCGAGGCCGGTGCTTCTCTTCTCTTTGGATTCTTCAACGCCGTCCTCTGTGTCTTCTCCGCTAAAGTTCTTGGGGCTTCTCTTTCTTTCTGGATCGGCAGGTACCCCTCTCTCTCTTTCTATCTCAATCAATTAGTAGATTAGGCAATACACATTTGTTATTTGTAGGATTTCTGGCTTTAATATTCCAAAATTTCTTTGTCCCCAAATGCAGAAGTCCCCGGGCGGGGGGGAGCTGCCACCAGAAATTTTAAGAAAAAATGTGACATTTATAATATCGAAAATTATCAAAAATTATAATCTCAATTGTTATTTTCCCCTAAAAATTATAATCAGCTCCTAATCAAAAACAAAAGATTTCCCCGTTAGAATTGAATTTTCATCCCGTTTGTAAAATTTTCTAGCTTCGATCCTAGCAAATGAGCTGACATGAGAGATGGGACCATGGTGAGAAAATAAACCAAATGAAAAACTTAATGTCTTCAGACTCAAAATTGTGAAATGAAACACAGGTTTATGTAGCATCTTCTTAGGATCATGTGGTAATTGCAAGCCATGAGAAGGCTGTAAGCAAGCAGCATTTGATAATATTCTCAATGCTGGCCTCAATTTTCAAGGCAAACTACATTTTTCATTATGACGCAAAAGTTGTTTCTTTTCAGAAAATTATTAGCCGAATCACACTACCACATTAATGAGCGAAGAAAACAAAAACATTAACATCAACAGGCTTAAGCTGCATATGTTTATGGGGTCAATAGCAAATAAGCACAAGCCATAAACTAATGAACTTGTAGGATTATGTGTCTCTCTTTTTGGGCATTTGAAGATGCAACTCAGTTTTTGGTGACGATACCTTTGCCCCTATATGCATTTTTTTTTCCACAACAAACTTATGCCATGTGTGAATGTGATCATATTGGTTTTGAATCTGGAAAATCTGCAGAATTCATAACTAGTCCATGGCTTATTTACACTTGGGGACATTTGGCATTGGTCTAAAGAGCAAAAGGGTCTTTTCAAGTGCTCCTCCTTTGAGTTCCTAGTTTGTCCATTTGCTTGAATATTCTCACCCTTCTTTTCATAGCCACCTGAACTCTGTTTACAGCTCTTTCTTTTATTTTTCCCTTAAAAGATTGCCACTGTAAGTTATGTGGTTCTCAGACACCTCGTCATATATGCACCACAAAGTGCATTAGTGCTTTTGGTTTATTCCACTTGACACTTAATGCAGGCACATAACTGAAATAAATTAGTGGACTTCATGATCTTAACATTGATGCAAGACAATCTCTTTAATTTTAATTAATAGTCTTGTATTCTACAGCCAAGTGCCATGAACTCTAATCCAATGTGCATCTTACAAGGGTCATGACACCTTCGTTAAGTCTTGTCTTTGTCTGTTAGTTTGGTCTTTTGAATTTTGATTGGCCTAAAAAAATAATTCCTGTTACCTTGACAATGATCTTGATATTTTCAATTTCTTCCAGGATAGTTTTCAGGAGCTCAAAACCAGCAATGGAGTGGGTCCAGACAAATAAATACTTCTATCTGCTCTTAAGAGGCGTTGAACGAGATGGCTGGAGATTTGTCCTTCTTGCCCGCTTCTCGCCCATACCATCCTATGTCATAAACTATGCTCTGGCTGCTACTAATGTAGGATTTCTTCTGGATTTCCTACTCCCCACTGTCATAGGAAGCTTGCCGATGATTTTGCAGAACACATCCATAGGTAGCCTAGCTGGAGCTGCAGTTGCTTCAGCCACAGGCAACAAGAAGGCTCAGGTTTGGTCATACATTTTTCCAATGCTCGGGATTTTGTCAAGCATCCTGATTTCCTTGAGGATCAAAAAGTACTCATCTGGTGTCTCCATGGGATCAACCCCTGAGGTTGTTAATGGCTGTAATGGCAATCAAGGTTCAAATCGAACCTTGTCTGGTAAACAAACGGAGGGCTTGAAAAGTCAATAATCGATTCACATTCTTAGCATCCAGTTCCATGTTTCCTGGTAGTGGTATGGTTAAAGTCAGGATATTTGATGCAATTTCCGTTGCAAGATGTGAACCCAAAAGGCAGAATTTACTAATTTTTTGTGTGTGGACTGCACAATGTTCTTGCTTTCTTACCTTTGCAGTTTTCTTTTGTAGGCAGATTGTCTAACTTCCAGACTATTTCCGCTGCGTTGTGTAGAATTATTTTGATTCAGACTGCGCCCGTCGGGTTTCTTGAAACTCAATGATCAATTAATTCTTTTTTTAGGACGTATGGATATGCATTATTATAGTTCTATCTGCGTAGAATTTCTACCATTGATATCCATTATTAATATGAATTAACGTCACCCAAGTCCTAAGAAAATAGTCTAATGGTCACAACTCTCTTTTCAAACCCAAAGATGTTAAGTTCAAATGTCGATATAATAAAAAAAAAAATCAAATCTCGCCCGTGAAAATTAAATATTAGTTTAGAATTGAGCTTTAGCCATATTTTCACATTTATTAATATATATTACCAAAAAAAAATTGTTAATATGATAATAATTTTATATAAAAATATATTTTTTAACTTGTAAAACGCTATTTTTTTTTTAATAAAATGTTTTGTGTTTCAGTTAAAATAAAAATATGAGAAATAAAATAAATAAAATAGTGGTGGTAAAATGAGGTTTGCCTAACACAACCTTTCTATATGAACTAAGATTCTTTTGCTTACACCATTTGAATAATCTCATAATATATTTCTTCAAAAACACCATGTTATACCTATATTACTATTGGAAATTGAAATTAAATGTACCAAAATTCAACAACATGAAAGTTGCAAGACACAAGAGAGAGTTGCTAATTTTACACAGTAATCAATTTAGCATATCTTATAATATAGATATTATGCAACACAGAGCAAGAAGTAACTTTAAATAGCATTTCCTAACAAAGCTCAAATTGCTTTGCCAGTTATACAAATATCTGAAGATGGGACTAAAAAATTCCTTGTTCAAACCAACAATGTTCGATCACTGATGAATAAATTAGCACAAAATTGAATTGAGAGGAAATTAATTTTGTTGATCCACACAAACAGGGGCTAAGCGCTTGCAAAGCAATCAGAAGGAAGGAAGTCTGCTGCCTTCAGGGACCCTTCTGTTGATTTTACCAACTCTCTGCGGAGGCCAGATAACATGGGTGGCCCTTCCTTGAATTAATCCCAAGGGAATCTGCCAATGAGACTATGGTAAGTAATGCACTGTTGTGTTAAAGCAGCAAACCACAAACTACAGCTACGCAAAAACGCAACAATAAAAGACTAATGCACGAGGAAATTTACCCTAAAATGCTTCATATTAATTTCTAATGGAGACACTTGCACTTTTCCCAGAGAAGTGCAAAGTCTGACTATATTTATTTTTCCTCTGTTGTCTATCATCTTGAACTACTTTCTCCATTCTCCTTTTGAAGAGATTTATGTCAACATACATGATCTAGGTGCTTAAAATTCCCAGCAAGGTGGGTCAATAACTAGGAGAAACCTTAGTTCAGAAATCACCATATGCAGTTATCTCTATAATGAACAAGTACAGAAAGTTATTATGTAGAACATAACACGTTTATCATTGCTTTCTATTTCCAGTTACTAAAGAAGGCTATCCTAAGTTAAGCTACACACACACACACACTGCCTAGAAGACATTAGTCAAAACTAGTGTGCTTCACACACATCTCATACAATATCCAGTTTATAAGATGGTTTTCTACTTGTTCTTCACCATCAACCAGCAAACTACAACTAGGAAAGGGTGATAGCAACAAAAATCAAATAGAAGTAAGAACTCATCAAAGATTAAAATCTCAACAAGCATTTTAGTACAACTTACAGGACCAAAAGATCTTGAATCAGTGCTATTAGCCAAATTTTCTCCTTCCACCCAACAATGTCCTTCTGGAATCCTCACAGCATCATACAAATAAGTAGGTGCGAACCACTCACCAGCCAAGCCAGTTATTCTCTTTATATGCTTCTCCTTGTGATTAGTTGGAGAACTGCAAAAATGCCCAACAAATGCAACATATTATTTGACCTTTAACACAAGTGCATTTCAAGTGGTGAATGTTGATCCTTCTAATAAGTTGAGTAGCCTACAACTCAAACAAACACCGACTAGAGTGATACAGATGGACCAAAAGCAAATTTATAAATGTGTGGGGAAGAGATAGCATTTACAATCATCTCAACCAAACCTGAAAAATAAATAAATAAATAATACTTACCAAAATACTACCACATCACCACGCTTAAAGTTGTATTTTTGAAGACAAAATTTCTCCACCAAAACATGATCATCTATACCAGAAGCAAAACAAAAGCATTAAACAAGGTTTCCAAAAAGAAATACTTTGTGCACCATATTAACGTGTCATCTAAAATAAAGACAAAAGGTTACCATGTGAACTTGTGCCAGGATTTAATGTGGGAGACATTGAGGCACCCCGTACAGGAAAAATGCTGACATATCGATCTGAAACTGTAAGGCCTATAAGCCCAACCGTGAAAAACTTCCTAGAGACATCCCATAAAAACTTTCGAGAACTCATTCCTGGATTCCCCCGGCAGATGAAAATCAGAAATTATATAAAGTCATCTGGAATTCAATGCCAAAGTATACAGGCGTCAACAATGTGAAAAAGGAAAAACCTGCAATAGCATAATGTTGATACTGGATTTACATCCAGGTAAAACAACAATGGGTGAAGGGAGGGGGACAAGAGGCAGCTGCACCCCCCTTTTTTGTAAAAAAAATGTATATAATTTCATATTACCCCACAACCCCTGAAATAATAACCCAAAATACATGTTATACTACCACTAATATAAATTATTGGCTTTGCCTCAGAAAATAACCACATCAGAACTAATGATAAGGATCATATATTGCAGTAACGGAGAGAAAACCAATATCTTATCATCCAAATAAGTCAGAGAGTTCATGTTTTGACTATCAATAAGCTTGTTCAACATTCATAACTCCTAAGGGAAATGATTAATTTGCTTATCCTTACATTGAATCTAGCAATTTGGCGACTGACAACACAACAATATATAATCACGCAGCCCATGCTAGCCATTGTTTCATGTCTTGAGGAGGTCGTTTTGTGCATTACTACCTAGAAGTAGAGGAGAGATTATCTCACGTGCCTATCGTATTATGGTTCAATTAATTTGTGTTATTGACCCGTCCCACCAGATAATTTCCCCAAGTAGAGAGCCTATTTTCCAGGTTAGGTCCTGACCTCCAAGCTGCAATGCACCAAGAATTCTATTCGAATAATTATTTCTAAGATCCAAAAATAAAAAGGACACTAAATTGCTCCAAGAAATCTACAAAACATTCATCAAAGACTCTCTCTCTCTCTCTCTGTGTATGTGTGGGCATTTAAACAAACAGATCATGAGCACAGAGACAATGCATTAGACAACAAATAACGACAGTAGTGACCTAGTTAAAAACAAAGACAGACAAACAAGTAGTAAATGTTGCACTTCAACATACAAGCAAGAAGAAGTAGGAGGAAGAGGAAGAAGCGAAGAGAGAGGGAAGTATGTACAGACAAGAGCACAGGTCGTGAAGGAGATGATGAGTGCCAGAAAATTCCTCTGAGATGCCAAATACAGTTTCTTCGGTTAGTCAATGCTACGCGCTAATCTTGACAGAGAGAGAGAGCGAGAGAGGGAGAGAGAGAGAGGTCTAGGGTTTTCACGAGACAGCACGGAGACTTGCAGAGATTTTTAACTTTTTTCAGGTATTGCCGAAATCTGGAACAATTCCCAAAATGGGTTTTTTTGGGGAAAAAAAAATACCCCAAATGGGTTGTTTTTTTTTTTATTCCCAAAACGGGGATATCAAGATTCCCAATCTCGATTCTTTTTTTTTCTCGTTCAAAAAAAAAAAAAAAAAAAAAAATTTGAAAGCGAGACGGCACATCTCGCCTTTGCAAAAGATGCGCACTCTCGCCTCCTGGGAAGCGAGATGCCCACTCTCGCTTCCCACTATTCTTTTTTTTTTTTTTTTAATTTTATTTAATCTTATAATTAATTTAAATTATTAATAAAAAATTAATATTAAATAATATTAACTATTAATATTAATCAATAAATTTATAATTAAAATATTAATAAAATTAATTTAAATTATTATTAACCAATATTAAAAATTATTTAAAAATTATCCAAAGGTTAATCCATAATTAAAAAATTATTAAAAATTAAATAAAATTAAAAAATTATTAACTAAAAAAATATAATTAATAAAAAATATTATTATTAATTTTTTAATTAAAAACGTAATTTATAAATTTTTATCAATTAAAAATTAATCAATAATTAGAAAAATTAATAAAAAATTAACTTACAATTAAAAACATATAATTAATAAAAAATAAATATTAACAAATAAATATCAAATCTATCAACTGTAAACCATAAATTTAATTCATTCGCAAGTAAAGAAATACACATCAAAATCAGAAATCATTACTTGCGAATGAGTTAAATTTATGGTTTACAGTTGATAGATTTGATATTTATTTGTTAATATTTATTTTTTATTAATTATATGTTTTTAATTGTAGGTTAATTTTTTATTAATTTTTCTAATTATTGATTAATTTTTAATTAATAAAAATTTATAAATTATGTTTTTAATTAAAAATTAATAATAATATTTTTTTATTAATTATATTTTTTTAATTAATAATTTTTTAATTTTATTTAATTTTTAATAATTTTTTAATTATGGATTAACCTTTGGATAATTTTTAAATAATTTTTAATATTGGTTAATAATAATTTAAATTAATTTTATTAATATTTTAATTATAAATTTATTGATTAATATTAATAGTTAATATTATTTAATATTAATTTTTTATTAATAATATTTATCAATATTTAATTTTTTATTAATAATTTAAATTAATTATAAAATTTAAAAAAAAAAAAGTGAGAAAGGGAGAGTGGGCATCTCGCTTCCCAGGAGGGGAGAGTGCACATCTCCCTTTCCAAAGACGAGATATGCAGTATCGCCTTCAAATTATTTTTTTTTTATTTTAAACAAAAAAAAATCGAAATCATAAATCTCGACATCCATTCGACATCCCTATTATGGGAATACAAAAAAAAAACAATCCCAGTATTTTTTCCCCCAAAAACACCCCATTTTGAGAATTGTTCCGCCGAAATCTCGAGTAAAGGCGGAGTCGGAGCGGGTTTAGGTCGCCCCAAAATCCACGCGCCTACAATCACAGGTAGGTCGAGGGGTATGTTCGTAACTTGGTTTGCTTCCACATATTTCTATTTTATTTTCTTTACAACGATTTTTAATTAAAATAAAAAATTTTAAATATATATAAAAGCTTATTAATAAAAATAAATTTTCTAATAAAAATTTTAAAATTTTGTTCTATTAAATTTTTTATTTTAATAATTTACCAAATGTATTTAAAATATATTTAAAATTTTGTTATACTAATTTAATCTCATCTTTCTAATCGTTTGTTTTTAAAATTAACCCAATTTTGAAACTGTGAAAATACCTTTTTTTTTTCCCTTCAATATATATATATATATATATGTATACCGAATGGAATGATATTGAAATTCTTCTTCCTCCCTCTTTGTATTCTTTCTCCTTCTCTAGTCTTTTTTCTCTCTCAATTCTTTCTCTCTCTTTATCTCTTTCTATCTTTTTACCACCCAATAGAGTTGTATTGTTACGAAGCCATGGATGATTCAACTTGCTGCAGTCACTTGTCTTTCCCTTGCTGCAAAACTTGAAGAGATCCAAGTGCCCTTTCTCGTTGATTTACAATGTGATCTCTTTGTTGATTTCAAGCTCCAACACAACAATCTCATCTGCTAGGTTTCATTCGGTTTTCTCCGGTATCCAGAGTATATCGAGTTTCTTGAAAATCTTGCTAAGCAGGTTGAGAATCTTCCTAGTGCAGAGGTGCAATTGGAGAGTCAAGAAGTTGAGCGAGCTGGTCAACATGTTCAGTCAGAAATTTACTTGCAAGAAAATAAAATGCCATGGAAGCGCTGCAAAAGATGTTCCCATAACTACCCCTTTGATGGATTATGCTCACCAAAAAAGGGCAGCGAAAAGCGGGTCTCGGGGATCCTTGGGTAATGGTAAAATTAGCAAAAGAGCAGCTGGAGGATCAAATGGAAGTCTAAGTTCTGGCTCTTCCAAACTTGGTTCTGAGAAGAAAAAGAACCGCCAGGGCAGCTGGTCGAGAAAATCCTTTGGTGGATCTGTCCAAGAGGGAGTACCTAGTGGAATTGGCTGGATATGGTGAGAAGAAGCTCTCTACCGTCCTCCTAAGCGGAGCCGTTCTTGCTGGCGCTTGCTTGGACGAAGAAAACAAAATTTACCCGCTATCAGTTTCAGATTTAAAAAAAAAAAAAAAAGTATCAAAATTTACTGAATTTAGAAAATACTGTTCAATAAAAAAATTTCTTTTGGACGAATTTTGGTGTAATGATTGAATTGTTACAGGTTCGATGCGTAAAAATAGTCTCTTTACAAAAATACAAGGAAAAAATTGCTTACATATACTTTTACTCCAAAACCGACTCCAATTATTGGAATTAAAACTCTGATTGTTGGTGTTGTATATATATATATATTATGACTTAAAAGTGAAAGAAAGAAAATCTCAATTATAACTGATGTAATATGATCCAAAGGACTATCGAGAGAAATCCATATTAGAACTCTACCGATGAAAGATTTATCTCTCCATTAGAGTGGCCAACAACAAGAGCTCCCTAAAATACCGAACACATTAGTTAAAGGTAATATTTGATTAACGTCACATCGACCTTTTATTTTCTATTTTGACACAAAATGTATCTGCTAGATAAAGAAGAAAACTTTCAAAATCTAACCAATAAATGAAGAGATCTTCTTGTATCATTGAACTTTCTAAGTGATAAAAATTACGAATTTTTTAAAATATTTAACTATAAAATTTTGTAATTTTCAGATCTCCTCCAAAAAAAATTAGGATTGTAATATCCTGAGAACACATGACTCTTGCAATATCCTGTATATAAGTTTTCAGTATACCGAAACTCAAGTATGTGCTCTAAAACCTATACACTTGACAGACCAATCACAAAAACACCAACTCTCTCTCTCGTTCTCTTGCTCTCAATTTATTTATTTTTTATTAAAAACCATATTTTTTAATTTGAGCGTCGAAATCTTTTCTATCAGATTATCTTCCAACGGTTTTTTATTGGTTTCAAACCATTTTTATAATCAACCATTTGAATCGAAAGAAATCAAAAACTATAGAGTCGAAACACATTTCTAATAATAACCCATTTCTAATAATAACATATCGCTTCATTTAGTTTTTCAAAATTGCTTTCATGAAGCTTGATTTTTTTTTTAAAGGTTGAGATTTGTGAATAAATTGCACAAATCTCTCAATTGTTGCATGAAAAACGTCCTGACATTTGAGTTTTAATATCTTTCCTTGACTGTGTTTCTATATGCCATGTCACAATTGAAACTGATTTATTTCATTTTTGTTCAACAGAGAGAAATTAAAAATTTATACAAGATAGAGTATAACATATATTTTAATTATAACTTATGAAAGAGTGATAATTTTGAAGGGAAAAAAATAACATTTAGGATTTTATTTGGTATTTGGAGGATGAGTTTTAGCGCAATAATAAAGTTACTTTTTTAATAATCTTGAGATCACATATTTGAGATGTGAAAACAATCTTTTTACAAAATGTGAGAAAAAAATCGTATACATATACGTTTACTCTCCTCTTATCCTCACTCCAAACCCCAATCCCCGTATGCACTTTTTATTCTATTTGGTATCTCTTAGTTTGTTATAAGGACATCTCCCATTATATAACTTGGTAAAATAAAATGATTTTTTTTATTATTATTTTACCAAATTTTGTGATTAAAGTTATAAAATAGACCGTGAATAATATGGGAAAGCGGTGCCTCCGCACATATCTCATTCTTAGATGAACCAAGAAGGTCACAGCAATGATCCTCTCAACTCAAAGTGTTCGAACCGTTAAAAGTAACATAATTTTTACAACGACAGAAACAAATATACTAGGGTTCAGCAGGTGGGGGTAAAATGTTGGAGAGAACTAAAATAGTTTACTTGAAAAGTCCAAGGTTGTCAATGATGGTAGTGTGGAGAGGGTCACTCAAGTGGGTAGCCCAGTTGTTGAGAGGGCCTTTTCCGGTGACGGCGGCTTGGATAGCGAAGCCAAGGAAGCCGACCATGGCAAGGCGGGCATGCTTGATCTCTGCCAGTTGAAGAGTCGCCTTCTTCTCTGGATCAGCAGCTAAACCAAGAGGGTCAAAAAATTTGCCACCAGGATACAGCCTCTTCTCTGGGTCAAGCTCTGCATTCCTTTGGAACTCAATGTATCCAATCAACAAAACTTCAATCCATATCAACGTCGTCATTGAAAATGGAAGTGGTTGTCCAAGGTAGGATGAGCCCTCAATTAGTTCAACCTGGAAAATAGTCAAAAAAAAAAAAAAAAAAAAATCACTACCATACCTAAAAAAGAAGACATGTATCATCTATAATGTCTTTGATTTTGTCAATTGCAAACCAGTGCAACTCATGAGTTCCTCCATTCGAACCTAGAGAAATTATTAACTAAATGTAAAAACATATTAGATACCCATATATTTAAATAACAAAATTAATACAAATAATTTTAGTTAACATCTTATGTATTTTCTATTGTTAGTTTGAAAATTTCCTAAAATGATTCACCTTATTCTAATACTAGATAAATCAAATGAATCAAGAATTAAACTGATTAAATTTTACTATATTCATAACCTTAGACCGAGTGAAATTGTCATTTGTCTCAGATTGAGCTGCGCCCTAGCATGTAGCATCTTTATATTGGAAAAAAAAAATGATATACATTTTCAATTTAACCGATCAAAAAGAAAAAAGAACCTTGCCAGCATCTTGCCAAGTGACACCCGTGAGAGACTCAACGGCGAGGGCACCCAGTGTAGCCAACATAGCCCACCTTCCATGGATGAGCTCGCATTCCCTGAACCTCTGCAGCCCAAATACCTCAGTGTATGGTTGAAACGGGGTGGACTTTACATCACCCGCCTCGAATCGGGTCCCGATTATCTCGCCGGCCTGATTCTTAGCCAAGTTCTGGTCAAGCGAGTCCAAGTCAAATTGCAAGTACTCCGCGGGTTTGCCCAATCCGAATGGGTCGAACCCGTAATCTCCAACTAAACTCCCGTCGAGCCATTCGGGTGCCTTGGCTCCGGGGTACCAAAGTGGGCGGTCCGAACTTGGCTTAACGGACCTCTTTGGTGGGGCTTTCTTGCGACCAAATCCAAACCTGGCCTGAAACCTACCCGAATTTGGAACTTCGGGTAGGCGGGTTCCGATGAATGATGAGGTGGCAGCGGCGGTGGAGGCCATGACTGAAATGCGCCGGGAGTGAGGGTGAAATGTGGCGGAGGATGAGAGGATGTGATGGTATGTATGTTACTTGTTGAGGGTTTGGTTCCAATTATAATCGGTGATGGTGCAACCATGAGTGGTGGGGTTTTTTGATTTTTATCCGGGTTGAGGATTTGGAGCCGTTGGATGGTAAAAGCATATCCATCTTAGGGACGAGGGAGGAGGGGCCTTATCTCCAGCCTTATCTGGTTTTTGAGCTTCCACGCTGGCTAACATGACAGCCAGGTTATTTTGTATCTGAGGGTATGTGGTTGACATTGCAACCTAGGGGAATATCTACGATTCTTTTAATAGGACTGTGTTCTGGTTACCAAGGGTCTCATATAGCAACATGCATTTCTTGCCGGGATATGCCACAAATGCTGCCCTAGTGATCCAACCAATGGAAGATTTACACGTCAAGGCTATCTCTAAAAATATTTAAAAAATTTTATTTATTTAATTTTAAAAAAATATTTTGATTAATCAAAAAGGGAATTACAGTGCCTATTGGATGGCCGGGCGGGCTTTCCTCTTGCCTTTTCAGCAGGTTACCTCTCACCTGCCTCAAACGTCCCTGTTACTCTGCCTATTGGGGTTATCTTACCCCTATTTGTTTAATTTGGTTGTGCTTTCTATTATTTTGTAGGTTTAGTCTCTTTTTATTTATTTAAAAAAATATTTAAATTTTAAAAATTAATTTTTCAAAGATATGGGTTTCTACTATTTATTTTATTCGGTTTTTGATTTATTTGATACGTATACTATAGTATTATTTAATATTAATACCAATAATCTTGAAAAAATAGAAAGAATCTAAGTTTACTCATTTGAAATTCAATAATAGCTCATTTTTTATTATTTAAAATAATTTATTTAGTTTATATTTTACTATGACTCAATAAAAGGTCAGTTATTGTGATTTTTTATTTTTATTCTAAAACTGACAGTATAAAAAGGTCAAATGATTCTTAATATAATAATTTAATAATCATAAACCTTTTTTTTAATCTAATAATCCTAAGCAAATTCTGATATAATAAAAAATAGAAAGGTCAAATGGTGCCACCTTTGATCTAATCTAGACTCTAAAAGTTATAATAAGACAGAATAAGCTAAAGTGCGCCCTTTTTACAATGGCGCAGCTTGGGTGCAAGAACAAAGGGCTAATCGCCTTTTTTAAAGTAGGATTCAAACAACTTTTCTTCACGTATTTTCGGTTTTTTTTTTTAATAATATCTGCGGGGTATCAATATTAATATCCTAGATTTAAAGGAATAATATGAAAACTTTTACATTGTATCTCGAAAACTTTTTGAGAGAACATGGGAGACTTAAAACGTGCCATATAAAAATATTGGTGTTATTCTATATTTCCATAACTAGCATATTAATACTCATGACTGTTAAAAAAATATTTGTAAAAGATCCAACATTTCTAAATAGGGATGTTCATCGGTTCGATTTTCAAATTCTTCGATTAATTTGGTTTGGTTGATTCAGTTTAATATTTTTTAATATCAAATCGAAAACCGAATCGAATTCGTTTAAATTTGAAATTCGATTTTCGGTTTGAATTCGAATTAAATCGAATAAACTAAATAATTCGATTTTAATTTTTAAAATCTAAATTTTCATATAAATCCAATTTAACTAATTTCTAATCAATAAAACAATAAATTTTTTAACTATTATTTTATTGCTTGCTTAAAAAAAAAATTACCAATCAAAGTTTACATAAAAAGAAAAGAAAATAAATAATAAATAATCAAGATAAATTAAAAATAAAATAATTAAAAACTCTAATTCGGTTTTCGTTCAAATTCGTATTAAAAATCTCAATTCGAAACTCGAATCGAAAATTAAATTTGAAATTCGATTCTAATCGAAAACCGATTCAAATTTAAAAATCGAATTCAAATTTAATTCAAATAGGTCGGATATTCGATTATACCAATTGCCTAATTATACCTTTTCTACATAGGAATGTGGAAAATATCAAATACTATTTTTGTGTTAATATTTTGTGTGACTATCATCATTTCTTAAAAAAAATTAATTAATTAATTAATAGAAAAAATTATAATTAATCATAACCCATATTCTTAAATGGATTGAAAGTCTCGATTTGGTATCATTTTATGCTGTCAATACCTATTATTCACTCTAAAAACATAAGTTAGCGCATAAAAGTGTGTTTTTTTTTTTTGGGTATTTTAAGAGTGCAACCAAAAGATATTAAGTTTAATCGGTTTATTTTTTTAATAAATCATCGATATCTAGTAATTACGTTGAATTTAACTAAATACTATTCAAATCGAATTGAATTTTTAAGAAACAAAACTCTCACACAGTTATCTTTTTTTACTATATTTAAATTTAAAATTTTATTTAAAAAATATTAATATTCAATCATTGGATTGGACCAACTAATTGTAGCTAGTCTAGCTCATTCATAGGAAATAAAAAGCATACTCAAGAGGTGACATTGTTTACTTATTAAAAACGTTGAATAAATGATCTCCTCTGTTGTATAAGTATGCCTAAGAGAAAAATCTATAGCCGGGGTTGAGCGAGGTTAAAAATGAGCATTTTATTAAATTGTAATTGAAATAATTGATTTAATTCGATTATATAATTTTTATAATCATAACATAATTAAATAAAATAAAAAACTGACAACTCGTTCGATCAAATTAAATAATTAATTTGGTTTGGTTATTTAAATTAACGAAATTATTGAAATCTTTTATTATAAAAAACTTTTAAATAACACTACTTTCTATTCATATTTATGATTATAAATTATAATTTTAAAATTTAAAATTTACTTATAATTTTAGTTTTTCAAAATTTTAAATCAACTAAAATTTGAAAGTGGAAAAAAGTCAAATAGAAAAGAAGAGAGAGAGAGATGTGAGTGAAAGTCTCAAATGTGAAGGGGTAAAGTTATAAAATGGACTGGATATTGAAAATTTGGAACATTAATTATGTACTCTCCACTATATTAGTTTTAATTTTTAGGTTTTTTCTCTTTTAATTTTTAATTATAATATTATAATAATATTTATATAAATAAAAATTGTCTAATATGTATATATATATGATATTTTTAATTAATTCGATTAATTTAATTTTATTAAAATAAAAATTATCAAACCAGATAACTGTCTAAATAAATCAAATTAAAGTTTGGTTTAATTTAAAATCAAATTGAATAACTAATAAAACAATCAAAATGTAAATAAACATTCCATAAAGATTGATTTTTTTGATTTTAACTAAATAATGCTCAACTCTGGTCGAGACTAAAGACTTAAGTCTGGTGGCTTGGCCTCTCCATTTTTTGGGGCATTGGCTTGAACCTTATCTGGCTGGGACATAGAAGAGCAAAACGAGGAACGGATGCTTTGGCGCCCATTCATCTTCACAAGGAAGCAAATGCTAGTTTGGGTCCGGCTTCCTTATTGAGAACTTGCTTGTAGTGATTTCTTAAAGTTGGTCATCTGAGCTTCCTAGTTGGACATCTCATGAGTAGGGCTGTTATGACATCTGGGTAGTGTCACGGGTACCCGTGACACTATCCGATCAAAACTCGACTCAAGCTCGGGCTCGCGTTCAGGTACCTCGGGCTCGAGCTCAAGCTCGAGTCCAAATGTATCGGGCTTGAAAACCTGACGAGCTACCCTAATTTTTTTATATATTTTTTATACATTAAATATTTGATGATACTATCCGACGACACTACCCGATAATACTATTTACGACACTTTGAGCTCGAAATAGAGTTTGAAAAATATAAATCTGGATCATATAACTTAACGACACTACCCGACAATACCCGATGACACTTTAAGTTCGAGCTCGAGCTCGAGAAATTCAAACTCAACGAATTCGAGCTCGAGCTCAAGCCCACCTAAAAAATACTTGAGCCGAGTTCGGGTATCATAATACCCGAACACGACCCGAACGTCATAATACCCTTATTCATGTATAATCTTAAATTACATTTTTTCACGTCCAAAACAACTTTTTCTCGCCAATATTAGTTTTATTAATATTTCACTTGTGATTCTCAGAGCAAGCTTGTGATATAAGATAAATATTTTACGATAAGGCTAAGGCTAGTCTGATCATTCCTTTTCTTAACCCCTTTCAAAGGAGTTGGAGAGAATTTACATGTACAGCATGTAAGTGTTTGCATTTTGTCTCAAAGGCTCTTAAAATATCATGGGAAAATCTAAAAATTTAAAGATTTTCAGCTTATACTTCTTGGACTTGAGTATTAAGACATCCAAATCTTCATTCAAATAAATATTAGAAGTTTAATGTGATGGAAGAGCAGTTGGTTATCAAGATGAGAAAGGTATAATTCTAAAGTCAATGAGTTTTAGTTCAAGTGACACCTCTATTTCCCTTTATAATAAACTTGATTTCAAATTTCAGTATATACGAAAAGAAAAAAATATTATTCTAAATACTATATAATATTAGTTATATTAGTTGATTGGGCTGGTTAGATTGGAAATCAAAAATACATAAAATTTCAAATTTGTAAAAAAAAAAACCAAAAAATAGTATAAATAGGTAAAAAAAAAGATTATTGTATCAAAGTGAGATTGATTTTTTTACATTTAATTTGGTTATAAATTCATTTTTTTAGTTTTAAAAATTAAAAAAAAAAAGTAAATCAATAAATAATGATTATCTATACCCCATTTAACTTAATTAATTAATTTTTATCTCTACGTCTTCTTATTCCCATCAATTAATTCTCTTATCTATTTTATTTTTCCCAAATAATAACACATTTCAGAATTTTTTTCCTTCCTTCCCTACTTTTATTTTTTATTTCTTTTATTTACCAATAATTAAACTTATAATTATAAAAAATAATTATAATCATTAAATAATTATTTATTATAAATGTAATTATTATAAGATAATCAGCCGAATTGATTGAATCACCTCATTGATATATGATGTAGTATAACATTTAAAATTTAGAGAATGATCGTCCAAGTTAATAGTTTAAGTATCATAATTTTCTTTCCTTAATCAGAATATTAGGAAAAATAAGGGGGAGAGAGAGAGAGAGGTCGGGGAGTAGGGAGGAGGGGTGTTCACTATTTGAGTGAATCCATATATCCATTCCATTCAAATTAAATTTAGATTATTTGGTTCGGGTTATTCGATTTGAATCGGGTGAATAGTTTTGACTGATTAAAAATTTAAATGAATGATTCAGATATAAAAATAAAGATTTTTATTCGGGACTCACCCAAAACCGAAATAACATATTCTCACATAATATTTCACATCCATTCTGATTAAAATCCAAACCGTTTAATCAAAATCATTACAGGAATTTTTCATGTTATGTAATTATTTAAATAAATAAAATCTAAATAACTCAAATCGAATAATTTAAATTTAATTTAGATAAATTGATTCAGATTTTATTTTATTCAATTTGATTTTTAATTAGATTAAATACTCTCTAAAATCTAAATAACTTGAACCGAATAATCTGAAAACCTATTAACCCGCGCGAATGAGGTGCACACACCCCATGTGGGTCAGCTCCAACAAATGAGAAGCAGCCACGTAAGCAGTAACCCGCCGTCTAGCGAATGCACGCGAAAGTCAAGGCGGTCAACGGACAACTGAACGGAGGTGGAGTAAGGCGAGATTTCAACGTCACAGGGGCCCTGCAGAACTGCCACGTGGGCCTGGGCACAAAACATCTTCCTTGTCATTAGCCAAACACGGGGATAAACTTGGCGGCAACCCTTAACTTTCTTCACCTCTCTCCACCGGTTGTAGTCCGTCATCCTATCATTCTAGGCCCCACTTGTCAACGGGTCGATCCGGTTACACCCTTCCATTAATCGCTTTCCTCAAAATCAGTCGTACCCCTTCTCTCTCCTCTGTCTCTCTTCCCTTCGTTGATATTCTTTCTCTTTGTTCCAGCGAGGACCTTAGTTTGGTTTCTCCATCTCTGAAGGTAGCGTTTTCTCTCTCTCTCTAGATCTATTTTTCTGTATTTTCTCTCTTTCTCTATAGATAAATCACTGTTTTGTGTTCTATTATCCGATGAATTTCTTCAAAATTGTGGAGTGAAATGATCGATCTCTTCAGAGTTCACGTTCTGATTTGATTTAGGTGATGTTTTTTAGAATCTGAGGTAATGATTTAATTGTGATTATAAAGCTGTTTGAGAGCTAATTACTAGATAAGCTTTAGAGCGCTCTTCGTTGTCTGTTCTGTCTTCAGTCTCCTGTCTGCTTTTTCTCTTGGGAATTACTTCTTGTTTTACACTGAAAGTAATCTATAATCTGTATATGTTTTTGCTGTTACTAGATTTGATCGATGAGAGAGAGAGAGAGAGAGAGAGATTATTTTTTGTGTTGAGTTTGTTTATTTGTCGACTTTCTTGTGGTATGGTGATTGTGATGATTTCCTGTAATTATGCACTGATCTATTTTAATTGAATGTTAAATTTTTAGTCAATTTGCTATGGTGGCTTGCTTGTATATAAGCTATAGTTGTTGTTCCATGTAGAAGAATAGAGAGAGAGAGCGCTACATTTAGTCACTTTGCTATGGTGGGCTTGTGTGTGTATAAGCTATTACTTGTTGTGTTGATGTAGAAGGGTAGGTGCTTTTTTTTTTTTTTTCCAATTCATTTCTAGTTGATAAATGATTACCGCTTAGCAGAGTAGGAGATCCAGTCTCCCTGGAGGCTCAGGTGTGCCAGCTAGCTGTAGCACTTCTAGTCAATGCATGAATAACACTTAGTAGAGTAGGGAATCCAGTCTCGCTGGGAGCTAGGGTGTGCTAGCTAACTGTAGCGCCCCCCCCAAAACACACACACCCACCCACACATTATTTCTCGTTGGCAAAAGGCCACCAATCTAATGTTTGATTGCACACCGCGGTGAGATTTTTGGTGCTTAAACTGCATCTCTATTTTGATGCACGTACAGATTTAATGATTTGACCCAACATGTTGCTGAGACTAATCCAATTGGATATTAATTTTTGTTTGTTAGGAACATTCCCGGTAACAATGAAGGTTGCCAGGGGTAAGAGGCCTGCAAAGAAGGATGCCAAGGAAGCGTTGAAGCCTGTTGAAGACAGGTCAGCCGGTGCTTATTTTGTTATGCAGATTGTATTCATGCTTTCTGGTTTAATCTTGTCTGCGGATGTTGATACTGTGGTTACAGGTGGATTGTATTACACTTATACACCAAATGACTTTGTTTTTCTCAGAAAGGTTGGAAAGAGGAAGGCACCTATTAAGGCTGATAAAAGCAAACGACAGGCCAAGAAAGATAAAATGGCCAAGAAAGACCCCAACAAGCCTAAGAGACCTCCTAGTGCTTTCTTTGTCTTCCTGTATGTAATTGCTCTTTTTATGGTTTCAATAGGACGAAGTTCATTGCAACTTCCTTTGATAATTGCCCTTGATTGCCAATATCATGTTGATGGTTACAGGGAGGAGTTTAGGAAGACCTTCAAGAAGGAAAATCCTAATGTAAAAGCTGTCTCTGCTGTAAGTATTCAATTTCATTCTCTGCATAGTGTTTGGATCTATTATAATCCAACGAAACTGATTTAGAAACTTGCATTGCAATAAAGGTCGGGAAAGCTGGAGGAGAGAAATGGAAATCTATGTCTGAGGCAGTATGTATCGAATCTTCTTCATCTTGATATGACCAGCCAGGCTTGCATTATTTCCTATATAGACTCGATTCAAGTGCACTGAATGTCAAATGTGGCATGTTGATTTGGCTGTGGACATTCATTAGACTATACTGCCTTTTAGTCATTTTGATCACTTGGCCTGTTATTTGTGGTACAGCATTCAGTTCTTGGTCTAATACTTGATAAATATTGATTATGTTAGGGTTCATATTTCAAAAATGACTAAATATAGATGTGAACTTTCCCAGAGATTGCCATCTAAAGTTTTCTTGACAGTCTACCGAACATAAAATCCTAAACAATAGTCTGCATTAAAACTAAATTACTGCTTTTTGGTATGTTGATTGGTCATATTAGCTATATTCTACTTATGTGGAGTATATTGACTTACTTTAATAGGAAAAAGCACCATATGAAGCCAAAGCTGCAAAAAAGAAGTCCGAATATGAAAAGCTTATGAATGCTTACAACAAGAAGCAGGTAAAAGCATAGTTTATTCAGACTCTGCCAAAGTAGAGGTTATTTTTAAGCTTCTTACCCGATGCCCTATATTTTTCCTAACAGGAAAGCGCAACAGACGATGGCGATGAAGAGTCTGACCGATCCAAATCTGAAGTAAATGATGATGAGGATGATGAAAGTGCCGAGGTAGTATGGCTTATACTATTGTGTGCTCGTGCATGTGTGTTTTCTTTGCTTTTTTCTTATACGGCTGTTGTTTTTAAAGCCGTGAGTAATTTCACTCACATCTACACCTAAACAGATATACCCATTTATGTTTCGACACATGGTTTTTAGTTTGGTTGGAATGAGAGGCTTGACTGTGTGCTAAGAGGATTGTCTTTACTGCTAGCATCATCTGGAATTGTTATTCATTACAATTTCTGAATAAATTATCCAGGTTGGTCACTCAAAAAATTTTTCATTGGATAATCTGGGATTTTAGAAATTAGACAGGATGGTAGTTGAGAAAAAGGTAGAATGACAAAGTTAGAAAAGAAAAGTAGAAAGAGGGTTCAGTCGCTAAGTGGCACTGGAAGAAAACTCCAGAACTTATCGCACATAATATGTGGTATGTCCTATATATATGTGTTGAGTATTTCTTTAGTCTGATCTTGCATATTCTATAGAGTTTTTATCATGCAAAATCTACCTGAATCTGTGGAAAGGGGAAGATTCATTGAGTAGGGGAAAGAATAGGAACTCTTCTTATTATAGTTCCATTTGGCCTAGTCTACCATAGGTCTTCAGCTCAAGTTCAAACTAAACACCAAGAGAATGTAAACGTTCACATGCTAAGAGTGGGTTCCTTTTGCTGCTTTGGTCAATGTAAGTCCACTTGCTAGGTCAAGATCTAAGAGTTTCATTTGATTTCTTTCTGTTTCCAATTTATGAGATGCCCGTGTTTTGCCATAAACGCGTCTCTCTCTCTCTCTCTCTCTCTCTCTCTCTCAGCAATCTGTTCATTCTCAATTTTCAGATTTGCATTCTCTGTAAGACTAATACATATTATGGTTTGTGCTGTAGGAGGAAGAAGAGGAAGAGGAGGATGATGATGATGACTGAAATTGGAAGCTCTGACCAAAGCAATGCGGTTCATGAAGAGCAAGAGCACAAAATTTGGGACTTTGTATGTTATTACTCCTAGGAACTTTATCGTGGGTGTTGGAAGTAGGAAAGATATGCTTAATGCCAAAACCGATCTATAAATCTGTAAGGTTGCCTATATTACACTGAAAGGGATTCTCTCTTCAGTTGATTGTAGTATCTGTGTAGTCTTAATTGTGCATGTCTTAGCTTTTACAATCTTCTTTCTTATAATTTCCAAGTTAAAGAGATACTACACTGAAATGGGAAGTAATCTTACTGGCTCGCAGGGTTATGATTTGTTTCCACTTGTTGGCATATGCAGTGGCATAATTAGGTGAGTTGATTTAGTACTGATATTCCATGCAGGATGCCAACTAGTTGCTTTGCATTTGTGCATAGTAAGAAACGAAACCGGCCGCAAGTGACGTGACAGGTTTTATTGTCCTTAATTTGCTTTTCACACTCACCGTCGGAGATTGTACACATGCAAAGAAATATCTACAACCGGTTTAGGAGTGGATTGGGACCGGACCGGACTCGCGGTTTCAGTCCTAAGAAGCCCTGTACCTCGTTTTTTTTTTTTTTGGTATATACCGGGACTCGAACCCCGAGTCTGTACGTCGTTAAGGTTCCGGCTATGAACGGTCTAGTTTCGGTTTTCTCACCTTTTTTTTCTTTTTTTCGTTTTTTAAAAAAAAAGGGGAAATCCGTTAATCCGTTTGTTGGGGTGGCAGAAAAAAGGAGAAATCTCTATTGGTCGGGGAGAGCGAAAGAGTCTCTCCCCAGTGAACCCTTGGCCCAAAAAAAAAAAAAACCAATTTCTCCTCTGTTCTCATAATATTGGGGAACGCTGTGACCTTAGTTTCAACCTTAGTTTCTCTCCCCAAAAATCTCTCGGTCTCCTCTCACTCACTCTTCCATCTTTCCCATCTAGTCTCTCAAGTACTCGAAGAAGGTAACTTGCAAGTATTTTGTATAGACAGAAGTATGAAAGCCTTCATCAAGATGGTAGAGAGAGATATACAAAACCTGGGGCGGCTTGAAATTTGGGTATGAATTTGGAGAGAGTTCCCGTTATGAACAGGGCCCAAAATATGAGAACCATAATTAGACAGTTATCGGTACGGCATCAATATCTTGTGGGTCTAATTACATTTCCTTAATCAAGATTTTTAGTTTAAGAGTTCCCTAATTTTGTTTATATTTCAGGCTACAGATGAACCCCTAAAGGGCATCAAAAAAAAAAAAAAAGGGAAAATAGTCCACATCCCCTTTGGCCACTCCAATATCTTAACTTTATTCTCTACTCATCCTTTAGAAATGAAGTCAATCAAAGTATCGAAGATAATCTTTAATACATGCATTAAAATTGAGAAAAGTGATGGAAATTCGTAATTGGCAGCTCATGCCTCACAATCTCATCAAATCAATATTCAAGGGGCTTTTTTTGAGTTTTTGTTGGGGGGGGGGGCGTTGTTCTGGAAACATCAGGTTAGAACCTCCCAACTATTACTGCAGACAAAGTATTTACAAATATTCAATGTTGCCTTGGACAAAAGAGATCTCACCAGAAACTACCGGAGAAATATATACAACCAACGAAGAAATGTTATATACAAATCATTCTGGTCATCAGAACTCACCAGTGGCGTGGATCATAGGTGGCAAACATTGGATCTGGCACAACGAGAGGGAGCTTATTAATATACATGAAAAGTCTTGCAAGATTTTCTTTTGAGACCAATGACAAGTCAGCAATCTCGCGCTTGTCCATGTAGATCCACAGATCACCAGAATTCACTCTTTTCAGACTATCACGACAGAAGGGGCACGATTGAGACCGTGCTCGCCTGAAACGATGAAATGTAAATCTAGTAGTTAGCAAGCATTTGATTTCACCATGTGATTTATGTGGCATGACTGCCAAATCACAATACAGGAATGATCACTGAGGTCAAGGAAAACTTAAAAAAGGGTTTGAGAAATTTCTGTCGTACAAACCAAGAGTGCTCATTTTTATCATTGAAGGAAGTTAGAAACACAATTGGAGCAAAATTTTACAACAGTCCATTACTGTGAACCTCAAAGAGTATAACACGAAAATGAACTCCACAGACAAAAATTAATGCCTAGATGAAGAAGAAAGGAATATCATGCCCTTCCTATGAGCATATAGATGGTCCATTTACTAATATAGTTAATTTGCCTTTATTACGCTCTCTATCCAGAATATATGGCCAAAGTCCCATTTTAAGGTTTGGGATGATTCCTACAAGTACCCGACATCACTAGGATATCCAATTCAAGCGGGATAGAGAGACATGAAGAGAAATAGAGTTGTCAATATAGTGAATCAAGTTTAGTTTATGATCAATCTCTATATAAGGGAGAACACCAACAAGATCAGTTTTGTGGAGGATGAAAAAGAACGCTAAAGCGCACTCTAGGACTTCCAAATGGAAATTGATTTTTCTTATCAGAATTGTGATGCTAACAACAGCATGGTGAGATTTATGTATATGAACCCTGAGAACAAGTAACCAAATGAACTTGAAAGGAGTAACATTTCTTGAAAAAGTGGTCCTGTTAAGGGATAACATGTGGATTTGAAACCTAACTATTGGCATGTGTAGGGCAATCCCTCATGGCATTGCATTCATATGACCATGCAGTGTCCAATACTGTTGAAGTAGTGTTGTAATGGGTGGGCAATGGATTAAGTGGGTTAAGTGGGTTAAGTGATGTAATCTAATGTGGGACACATGAAGGGAACTCAATACAAAGATATGGGTTAAGTGATGTAATCTAACGTTGGGACACATGAAGGGAACTCAAGACAAAGATGTATTCTTTGCACTGTCACTAGTAACACTGAAGACTGAAGAGTGCCCATTCATCTTAAAGTGTATAAAAAGATGGCATTGCTCACATACCAGTTCCGATAGCACTTCATGCACATGGAGTGGTTGCAATGGGGAAGAACAACCTTGCTTTTCATCTCCATGCATATACCACATTCTTCTTCCCTCTCTCTATCTGTTTCTGAAAGCTTTCCCTTGTCCATATTGTTTTTCCTTCTGTATTTGGTTGCCCAAAGTTCTTTCTGTTTTCTTTCTTCCACGTCAGTAATGCCTCTTTCCAGTTGCAATAAAGAGGGAAATATCACCCCTGTCCATTCCAATTCTAAGAAAGGTCGCCGATAAAAGGGAGAAAACAAGAAAGTAATTCATGAAAACACATGTAGTGTTCGATAATGTGAGCTTACCATAGAACTGTTTTATACTAGCTTTCCTTTCATGAATAGACATGGTGGTCTTGCCATCAGCATATGCCTGCAATGCAGTGAATTTTTTCACCCCCAATGAGAACAAAGCAACACGATGTTTCAGATTCTCACATTGCTAGAAGCACAAAGAACCAATAATTTACATGTTGAATGAAGATTACCTTGTAAATAAGGATTCTAATAAATCCAAGGGCCCCGGCAAGGTGGCAATCAGCCCACTGAATAAGAAAAAGAAACAAGTGAGCCACTGGACTGTAGGATAATCTCATCTGAAGACACGCTCCATCGACTTCTCTTGGATAATCAGAAGCCCTGTATCTCATAAAAAAAATAGTACAAAGTTAAATCATTAACTTAAAAGCATACAATTTCTCACAAAATGTAGAGGTTGTGTCTCCTCCCGTCAACTACAAATTTCATCACCAAAATGCAAATTTTCAATATGCATGCACAATAACAAACAGCAGCTTAAGCACCAAAATAAATAAATAAAAAATAACTGTGCACCTTCACATTAAGCAAGTGCACACATCTACAACGTGCATTGACCTAATAATTCTTAAGCGCGCTCAGCTTGCTTGCCACCAGGCCCACCCGGAGGTTTCTCAAACTACAATATAATTTCAGAAATTATAACATATAACCAGGAATGTTGATTGTCACACCAAAAACTATAACCAACGCTAACTCAAAAATATAGGTAGGCATTTCTGGGTCATGTTAACATTTCAGTCATGTATAAGCAACGAGGTCCTGTGACAAAACCGTCCACCACCTTGCAAAACTCACCCAAATTTTCAATTTTCCATTTTTTTCAATTACATAATTATTCCACTTCCACGCATTCACTAGGAAAATCCAAATTCCAAACCAAGGGACACACTTTACATAATCATACCAACCCAACACAGTGACAATGGAAACAAAATGGGAAGGGAAGTGGGTGTTTGGTAAAGCATATCAAAGATCAGATTAAAGCAAAAGAAAGAATGATGAGACAATATTCTGCAACAGAAAGGGACAAACTCATGAACATAATTGGGCAAAAAAAATGTATACACCAAAAACAATAAAGCAACACATTGATGCTTCACAAGGAAGAAGGGCATTTAGAAACACAGATTCAAGAATTACACACCCTAAAATTTACTGATTTCTCAATAAAAGTATCGAATTTCTCCCACCAAAGCTACTTTACTTCCCTCCAAAAACAGAGAAGCCCTCAAACTCAAAAGAGTTCGATGAACTTGATTACAAATTTTCGTAGAGTAATCAAAGAGATAAGCGAATTCAATTCAACCATTAAAATTAGAAACACGAAGAGCGAGAGAGAGATAGAGAGAGTGAGAGAGACGGACAGAGTATTGGCATGTTGAATATCGGCTTCAAGCGCTTTCAAGGAATCTTTAAATGACTTCCTCATGGGTTTTTCTCCTTCGTCTCTTTGTAACAAATTCCCATCCAACAATCTCTCTCCCCAAACGAAGCCAATCAACCCCCCCCCAAAAAAAAAAACTCTCTCTCTCTCTCTTAGAAAAAAAAAAGAAAAAGAAAAAAACCCTACCTCGACTCTCAAAACCACACCCACGAAAAAGCTAAATAAGTACAACCAGAGAAACCCGAATCCCTCTCGACTTTTCGTCAATGGAGATTCGAAGAGGAGGCGTTAAGCGAATGGAATTATGCAGCGTTTTTGTGACAAATTTGTTTTTCTCAAAATTTTTGCTGGTGGCTAGAGAGAGAGAGAGGACTTTGGCTTTGAAAACACGCAACAGCATTCAGTATCAATTGCTATAAATCAATTTCCACCCAACTTTCTTCCCTCCCTCCGCTTTTACCATTTTTGCCCTTTCACCAACCACTAATTCAAAACCATTGCCCCTTCCCTTCCCCCCACCGAAACATACCCACAGGTTTTCATGCATTTTGTTTCCTATTTATTTATTACGAAATTTACCATTTTTTGGTTGTTTTTTTTTTTCTTTTATTATTTATAAAATTTTTTATTTATTAAGATAATTTATATATAAATTAAAATTTAAATATTACCCACTATACGATTTATAACGAATTATATACATACATATTCGACATGTCTCACACCAACAGAGTTCGACTAATATATGAAATTTTCAACAATATGAGAGAAAAACGAAATTTTCAAGTTGATTTTTCTTTCCACCCCTTTTAAATATGTCTACAATCAGAGCAAACATCTGTGAATTGCTACATTCTAATATCCCCCCCCCCAAATTGGAAAAAAGGGGGAGAATTAAAATAAAAAACAAGAAAATAGAAACATTTTCTCATTCAGTAATTTTAGGAAAACAATATTCTTAGGTACCTTTTGAGGGAGTTATGTTCGGTTCTGACGTCTGAAATTAAAAAAAAAAATTAAAATTTCTAAATTTAACACCTTTTAAAAATTCGACATGAATAGTATCATGTCGGGTTTTTAAAACTCAACATAAAAAATGCGTAAACAGTATTCATATCGAGTTTTGAAAATCCGTCATAATACTGTTTATGTGAATAATACTGTATATATCGAGTTTTTAAAACCCAACATGGATACTGTTCACATATATAGTATTGTGTATATCAAGTTTTAAAAACCTATCATAATACTATTCACGTAAACAATGTTACCATAGATTTTCAAAACTAGTGTTAAATTTTGAAATTTATTTTTCAAATGTGTCCTTTTTTTGTGCCAAATCCGAACATTTTTCCCTTTTGAGGGTTTTATAATTGGGTCTAGTTTTGATGTTTTGAGAAATAGATGTATGGACGGACGCGTTGCGCACATGCATGATTTTGATTCAGTTCAGCTGTTGGCCACGTGGAGCCCACGGCGGAGCGTTGGTTAGATAACATGGCATGGTCATGGTCATGGTCATTGCCCTGGTTCCACCACCTGGGGTAGTGTAGGGTCTGTTTGCCTTGCCGATGAAGACATTTCCTTTTTCCTTTTTGAAATTATCTTATAGATAGAAAGAAGGGAAGGGATAATCTAGTTCCTAACCAATCATATACTTATATTTCATATTATATCATACCCCATCAAAATTTCAAATTGACTTTAACATTTTGATGGAATAGTAGACTTCTTTCTTTTATTTATTGAAGGCCAATTAAACTGAAATTAAAACTTATGTAGTAATTGAGTTCAGAAAATTTGTAAAAATTATTTTTACTAATTTACTGTTATTCAAGGTTAAAAGACTACATGATAATTGTTTATTAATGTAAAATTTAAACTTTTTTATCTATATAATATTAAAAAATTAAGATTTATTTGATTTTTTATTTTGGGACCACCTTCAAACCATTTCTTGTCAAAAGTGTTTGACAAACCATATCATTAAAACCTACCTCAATAACACCTAAAATGATTAAATTCTCTCGACGACCAACTGATAACACTTATTTAACCAGAAATAATTTAGAGATGATTTCACAATAAAGATTATATATATATATATATATTGTTACATCTAATTTATATTTTTTAACACCATAATTAGAATTTTTCAACGATATGAAAGTATTATCAAAATATCAAGTGTGAATATCTTAACATTTTTTTACACTAAAAATTAATTTTATATCTTCAAACGAAGTTTAGATAGTAATTTTTCCCCCCTTCGAATTACTAATTCCTGATCAAAAGGGTAACGGTCCATGTAAGTGCATAATAAGTATAAAAAAATAGGGACCCTTAACTGGAAAGAATCAATTTTATGGGCAAAAGGACAGGCAGGGCACAGAATAGAAAGCACCCGACCCGGTTTTGTCACTTTGGCATCAACCATAACCTAAACTTTTGATTGGGGGTTGAAGTGACATAAATTAATATTGACAAAATTGGTGGGCTCATAGGTAATAATACATACACAAAAGATAAGGTTCATTTCATGCCACTTTCCATTTAAAATATCATATCTAATTCAGGGTTTTCTCTATTTCATCCCACCCCCCCCCGCCAACCCTGCTATTCATTTTTCATTTTTTCAATTTTTACAGGCAAGGGTCAAACTTTTTTTTTTTAAATACAATGTATTCTAATATTATAGAAATAAATATTGAGAAAAATTTTATTAAAAAAAAAAAAGAACCAAAAGCAGAAAGGAGTAATTCTTATTATTATTTTTTTTTAATAACACAAACAACCTTTTAGAGACAGAGAGTGTGTGTGTGTGTGTTTATACATACATATATATATATATATATATATATATATATTTACACGTATGAGCTGACGAGAGCGTTGACGGAGGCAAAAGAAGCAGGTGGGAGTGGGAGTGAAAGTGAGGGAGTAAAAGGAACAGGAACGGAGGGTTCTTCTTCTTCGTCTAATCCCACGTCATTCAACACAAATTCGAAATTTCAAAAGGGCTGCTCTACTTTGACTTCGCCAATAACCGCATTAAAAACTTGCTCTAGCCTCAACTTTACCTCTAATTACTAAATAATCTCTATATTGAATATATTTAATTTTTGTAAATAATATCTTGTGACATATATCATAAACTTACATGGATTTTTTTTATTTTTTTTTTTTGAACTTTACTAATGTGCATGATCTATAAGCGGTCAGTGTGCATACCCCAAAAGAGACATAAAATAGCACCAGCCCTATTAAAGTACAAACCTATCATATGCCCATATCATCCTTATGCATACCATTTTTTATTTTTTATTTTTTAAATTGAGATAAATTATCAGCTGAAAATTCGATTTAATTAGTACTTCATTTATTTGATCTCCCAGTATTATTTATTTCACAAAAAGCACGAATCATTCGTAATAATTTGACTAAAGGTGGGTATTGTGTTTTTCCACCCACTTATATTCCTTTTCTTCTCCCTCATCTTACCATTGATCCATTTGTCATGAACTCCAAACCTTCAAATTTTCTTAATGAATATACTAGGGTTTACCCATCTGTAGTCAACAATAACTATATATTTTCATTGTCAAAAGAAGATAATGATTGACGACATTCCCCCAAACAAATAATTAAAAATATCAAAATGGAAGAGGTGGTAAGATAAGGAGAAAATGAAAAGATAGGATTAGATGGAAATTATATACTATAATCTTGAGGAAGGGTCAAGAAGTTACTAGCAGGAACTTCATAGATTGGTAATGACAAAAGATGTAAATAACCAAAAGTTAACAAGCATAAGCATCGGGACAAATCCGACTGTTGAATTTGATCATGCACGCTATAAAACAATAATAAGAAATGAGGTCTTGATAGATACATGGAAAGAGACATTTGATTTGGGTAGATTCCGAAGATTTATTCTCTCACGCATTCATACTTGAACAAGCTTGCCACTGCCAGTAGAAACATTCAGACAAATTTCTCTGAGCGAAATTCAAGCTTGACCCACCACTGGTGGAGCCGGGTTGAGCCAAAATTTATAAGCCATCTCTATAAACATGTTCATTAAGAGATAATCGCAATCATACACATGACCAATTTTTATTTGATTTTGATGGGCTAACCTATGGGTCAAGGATGATTAAAACCTGAAGTTCACCGTTTGGATTGTATAGAGTGAAAAGCAACCCTTTGCCTGTTGCACAGAGACAATATATTCAGACTTGCAGAGGCTTTCTGACAAGCAGAGCTCATGAGAGAAAGAGAGAGAGAGGATTGGCCCTGGATTAGAGGACTAGTGAACATTCAGAAGGGGGAACTCATTTTAAGGACAAGCTATCATTCATGACTCAACATGGTTTGAAAGGCCGCTTTAAGGAACATGAAAGGAAATATGCTGGATTTTATGACTTTGGGGAACAGGCAAAAAATAATTTTTAAGTGTTTGCTAATCCCAACATCAAAAGAGGCTCCTCATTTTGACTTGGCCAGAAGGGATCTGGCCAATCATCTGTTGGTACTGGGCATTCAGCCTCTTAAAAAATATCATAACCATTCAATTATTGACCTTTTCCAATATCTCAGCCCTATCCATTCAGTGAAGAAGTAAGATATTTTATAGTGAACTAAGTAATCTCTGTGCCTGTACGTGTGAAACTACTGAAAAATTTTTATCCACGCATTAGCACGGAAAAAGAGACTCAAACCATTTACTATTCCCAAGCACTGATCCAAACAGCACAGCCACTATCTTCTGCATAAATTCTATCGATGTTCTGTGATCATCTATCATCATGATCACATTCTTTTCATAGGCTGTGAAGATTTAGGATAATCGTTTCTTCAAGGAAAGGTCCAAAATAGTTATGAAACACCTTGGAAAGAAAAATACGGTAATACCCGCAACAACTATTGGAGCTAATTCTAGATCAAAGCCAGCAGCAGAAGAGTGTCATCATCCCAATGTTTAAAAAATACGTAAGATGTAGAAATTCAAGGTTTTAAAGCACAGTGCACTCAAATTTAACAATTCAGCTGGGATATGGAGATTGTATATTGTTGCAAGTGACAACAAAAGAATTACAAAACAACAAGAAGCATATGGAAAGATACTCATCCTAAGCGCAGAAAAAAAATTACCGTTACCAAGAAAACAGATGCAAAAGGGCAGCAGCAAACACTTAAACAACATCAAATCATAAATGTTACTAGAATCATGTTTGCCGCACTTAAGGGTATTGCAGTTCTAGTTGTCCCTGAAACCATCATCTCCAAATTGTTTGATTGACTCAAGAGAAATCAGATGTAGGAAAGGGTAATGAAAATGAATGATATGACCTCAAACCACCATCTTATATACAGCAACTTCAAAGGATTTAGTCAACAAAATCTCCAAGCATCTACTACCAAACATAGCACAATGGACAGATTACCATCTGATTCATTTTTCAAAATATTTCTGATGCCAATCACAGACTTCACAAGCCCTGCTCCATTTGCTACATCCCAAGAACAGTACATAAATTTACATATTGATCAGGGAACATCACTAGTTACTTCAGATATCTTCAGAATAACTAAATGCATTTCCTTTACTTGCATGCAATCATTTTTTGCTTATGAATTCCTTGTCTTATAGCTTTTAAAGATAGTCAATAATCATGAGATATGAGTCATAATTACAAACTATTTCTTCGAAAGCTGTGATATCAGCAGTTATATTCTCTCAAAATTCATGCATGCGCTACTCCATGGAATCACTTCAAAACTGGCATCCAAAAAAGTCATAAGGTGCAATCTCTAAGATGATTTAAGTAATCTTTTTTTGACTAGTTGAATAAGCAATTGTAGGCCTTTGACTGGTTTCTAAAATGTGGCCATAGTACTGGTTAACTAGTTATCTTTTCTACACATTAAGAAAAACTTCATGGGTTATATATCGTCCTTACGAACCTTCTCCACCATAGCGCCTCCGCCGTTGTTGAAAGGATTGCAAAGCCTCTAAAAGCTCAGCTTCTCCAAAATCGGGCCAAAGTGCTTTTGCAAAGAACAGTTCAGTATAGGCCAACTGCCACAACAAGAAGTTACTGACCCTAAGCTCACCACTTGTTCGTATGAGAAGATCAGGGTAAGGAAATATTGTACAGTTTGTTTCTAATTCTTGTTCTATTAGAGACTGATTAATGTCACTGGGTTCAAGCAGACCATCTTTTACTTTCAGGGCAATGTTATGGCAAGCCTGAACAATGTCATACTGCCCACTGTAACTAATTGCAACAATCAAGTGGAGTCTGGAGTTATTCTTTGTTGCCTCCTCCGCATCAATTATTTGTTCCTTTAAATTTGTGGGGAGCTTAGAGGAGTCTCCGATTACAGAAACTCGAATATCTTCCCTGTATATGGCAACAAAATAACCACGTTTCACTTCCATTCACATATTTCTCAAGAGTTAAGGAAGCATAATAGTGATGACATCTTGAAAGGGGGCAAAGAGAATGCAAGAACAGGACAGGGGGCAAATAAATTAGTTTGATGAAGATCAATTCTCTGAGGCCAAACAAAAATCTTGAATTTGTAAAGTTGAATGTCTGCATTCATTAGTGAAACTTCAGATAAGACTTGAAGTAAGTGAACCAGACTTCCCTTTCTAATATTTGGACATTGACAATATTGATTACTGATCCCATTTGCAATTTTTCTTTTACTTGGTGTTGTTTACGTATGCCTATAATTTTGTATGGTCATAGTCATACTCTTTGCTGAACCCAATTAATGGAGATGGAGTGGAGATGAGTGATAGACAGAGGGGCTGGAACAAACAAATCGCCACTTCAGACCGGGTCAATATGTCATGGCTTGGGTTTCTTGGTGAGAATCTCCATTTTTTTCCTCCTCTTCCTAATTACAGTGAATTTTTCTTCTCCAACAAGTGGACATGGGCTTCTAAGCCAAACAATGTATATCACTCTTTCTAGTTTTACTGCTTTTCTCGGTTTTGTTATGTTTTTCCATAACAAATATCATATATATTCGGTAACCTTAAATGAATCGTGTAAAATAACTAGGTAAATGGTAGATTAAAGGCCATATGTATACTATAGCAACTAGTAGCCTTCCTCTTTCATAACTAAGTGGAGCTTCAATATGTAGCTCTAATAAATGCAAGTCTACCTGAGATTTGGTTCCTCTCAAAGTCATACCCACGAAATAGAGCATATAGATGTTCCCTTCTCATTGCCCACCAGCCCATACCCAAGGGATAAGATCCCACGGAACTACATAAACTGAAGCCATCAACATGTAGTCATGCACATAGGGTAGATAATTCACAATTATCACATAATATGAATTGAATACACTTACCTCACAAAATTCTTCAATTCATCCTCTGTTCCTCTTCCAAACAAGCTCATCAAAAAATCAACTTCAACCTGCAACATAGACTCAATTCTCTAGGTAATGCAAATTTTCATTTCCCATTACACAACAAATCTCAATATAAATAATGCTCCTAGTCCAACACATTCAAACATCTTTAACTGACTCATTATGCAAGCTGTGTAGCAGCTATTTATTGAAATGACTTCAAATAATTCAGCTGATATCAAAGAAATCATTCACAAACCACTTCAACAAAATTAGTCCCCTATATATAATTTCCTTCACAAATTCATATCTTAAACCTATGTTGCATTGCATTTCTAAAAGTGACCATGTCTATGCCAAATGCAGTTCTTAAACACGACATGATACAAAAAACATATAATGGGGCAAATTTGTTTATAATTTTCCTCTGTATCTTTGTGGCCATGTCATGTCCCCAATGATATCCTGTATATCCATGCTTCATTGTTTTGAATAGATTCACCATACCAACTCACTACAATGGATGAAAATGAAAATCTTATATTACCTTTTCACTTTTAGAAATGAGTGCATATGTGATGAACTCATGAATCGAAGTGATTGTAAAATTCATGTTGCTCTATCTATGCCCGGTCACATCATGTGCTCAATAAAATGTCTATGTTCGTGCTTCATTGCGAACTAATCCATAGGTCATTCAACTACTACAAAAGCTTTTATTACTTCATTGTCTATTTACTGAAAATGAAATCATACGATGTGGATAGTTTCAAACAAAATCACAAGAATAGTGAAATAGAAGATAAGAGGTACAGACCTTAGGACGAGACCAGTTATCGGCAGAGAAAGCGAAGACAGTGAGAACCCTAATCCCCAAATTGCAACACGACTTCAGAAGCTCTCTCAAAGACTTCAATCCAGCTTCATAGCCTAATTCCATCGACAATCCTCTTTGCTTAGCCCACCTTCTGTTCCCGTCCATGATCACCGCCACGTGTTTTGGCATTAGCTCTCGCCGGAGACCAATCGGAAGAAAATCGTCTCCGGCGGAGCATTTGTTGTCTCCTTCTTCGACGACGACGACGATGTCTTGGGCTGTGCCGGAGAGAGGAGAGGAAGGGGTCCGAAGAGAGAGAAGGGGCAGTGAGAAGGGGTTGATTTTGAAAGCGTGGAGGTTTGAAGGTGGAGAGCGAGAGAGTTTGGGGATGAATGGAGAGGACGACGTCGAGTTACGCAAGCGATAGGAATGCATATTTACGGCTAGACAGAGGAAAGGGGTTTCCTGTTTTGGAGTCCAGGGTTTTTGTCTTGTTTCATTTTGCCGCCGGAACCATTTTAAGTTCTACCCCCCCCATTTATTTATTTTTTTTTTGTTTGATATGTAAAATCATATTTTAACTAATTCAATTCAAAATTTATAATTAAAACTAATAATTATACCAAATCGGCTCGAGCTTGGCCCATTTTAAAGGGCCAAACTTGACTTATTTAGAATTGGGTCGGAGTTTGAACCTAATTTTTAAACTCTATTTAATTACAGGTCGAATTTGAGCATAAATGGACTCGACCCGTTTAACATTAAGCAGCATGTGGTGTATGTATGTGTGTAGGGTGGTAGCTATTTATATTTGGCCTTTTTTATTTTTTGTCTCACAGATAAATAAGTCCAAGAGTCAAAACCCAAGTAAAGAGTCCATAGCCTATCATATCCCTAACCTAAGTCGTGTCTCATGTCTCATGTCTCATGTGCATGCCCAACCCTAACTCCAACACCTTCCCTCGCTCTCTCACTCTCTTGGCCTCCTATATTCAGAAGAAGAGCTCTCTTCTCCAGTTTACCGATCAAAATGTGTAAATCTCTTTCTCTCTGTAATCTCCTCTCTCTTCTTTTATTAATTTGTTCAATTAGGGTTTTTATGTCTTTTTTGGGGGGTTCTTGATTTAAATCAGGGTTTTGTTTTTTGATGTTGGAATTGGGTTTTTGATTATGTTGAGGGTTTCGATTATGAGTCTTCGATTATGTTAAGGACTCTTGATTTGAATTAGAGTTTTGGAATGTTGAAACTAGGTCTTTGAAATTTTGTGCTTCGTTCGTTTTTCTAGAAACTAAATAACTCTATTCCTTAGTTGATTGTCGGTATTTTGTTCTATTAGCAGTTGATTTTTTGTCTTCTAAATCTTGTTCTGTTAGTACTTAGAATTGTTCTATTTATGTTTAAATTGGACAGGAGATCACATTTTGCATCTAAGAAATAATAAGAGTTTGACAGTTCATTTATTACATGTCCCCAATCCATTGCCAGATCTGAGAATTTCTATGTGAATATAACCATCATCTCTATACGAAATCTCAAATTTAAACTTATAATGATTTCTATGTAAATTTGAAATTGCAATCAACAATTTTGAGTTTTTTCTTTTTTTCTTGGCAAAAAATATAAAACTTATGTTCTTTCTATTGTCTTAACTAAGGTTAAATAAATTAATTTCAGTGATCAACTATTTTTTCTTTATTTTTTGGGAAAACAATTAAAAAACCAATAAATATTGTGGCTATCCGTCATACATTTAGGATAGGGAACCGTCATGTTGATTTTATGGTCTCCTTCAGCCACTCTCATTCTTAAAGACTTAATGAGTTCATGACTTCTCGTCCTCTAGCTGCTTTACTTCCATTTTTAAGGATGATGTGAAAATAACAAAGTTTTAAGATTGAGAAAAGTTTTTTTCAGAATCAAATAAATTGTAATTCAGTTGATTTGTTATAAAAATATTTTGATTAATTTGAAATTATTAAAATTTTAAAAAAAATTGATTTTTTTTTTGTATATTTAAAGAAATTTTATATGTAAAAAAAAAAAATGTTATTCAAGTTCGAGCCTAATTTTTCGAACCAAGTTTGAGTCTAGATTTTATTAACTTTCTCAAGCCGAGCTCGAGTTCGAGCCTATAAAATTTTAAACGAGCCGAATCCAAACATTGTAAAACTCAGTTCAGAAAACTCGATTGTCAGGCCTATTTACAATAACTCATTTTAGGAGTTACACTCTCAATATAATATTTTCTATTCTCAAAACTCAAATCTAAAATTTAAATTAAGAGACCACTAAACCAATTATTCGTTTATCTTTCGTCCTCTCTCTCTCTCCCCACTAAATGGTATAATTTTGAAAATTATTAAAACTAGCTTCTTAAATAACTAGTAAAACTTCCTCATAGATTTTTAAAATCGACAATCATAAGATTAAAAATTAAAATAATCCTTCAAAATCTATTTTCAAACCATTCACATGGCATCATACCATTACACTATTTAAAAAAGTGTTATTTTCAATAATAATTTTAAAATCGTCAGCTAAAATAGGAATTTTAAATACAAAATATAGAGAAAAAAAAAAAAAACACTGCATGGCCATTCAAACCTTTGAGAATAATTTAAAAATGACCCCAAAATAGGGATTATTTAGTTTTTAACCTCATTTTCTATAACAAATGAAACGAAAATTTTAATAATGAATAAAACTACCTCAATAGATTTTGACAATTGACGATGACTGTTTCCGTCATGCAACAAACAAGAATAACGCTTAGTTTGGGAGTCCGGGAGAGAAAAACGGGCGCATACAGGAAAAACTGAAAAACGAAATTAAGAAGGAAAAGAAGAAGAAAAGGTGATAGTGAAGTCTTCCAGCCAAATGGGCCGTGAGATGTAGAGCTTTGCTTCAATTTTTGGAGTGTGAAGTGTGTTCGCTTGCATTCTCTATGCCGACCGCCACCGACATCCCACTCTGTTAAGCACAAGGGAACTCCACAATTTCAAAGATCATATGCCCACATTCAAATGGTTTTCGAACCTTCAAGTGTAGGTTAGGAATTGATCAAATCTTAAATAGGATCGATTTCTTGAATGGACAACTCCTTGGGGACCTTGAGAGTTATTTGCGATGTGTCCCATCCTGCTCCTTCCAACTGCTGAATAAAATTATCAAACCCATGATCCAATGCTGATAGGCTTTGTTCAAGTTGATTAAATGCATTTTCCGACTCGTGCCAGTTCTCCTGCAGCCAGTAGGTCTGCCATATGCTTCGCAGGACTGATAGACTTGTAGCTCCCACCTGCATTAAAAAGGTTTTTGTATGTTCAGTGAATTATATCGGCTATCTTAGTCTCGGTTAGGTCCTCTCATCCTTCAAACAACAGTGCTTACCTTGAAAGAAACATAGACCTCAAGGTCAACATGTTGCTGCCTGTTCATCATAAGAATATGATTTTCTTTTTTGTACATGCCCAGAAGAATCCTTACCTGTTTCAAGGAAAATTGTGTAAGGAGCCCACAAAAAGAATGCACCAAGTTTTCCATAGTTCGACTAACAAGTCTGCGCATTCGGTGCACCGCTGAGATTAAACCAAGACTTCACAGCTCACACCAACTAAACCTCCACACACCCCCCCCCCCCCAAAAAAAAAAAAACAAACAAATAAATAAAGTAATAGGCTACCTTGGATGGTGATCTCTCATGGCCCAACATTTCCTCTAATGACACACCAAATAATATTCGTGGTTTCAAGAATCTTTGCCATGATAATATGTTCTCTGCCTTATTGCAATCAACTTTTCCTAAAACAGAGATTAAAATAATAAGCTCATCTTGAAATTTATCAATCATTCAAGCAAAAGAGCAATGTGAGAGCAAGGTTACCAGGAACAGTAGAGTATGAAACATGATATTTTGCCAGAATGCGAGCACGCTTCATATTTATCTGTTGCAAAAGTTGAAGGGCATATGTTGAAAATTACTAAAAGAGGTTCAAGAGAACATACATGAGTGGCAATTGCAAGAAATTTCAATCTTTTCTCCATAATTCCAGGAACCCAAACCATAATGGCAAGTCACAGACTCAGCCTTAAGTAGTGAAAACACTTCAAATTAAGAAGATATCAGAATGTTTTCACGTAGCCTTACACAATGTTCGACACTATTAAATATCACATTCCCTTCTCACCGTGTCAAATTGGAGAACTGAAAGGGATTGATAACGTAACCAAAGGTGCAAAAGCCTCATGCTCAACCATGTGGTTGCCAAAGCTGGATAAGATGATGAAATACCGGGTGTGTCCTGCAGTTTCAACTATTGTTGGTAACTAACAAAAGATCTGAAGCATGACTCGTGAAACTGTATTAACATACCAGGAAAAGTATGCCAAGGCCAAGACCAAGCAATTGAGCAGCCACTTCCCATACTTCCTCCTGAAAATAATATGATGATTTTAGGTTCAATATGCGATTTTTTCAATGAATGAATGCATGATGCAGATTGAGGTTGAGATCAATGAAAGCTAATCTAACTATTAGCCACTAATACTAAGGATTGCAAAAAAGCTTAAACAAAGTCATCAAAAGCAAAAAATCATTACACACCCTCAACTGAAAAACCAAGAAAGGGGTGGGTAATACCTTTGCAGCTACCTCTCCTAGATTTCCTAAGAGAGAAAAATGATTCTGAATAACGCGAAATGAAGGATCTTTCAGTCCTCTTGCTATAGCCTGTTTCGATACGAAAATCCTCTTAAAACTAAATCATGACACAGTAGATAAGCCAACAACTATCCTCTTTTTGAAAGAAACTTCAAGCATGCCGTTCAACTTGAGATTTGCTAAAAAAGCAACCTTTCCATTTGTAGTTAGAAATTAGAGACACAAAACAATGAGAGTGTCTCATTTGTAAAACACAAGATAGATTGGATCAGATACATGGATCGACAAGAAGCTCTTTGATTTTCTATACCTTGGCCAGATTCCCCAGAGACGCCAATGGCAGGAAATAGACAGGATATAACTGTGTGCTGAGATCAAAGATACTGCATAGATCAATCAATTTAACCATGTCACTACTTCCAAATTAATCCAGCCTGAGAGATTCTAACAAGATTTCATTATTCAGACCTTCCAGCACTGCCAATGAAGTCTGCATACATTCGCCATTGCTTGGGATCATCATCAAATAGATTTCCAAACCGACCACCTAAAACAATAGGATCAGTTGCTTTCATAACTAATCCACTAAGCATTCTGTTATAAACCTATGGATGACAGCCAGACCAATAAACAAGCGCCCCAAGGCTCCAATTCCATCCTTTGACACCCATCTGAAAGGATACAGCAGAACTACATTTCAATCTTATAAACCAAAAGTTATTTGTATTCATGAGAATGGCTTTCTAGCTCAAACCACAACATATAAAACATTTGTTGAAAATGAAAATTATCATACAGTCCACAGAGAGAAATATTCACCTTATGGCAGCAGCAGAAGCAGCAGCAGTAGTTCCTGAGAAAGAGCCAACTCCAACAGCCTATAAGATAATTGCATCAACATAAAACCATGTTTTGGACTAAAGGGAGATTATCATCAAATCTTGTAATAATTGAGCTTTTGACATGTACAAGCATCAACACAGACAGGAACTGCATAATAAGAAAACTAAATTTGCATTAGCCAAGTCATCTTAAGATTCCCTTTTGATTTGCATTGCTATTCACATTTTTTTTTTCAATTTTCCAAAATTATTGGAAATCATTTGAAGTGTCCTGATTTCTAGTTACCTATCACCAACCATAAAACTATAAAAGGCACAAATTATTTAAATTCAGTACCTTTAGGAGACTTGATGTGACCAATGCATTACAGATCCATGCAGTGACATTGGTAGGGAACTGTAAAAACATGTACTCCAAATAGTCATCTGAAACTGATTCTGCAAAAGTTGACGCACAACAAAATTTTAAGGGAAAGACTTAGCAAACAGCCACAGCAATCCAAACCCAAGTCAAGTAAAAATAAGAGAAATTTCCACCTGGAAAGCCAGCAGGTAAAATAAATTCTCGGACAGGGTAAGGAAGCCATGATAATCCAATAGTGGAAATTTCAGTGGCCTGAAGCCCATTGGTGACAGCCCCATGCTCCTCAAAAAAGGACTGAACTTGAAAATTATCATTTAAAACATACCTGCAAGACCACAAGAATCTTCAGCAAAACAAAATGGTCAAATTGCTAGAAAAGTGTTTATGTTATCCTGCAAAATTTTGATTCCCAAAACACACGGATGAAAAGGACGGTTTACCAAAAAAAGTGGCCGAATATTGGGTACAAGGTGTAACATGGAAGTTGACATAACAATAGAGGTTACTATAGAAAGTTAGTAGGAAAAGATGTTGCTGCACAATAAATAGACAAAAGAATGATTAGTGTAGACAAATGCATAAAAAGTATCTCTCTTATCACCAACAGGAGTATCGTAACTTTAACACAGATGTTTTCTGTATCTTTAAGAGCAACTCCCATCACAGTGTCAAGATTTGTGAACCTTAGAGATATTTGTCTTCACAGAATGCTATTTGTCTGTGATGTCTATTGACCTTGATATCCCCGAAATTAACTCTCTAATGGTTATACATCTCCAAAGACATTCAACACTTGGCACATGGACTATATCATTATCTAGTGATGAATTTTATGAAATAACCATCTACTCCAAAAGCTCCAGCTTGTGGAGTGAGGAGTCTTTACTATTTTATATCTTAACGCTCTCCCTCGTATTTGTTCCCATGACAACTTATTAGAAGATGACAAACGCGTGGAAGAGGCTTGGTGGGACTCTAACCCAGGGTCTCTTGCTCTAAAGCCCCGTATAATTTTATGAAATGCAGAATTTTGTGAATCAACAATCTACACCAAAAGCTCAAGCTTGTAATGAGAGGTGTTCTTGTTATTCTATATCTTAAAATGTAGACCTAGTTTTACACTCAAGAGAAGACAATGCAGTCTCCAACTGTAAACAAACAAAAGGCAATGAAAACATTACCATGACTAATTCACTAAACCAAAACATGGAACGAAGAGATTTCGACATGATCATTGAAAAAATATTAGCCAAAGATAAAAGAGCCTTATCAGAATAATAAAAAAAGACCTCTTTCCAGTACCATTGCCATATCGCTCCACCAAAATAATATCCTGTGAATGATCATCTCTGCAAAAGAAATTTAAAAAAAAAAGGAACCTAATATTCATTAAACCCGATAAAGGAATGAAAAGAACGTTTTCATCGAAGACGAAAGATCGGAGAACGTTACCGCTTAATTGCAGCAGCGTCTTCCCCTTCTTTTTCTTCTTGAGAATCTGGTTGAGGAGTTGTCGAATTAGAGATAGTTGGAAGACGGCGAAGACGAAGATTCCTTTTGCTTGGGTTCCTAGAGGATTTGAAACCGAATCCCAGAAAACAGAGTTGTGAATTGCAAGAAGACATTGCGAAGAAAAGCTAAGGTTAGGGCTTGGCTATGGTGTTGAAGCGCAAAAGCAGAATTGGGTTTACAAACCGGTCCTCCTCTCCTCTCTCTCTCTATCCATCCATCTATCTGTTTTGATCGGATTATTTCAGGTCTGGATCTCATCTTGGAGCGCAACGGTCAGATTATCGTAGCCGGGTCTCTACTAGGATCTCCATCTCCTTGCACTGATCTGCACTTGATTCCGGTTACGAGCTTGCCCAAACGGCTCCATGGGTTATCCGTGTCGGTGTCTAGGTGCTAGTTTTCTTTTCTTTTATTTTTTATTTTTTTTTATAATTCTTTACTGTATAATTACTAAATAAATTAAAATTACAATTAAAATTTATCCACTTAAAGGAGGGCTATTTTCTCTGAATTTTTTCTTGAAAAAGTTTAAGAAAATATGCTAATTGTCAAGAAAATTTTCATTTCCATAAGATTTTTAAATAAAATAAAATAAAACATATAAAACAGAAAAAAAATATATATATATATATATATTGGTCGCAAAAGACCTTGAGCTAGCTAAGTCCCTCATAAACCTATAAAAAAATGCCCATGACACAAAGTTAGGAATGCTCGGCCCAAAATATGGAAAGTGCCAAAATTTTAAACCCCACCCGTTATGCTTTTTGCACAATGCGGATACTAAACTAACCCTGTGGCTGACCCGAAATAAAAGTTGAACTAAGATACTTGGAGACAACTTCTGTGATATCCCACCAGAACCCTGTAATATTCATCCTTGGCCCATACGAACTTCATATGACCTATGTCCATTCGGAGCATAACACCTTTTTAAAGTATTATTATAAACCTAACATTTTTTTGCAATTGTTTTTCATGAATGCACCAATGATTGTAATATACTAAGATAATGCTAGCTGAATCATGTTTAACTTCTTAAAGTTAAAACACCCAATGAGAAGGACCCAAAGAGTAAGGCAGGTAGAGAGAGAGAGAGAGAGGGATGGGAAAACAAAAACTAATCTGATGGTGGTCCAACAAGTTAAAGCATCAGAGAGAGATAATACAAAAAGGGTGTAGAGAAATTTTTAAAACAAGATAACATGAAATAATAGCTACATTTTACATGAAGCACAACCTAGGACAACAAAAGAAGGGCTGCCTTAACATATATCTTATGTCCTGGATGCATGAATACCACGCGGAACATGATCCCCCCCCCCCAAAAAAAAAAAATCTTGCTGCTTTTGGTGGAACATGTTCCCACAAAAGAATTGCAAGAAAATTTGAAGGGGGGGGGGGAATTGAATACAAAATGGTAAAAACTCAGAAGAGCCCCTTCAGTCACTGGTGTTATGGTTTTGTTTCGCACGGTTTTCCTCCATAATTTTTTTGAACTCTTTCTCGCCTGCTGCAATCAGCCTCTTGACTGTGTCAAAGGTTGTAAGCCTAATGCTGCAAGATTCAATCAGCATCATATGAGAATAAGAAATAGAGGAATCCCCATAGGATTGTTCATAATCATAACCTCTATACAAGAATATAGGAATACCGTTTATTTCAGGAATCTGACGACACTGGAACCATAAAGAGAACATAGGAATTCCAAATCCTCACCTTTTAAACCATCAATTTCCGATAGAGAACAAAATGCAGTGACAATATCCATGACATTTCAAAAGTTTGGGGTACTGAATTTAAGAGTCCTTCACATGTTTTTCGTGGTCCCCAGTGAAATATATAATCTAACACGTTAAACTATTTATTTGGCATATAGGTAGCTTGCCAATTATTGAAAAACACTAACAGAATGTCCCCAACATTTTTCATCTTAAGAGGGTCAAGATAATTGTCATCTCAAAAGCAACTTTTGTCATTCGATCACAGAAACAGCAGTGGCCAACTCAAAATAATAATTCTATATTCCATTACTAGCAGAAGAAAGAGAAGAGGCTAAAAGGTAATTAGTATCAAACCTGCTGTTTGGTAGATTTTTTAATGCATTAGGCACGAAACCGCGGTATAATCCCATAAGACCATCACGTTCCACAATACCTACAGTAAACAATCCATCATTAACTAGGTGTTCCAACATCGGAATCCCCTTCATATATTTGCTACAGACTTATCATGTTTGGATTGGGAAATGCTATCCTCCATGATCCACATTAGTGATGGAGCATTCATGATTGAAGTAGGTCATGGAGTATAGCATTCCCATTTTGCTTTCTCATTCTAAATCTTGACATTGTTTGAAAGTCAAGTTTATAACCCATTCACTGCAAGTGCCCAAACATAACAATAAGAAGTGGCAAAATCAACCTGGAAAGGCCTCCAAAACACTCTTGTAAGGGGTTCCTCTCATTTGCATTTGTCTTCTTACTGTATCCAGGGGATAGCATGTCACTGTGGCAATGGTAGCTGAAAGTATAGCCGTAATCAAAGATGTCTCAGTCCTCTTTTGGTACTTCTCTGGCAAAGACTTCTTCATTCTGAACCATAGAATTGCCCATTTCTAAGATTCTGAAATTTTGTGTTTAATTTGTCTCATATATTGGAAAATTTCAAAAAAAAAAAAAAATGCATCATCAGCAGAATGGAGTAAACTTACAAGTCAAACATGCAGAAATTCACAGCAATGTAGGGGGCTATTCCCAAAAGTGAAGGTCCAAGGCCATTATAAAATGAAGCCATTCCTTCTTCTCTTAACATGTTTAAGGCCACCTGAAGACAACAATGCAATAAAATCAACACAAAGTGATAAAATTAACTTCTCATAGCCATAACTTCTAAATGAGAAACGAATCTCACCTCAGACATTGTCCTGTACCCAGGTTCAACAGCTAGCCTCAACCGCAAAACATCCAGAGGGTAAGTTACCTAGTTGACAACAAAGCAAAGGATTGGAAACTCAAATACCAAAATGAACACTACATCCATTTAGTGCAGGGAAAAAAAGTGTCTGGCATGAAATTCGAACGTGGCAACTTCATACTTACAAAAGTAGATGTCATGCCAGCGCATGCTCCAGCAGCCAGTCTTCCAATAACAGAAAGCTTGCCATCTTTTCCAGCAAAAAGTTTCTGTGATCCATTGTGGTACAGTTAGATACCTTTTACTGTTTTAATAGTTAACACATGATGCAGCTCTAACCTCTAGAGGAATTACCTTATAGGTCTCATAAGCATAGAGTTGGACAGCACTATAAGGTATAATACGTATAACCTGGAAAAAAAATTAATGGGAAAACACAATATAAGCTCAAAGTGTCAAAGCCTCATCTGAACTAACTGAAAATAATAAATGGTTTTCTCTTTCAGGAGGGGCAAAAACTTGCCCATGCAAACGTGGAAGTAAGAAAAGCATGAAAACCTGTGGAAGATTGCCTTTCCAATAACCTTTGACCCCTTCCTCCTTTCCTATTGTTGCTATGGCCTGCAAATTAAGTCCAAGTAAGCTTCATCAGGAAGTTAATTCAATAGGATTAGGGAGATAAAACAAGAATTTTAACAAAATTTCACCAAAGCATTGCAAATCTCACACTTGAAAATCATTGCACATGATGAACCAACACTAGCCAATAAGCTCTCTCTACACTGTCTAGCTTATTTAGAATAATTGATTGCCCTCTTCCTCCTCCCCCCCCAAAAAAAAAAAGAAAAAAGAAAACCCTCGTCCCTCTCTCTCTCTTTTTTTTGTATAAGGAGATGCAATCAAGCGGGATCGAACCGGGGAAAGGAGGATGGAAATGGGAAGGATCTATCACTTGAGCTGTCCCTGAGAGACGAAAACCCTCATCTCTTTCTTAACCAAATTAATGGATATTTAAAGATGAAAAAATTATCCAATTCTCTTTTCCAGAATTATTCTTCAATCATAATGAGTTTATTCACATGTTTGTACTTAACTTGACCTATTGCACATACAGATTCATCAATTGAAAAGGCTAAGGGTTATAACATATAAGGTCCCAAAGTCAAATCTCTGGATATCTAAAATCATCCCCGTAAACTACAATCGTCATTCAACAATTCAACTAGTTCTGGTACAAATATTATCTGAAGTTGCTAAGGATAACTAGCACAGGAAGCAACCAAAGCAAGATCATTATTCTCCCACCTAGAAGCTCTCCTCACTAAGGACCTCGAGTATAGCTAGTAAAATAAATCAAACATCACTATTATCATGTAAAAACTAGGCCATAGGTACAGGAAAAGAGGCTCACTCTTAGCATCCAAACACGACCTTAAGTGTTTGTTCATCAAATCCTCTAATGGATCCATTCACTTCTACAGATCTTCTCCTTCAAGATCAAAGGAAGGGAGCAGAGGGCAACGACCCCCTCCCCCCATTCCCGGAAATTCTAAAAGTATATATTATGTAAAACATTATAATTTCAAAGGTCGTTTGCCCATTAAATATTTTTTTTAACAAAAAAAAGCCTATCCCTCCATGATATACGTTTCTGGCTTTGCCTGTCTGGGATCTATATATAATGGGGTCTTTTCCTTATCGAGAGAAGTTTTGCACTCTTATCTCCCTGTCTCTAACTCTTACCAAATTTGATCACACGTGGTGGAATAAAACTCACACAAGTCAAGCAACAAGAATTAAATTATTAACAAAAACAAATGAGTCATTGAGAATGAATCAAAACCCAATTGGCAGAATCTGCAACACATAAGCATAACAGAGAAAATTTGTGAGAAACTTTGCGCTTAACTCAAGAAAACCAATTCCCCTCTTAGCAGTCTCTTGCCCAGCTCTCAGTCCATGAGTCTGCAAACCATAAAATTAGACACTAATTAACAATTTGTCATATGCAATGGCACTGGAACAAAATTCTTAAATTTTCAAATACACAAACTTAATGTATTAAACAAAAACAATTATTGCTCCAAAAACCTTTACTTCATTAGAAAATATATATACGTTATTATTATTTTCAAAAAAGAAAAAAAGAAAATATCAAATACAAGGAATATCGAATTAAAAACACATGCAATTCCAAAATTGAACCTGATTCGTAATGAATATCACCAAAAGAAAATGTAACAAAATTTAAATTAAGAAAAGGGCAAAAACAAACCTGCATGAGAAGCTTGATACGGTCTAGGGGAGCCGTGAAAGTTTTGGCGGCGGCTCCGGCGAGTGCGCCGGCTGCGAAAAGAGCGGCGTCTTTAGGCACGAGAGCGACCAGAGCGACCGGATGCTTAATCAGCTGAGCCATCGTCGGCGAGAACTCTTTTCCCTCTCCCTTTTCTGCCAACGAAAGACAAGCGAAATTACCTGAACTGTCATTGCTACGGCGTCGTTTTATAACGCCCCATTTCTGCTCGTTTTTCCGTTCCATTGAGATAGGATCGGAGAATTCAAGACCTGGAATCTTACGACAGACCACAACCGCTCCTCTCTCTTTGTCTTTCATTTTTCGTGGGAAAAATTCTGGGATTGAATTTTGAGTTTTTCAGGTAGTTTGTTTTGACAGTGAGAGGGAAGAGTAGACCAGGCAAGCGAAGTAGCTGAGGGGGGGGAGAGAGACCGACAGATGGATCTGTGAAGTGGTATCGGGTTTTTATAGTCTCTGACCCAGTCTGATTAGGTGCCAAAACCACTTTTATTAATAATAAACAATTCCTTTCTTCGCTGTCCGATTTGTCACGTTGAATAACGACCGTAGGATTAAAAAAATTAAAAATTAAAAAAATTAAATTTTATGAAAATAATGTTATTTTCGTATGATAACTCGCCTCAAATATTATAATTATATAAATCTAAAAATTTTAAATAAGAACTTTTTTAATCCAAACAAATAAAATTTTTTTATTACACTAAATTTTGAATTTAAGATTATTAAGAAAGAAACTGCTATAACTAAATGATCACATTAAAACCAAATAAATAAAGTTTAAATCCCGACTTGAGACCCCCGGAATGGAATGAATTGGAGGGCCGTTCTTTCCATTGAACCATGATAAATTCTGGTCGTCCCCCCTTAAGATATTCAATTTTGGTGGTTTGAAAGACATTATTTTAAATTGATTTATGCTTGGATTATCAGTTGTTGTGGGCCACCGGGGGATGTTGATTTTTTTGTCTTATATTCATATTTTAATTAATTTAATTTAAATATTTATAAGATCATTAATAATATGTTTAAAAGTTTTGAAGAGAAAAGAAAAGATTAATTAGGAAAGAAAAAAAAAGAAAAAATTATAATTTCTCTCCATCTTGTTTAGGAATTTTATGAAAAAAAAGAAAATAAATGAGATTCATTGAGAATAAAAATTTTTGCTTTTAGCTTTTAAAGGGTATTTTTAAAATATACAAATGTTTTAACTCTAATATTTTCTTTTCTCTAAATCTCTCTATTTTTTGGAGAGAAAAAATTTTAAATTGAAATCCTTCATTTTCTTTCCTTTTCTATCGTATTAAAACTCCCAAACGAAAAAAAATCATAATTTTTTTTTATAAATCTTTTATTTTCTCATCAAATCTTTTTATCCAAACAACCCATAAAATAGCAACTTAATTGTAAATATTGAGATTAAGATTCTGATTGTTATTGTTATTGTAAACATTTATGAGATATTATTTATGTGATAAATCTTCAAATATAGTTTTTTTTATTATTAAATTTAAAATTTAAAATTTAATTAATAAATTTAACGCTTGCCTTAGATAGATTGTCCACCGGTTAAAAAACGATGTTGATATAAGTTTTGAAGTCTTATTAAATGAACTTTAATGTTGGTAAGAGGTTTTTGGTCTTACTTGACGGAAGAATTGAATCGAATTCTTTTTTACTCAATCTGTAGGCCAAGGGAAGGTGAGAGATGAGGGGACTACCTTGACTCCTTAGATAAGTCTCAACTGTTTGGTGATGGGCCTGGGTTGGGCTGGGCTTCTTATTAATCGGGTTAGTTGTTGTTTTGTCCTCTTCACCGGGCTTGATTTTGGACCAAGCTTTGGGCTGGACGGGGATTACACGAGCACAAGCATTGGGCTGGGCTAGGGACTGACCTGATATTCATTCTCTGAGCTTTGTAAGGTGTGACCCCTTCCAACACAAGAGCCCCGGTATCCCTCTACCTTCTATTTTTATTTATTTATTTATTTTTAATACGAGATTTAAATCCCAAATCACGAGATTGAGGAAGAGAATTGTGACCATCAAGCTATTCCTTTGGGAACCTGATATCCCTCTCTACTTTTAGCACTTAGCACTTAGCACTTAGCACTTAGCACTTCTTCACCGGTCCTTCGACTGTCGGGAATTTACATTTTTTTTTTTATGATGAGAATCGTTAAAAGAATATGACATGAACAGTGATGTTCATTTCAGGACTATCTGCTCACATTCCATGGTCTCATTTATCTCGATTTCATAAAAGTCCTCTTATACCGACGTTTTGCGAATCTAGTGACAATATTAAACTCTTTTAATAAAATTTTAAATTCGAGTTTTGAGAATGAAAAAACAAACATTGGAAAAGACAATTCTTAAATTAGATCTCACAGTACTTGTACCGAATTAATGGGATAACTTGAATATTGGTTTAAATAATAATAATAATAAGAGCCCTTTCAATTCTAGTGATCAAGACTGCTTTGTAATATTACCCGACCACATTTTAGGGATGCCAGTTGTACCAAAAAAAAAAATACAATGCTTAAAAATAATAAGACCTCTCTAAGTTTGGTTGCATCTCCTTTTACAAAAAAAAAGGGATGCCAGTTGTTACTCTTATCTTTTAAAATATTCGTGCACCTTTCCGAGTATGGTGACACAATTCTTAAAATTCTAGTTCTCATCATCCATCACTTGGTTGTGGTTGGATGTAACATATATAAGTGGAGTCAGCAAAAACCGAAATTGACCCCGTCAAGAATATGGTGGTCCAGTCCACGACAGAGCCCAATCTGTCAAAAATACAATGGTCCAGTCCACAGTGATGGTGAAGTCCACAGCCCAACACGAACCAAGTGAATTTTATTTTTTATTTTTTTTGGTTCCCATCACGGGTATCTAGATATTCTGACTAATGCAATTCAAATGCTTTAGAGAATCTTATTTAGAGAGTGACTCTTCCGATATAGTTCTTTCATTCCCAAGTGATTAGCACATATAGGTGCTGCAACTAAGTGTACGCTTAGGTTACCTAATGGTGACATGAGAGATATAAAGGAGATGAAGAGTCAAGTTAATGAAGATTCTATTCTTCACGCCTATCAAATCCAAAAGTTTGGATCCTGATAGCAACTCTTTGTTTGAGAGATAGAGAGAGACTAATAATCAAAGGGGGAAGAGAGATCACGAGCTATTTAGTGAGGGTTTCTTAACCTGCCGTCGCCAATGGTGAAGGTTTAAAACCATATACCTTCCCTCTCTCCAGTTGAAGGAGGACATAACCCTCTCAATAAACGAAGAGAAAACACGAAGGAAAGATGGGGAGGGAAGGAGAAGGGTGAGGCAGACTAAGTGGATATAATTTAAAACAAAAGTCATGGCCATTTTATTGCATGTCCTTGCAAGATGAATGGAACAAGACAACTCCAAGACAATACAATGCCAAGTACAATAAAACAATAATAATTCAAATAGAAGACTGGAATTTTAGAGTACATATACCATCAAGGAAGCGAAAAGCTATAATTTCCACAGGCATACTTCAGAAACTAAACCCAATTCCCAATCCCCAAAACTTTGACCGGCAATATATATTTACATGGCTGCTTATTAAAGGCACCAAAATCCTCAAATTGATACCATCAACTAACCATTGAAGACATGGACACCCTCTAATTCATTTTCATTATGAGACAATTGCAAACTTTCAATCTCCGGCGGAGGAGGTGAAATTCCAAATTCCTCGGATTACCCTCGTTTATTTTTTTTTATGCCAAATGAAATCCAGAATTCCATCCCACAAGAAAAGCCTACCAGCTGCATATGAAATGAAGGGGGAAAAATATGAATAGTTATTGTACGATCATTATTGGATCCACAAACGTAACACAAATTAATAGTTAAAAAAAAAAAAAAAAAAAAAACACCTAAGATCCAAAGATCATGTTGTTCTGAGACTGAAAATTACCTATCAAGCTTTGAAGGCTCCTTCGGTTGGCAGTTGAAGTCCTGGATTAATGGTATTTTGGGCTGGCAAAAGTAATTGAAATGTGAAGAAAATAAGAAAATTTTGGGTGGTTCAGAATTTCCAAGAAGACTGAAAGAAAGTCATTGAAATGCTTACGCAGAGGTGTTCGGAGCACCCAAAAGCATGCGGAGATCACAACGTAGCACAACAGGAGCACGACTCCTTTCATGTAGTTTGAAGTTCCATCCTACAAAACATTAAAAATATCAGCATTTTACTCTTAGTGTAATCGAAATAATTTGTCAAATTATTATTTAGAAAAAAAAAATTACCTGTAATGCGAAAGCTGTGACCACAATCGATAGAGCAAGAGAGCCAGTCTCAAGCATGTTGAAATCAAGGTCCATCTTGATGCCGAAAATCCAAGACACAATTATACACAATGGAACCTAATGCATATGAATACAAGATCAGACTAAGGTTGACCGACGTCCAAATCCTTAAAAAAGAACAAGAACTGGATTGAACAATTGGCACTTACCACAAACATGGCAATTTGTGTTGAAGAACCCAAAGCAACACCTAGAGATATGTCCTGCATTCATTCACAGCACAAACTTGTGTTCAACAAATTCCATAATAGAGAACAAGGGGAATGGAATGGAAAGGAAATGAAATCTATAGCGCATTGCCTACCAGCTTGTTTTTGTAGGCAAATATGATTGCTCCTGCATGTTCTGCTGCATTTCCAACAATTGGCAGCAAAATTATGCTAATGAAGCTCACGGAAATTCCCCACGAGTCCGATGCTTGCTAAATATATATATACACACACACAAGCAATCAGCAATGACATGTGATGAGAAAATCATAGGATTTTGTACAATGTTAATTAGATGCATGATGTGGTTACCTCAATTGTGTCCACAACATACTCCGATAGCAAAGCTATGATGAGTGTAAAACCAACTAGCCAAGCGAATCCACTCCAGAATCCAATGACTGCAACTTCATCAGAAGCCCCATCATCGTCAGCCTGACCAGATGCATCAATTACAAGTCATTCGCTACACCGAGTTAGGCAAAATCACTTGTCCAGTAATGAAACATTGGAACATAGGAAACAGTACCTCTGGAGCCTCAAATAATTGCCTGTGAGTCCAAAGCTGGAAGATTAGATAACAAACGTAACCAATCAACATTATGATGCTACTGGCTCTAGACAGGACCAGTGTTGGGACTTCCATCAATGCAATGGAATCCCCTGTATGCCTTAGCATTAGGGGCAAGGAGTGGCACAACAATGCCAAAAGCAATAGCAGCGAATTCACATCCGCTTGCCTCTGTCAAAATTAACAAACACAACAACCACATTAGCACAATCATCAATTATGTACTAAAAATGTTACCGCATTACATTTTTATGTTACATACCCTGTCATATTTTTGCTCACGTCGAAGATTGGCAAGGCCGCCAACCAAGAGCGATGTTCCAAGAACTAGAAGAAGATTGGAAAGGACTGAACCCAAGAGTGAATACTTGACAACAGCTATTTTTTTCTCATATATAGCAAAGATTGCTATTATAAGCTCTGTCGCATTCCCACATGTTGCATTCAACAGTCCACCAACTGCACGTACAAGGTACCAAACCGAAACATGGGATTATGTTACTACAACGTTGTAAATAAATACTGTAGGACACACTGGATTTTAGCCATTAGGGCTTGTTTTATCATACCTGTGGGACCAGTGAAAAAAGCAATTTGCCTGCAGATTTTGGAGGAAAAAAACTAAGTTAGTGAGAAACATTCTATGCAACCAGATGTCAAAATTAGAAGAGCTAGTTGAAAACCCTAATGATAAACTCACTCTGTCAAAAAGCTAACACGTTCGGCGAGAGGGATGAGTCCAAGCAAGCTCAAACCAAAAACCCATGACTGTTCACCAATAGCAGGAGATTAATTTCATTGACATCATAATAAAGACGAGGGTTCTACAAATCAATGATTTTTCTATAAATTTCATGAATCATGCAATAAATCAGGTCTATTTGATAATTTTTTTCATCGTAACAATCGCCAAAACAAATCTTATCTATACCTTTGAAAAATATTATCTTTTATATAAATCTTCATAAAACATTAACCGTGAAAGATTATTAATCAAAATTCATAAAACGGAGTCGAATACATCTGCATATGAATCGCAAAATCGATGTGAATATGAGAAGGGGGGGAGACTTACTTTTCCAAAGCCATATATATGGGCAGCAATGGCGAGAGGAATGGCCGGGAAGAGCACGAAAAGTTTAGTGCCAAGGATGACCTCTTGAAGATTTGCCAATAAATCTCTGAGCATACCACAAGGGACCTTGGACACAAGGGTTAAATCGGACTTTTTGCGCAACGACGATGATGACATGTTGTGCGCAGTCCGGCCATGCCGAAATTCCCTGCTAGAACCCTTGATGTTGCCGCCATTTTCCAATAGCCACGCCTCGTTTGAAGCCATTGTTACTTACTATTAAAAATAAAATAAAAAAATTGATCAAACCCCTTAAGAACTCACTAACAACAAACGACGTTGCTCAAATCTGAAGATTCTCTCTCTCTCTCTCTCTCTCTCTCTCAGTGAGATATATGATTATGATACAACATTATTACATGTGTACATATATAAGGATATATCTCTGCAGTGTCTGAAGCTTCCTCGAAGTTTCATTCGTTTGTCGGATCCTATTCTCTGATCATTTCCTCGTTACCCACTTTAAACATTTCTTCTTACGTAGTAATCTAGGATGGTAACTCTAACTCCTCCTCTATTGATCTTTATTTGTTGGGAGATTTGAAATTCAGATTTTGTGAATGCATATTCACACTATTTTTCCAAGGGGCTGCAAGTGGAAAGGAAATGAGATTTGAATCCTTGATTTGCCAGAACAACCGCGTTGTAATTTATTACCATTTGTAGCAAATGCTAAATTCAAAAATGATAATATTAGATTTCAACGCGGTTAATTCATCCTCCTTAAATTCAAAAATCTTTAGGTGTATTCGATTTAACCCGTTAGTCTACCAAAAAGAAAAAAGAAAAGTTTTGTGGGTGTATTATAATTTTTGAGTTCGACAGATTTTAAATTTTATGTTTTGTGATTATTCATTATAACAAGAAAATAATCATATCAATACTATATGAAATATACAATATGAAATAAAATAAAATAATATATAAAAATCATGTAACCGAATTCTTCTTTAAAACATGGGTAGACTAAATTAAAATAAAAATTAATTGAATATTATGCTTGAATTTTTTTACCCTAAAAAAACCCATTAAAAATAAGTTGGGTGGCAACCATAATCTGCTATTTTTTTTGGGGGGGGAATTTATGATTTAAATTTTGATCGTTGATTAAGAATCTCAAAATTAAGTAAAAGAAAATCAAATAAGTTAAATTAAATAATTTTTGGAAGATATTCTGAATTGGGACCACAGAACTTTTTTAACTTTATTTTAAGTACATTCTCCTTCCAGTCGTGACATCAAATTTGTACTGACACCTATCGTACAATTTGGCTTGGCCATCATAAAAAGTTCCCATAGAAGAATTACTTTTGGACTTATCTTAATTAATTATTAATTATTAATTATTATGTTCTACTAAACTTTTTTAAGGTTGGGATCCGAAGAAGTCTTTTGGCACAGGATTCTAAGAATGTCTGTCACAGTTTTAGCTAATCCTAGGACAAGGGTCAAAGATTTGGCTTTTGGGGTCTCTGAATCATTGAAGAAGATTCCTTTTTCTCAACTTTTGTTTGAAGCCGAGGGCATTTTTTTTTTTTTAAAAAAAAAGACATTGCATGGTATCTGGTTGATCTTTCATGAGTTCAAATCTCTTAACTGTGATCTGTATTTTGTCCATAGGTACCAAACCTATTCATTCTAAAGTACATGTAATTTATAATTCAAATATTTCAAAATTATAATTAATTATTTGTATTATATATGTATAATATAAAAATTTAATTAGATTTGAATACGATAAAAACATTTATTAACGTTAATTCAATGAATTTTCTTTTTTTAAGATTTCAAAGTTTCGCCAGCTAAGGTTTCAAAACTTTTGAGTTGAAAATGTTAATTAACATTTTACGAATATTTACTATGTCATAAATGATAAAAAACAATACAACTAACTTACCTCATACTTTACACTATGGTCAATTTTCATTTAAAGAGAAAATCCATATTCCACAGGATACTTCCTCCTTTACTAGTATAGCCTTTCCTTTTCTAAACATCATGAACCCATAATTTTGTGATATTTTGAGATTTAGAATAAACCAGCTCCATCCAGTAAAAATCTATAACATAAAGTATAAAAAAATAATATAAAAAATAATATTAGACGTACGAATCATGGTTCTCCTGATATTTCACATTAATGATTTTTAATTAAATATTTATTTAAATTAATTATTTTTACATATATAATAAAAAATAATAATTAATATAATATATATTGGTATAAGTTGATATCTAATATTTAATTTAGTTAATTTATGATTCTTGTAATTGGCATGACACATACAGAACAATAATACAATTGATTCGACTCATAATTTGGGAAGATCCGGCTCACAATCTGGACATGATTTGACAAATGGGTACTAGGAATTACGCAGAATCATGCATTGAATTGACATAGAAGCTTTTGCAACTCATGAATCCGAATCTGAGGCACCACCACAGGTTATTCCATTTTACAGTCAACTATGAAAGAATTGAATCGAGTCCGATGGATTCCCCCAATTAAATTTATGAGAATTCAATAAGTATTATATATATATATATCTGATGATTTATTTTAAAAAAATGTAGTTGTACGTGATCCAAGACAGTTTTTAAAAAATGGAACACTTAAATAATTCGATCAATCTATTAATTTATTAGTTCATTGATCGTATTGATTTACAAATCGAATGAAATTATCGTATTATCATATTTATAATTTATATATTATATATTTTAAAATAAAAATAAAGTTTACATATCTTTAAAAAAAATAAATTTATTTCATCAACATATCGAAAGCTCTGCCAGTAATGAAAATTAATTAAATTGATTCGATTTTATTAATTTTGATTAATTTTAAATAATTTTAATCGAATTTGATTTTTTTAATTTAATAATAAAACTGAATCGGTATATAAAATGATTCTCGACCAAACCGATCGGCCGGTGTCATTTTAAAAACATTGGCCCAAGGAAACTTCGAAGAAATTTCTCACCAACATGCGCACAAACCAGACAGTTGCTCATCTCTCGTGGCTTTTTCAATAGAGACTCCAAAAGGATAAAAGGGCTCTGCAAATATGACGTTGGCTTATCATGCTTATCGAAATCAATGAAATGGCCTCAACAATATATATATATATATATATTATGGATGATAAGGCTGCACAGATACGTGTAATGAAGATATTGGCTGAAAATATTTTTATTATTCTAAAATTCTGGGGGCCGTCCTCGTGACGTGGATCGTTCCTACAAGGCTATAAATAAAACTCGACCAAGTTGAATTTTGTTTCCATGGTTCAGCGGGTTTTGTGTGCTTGTTCGAATATATAACACAATGTAACAGTGAAGCAGGCATTTCAAATGTAACGGCTAACTCAATCACCTACCCAATCGTTTAAGCATTCACTGATCTTGTAACTGAAATTAATTAGGACGGTTAGATTGTTCGACAGTTGACTTTAATTTTGTATAAAAAAAGAACTAAAATTGAGATAGAATATTAAGGAATTGAATCATGTTTCTCACTTCCTCCCTCTATTTCTTCTCTCTCTCTCTCTCTAACCCCTCTCTCTAGTTCTTTCTCTCTTAATCTTCTTCTCTTTCTCCATCTTTGTTCTCTCTTCTACAACCCATTTCTACAGCAACCATCACACTCCCCTGCATTACATTTTGGTTACGCTGTTTTTCCTTCCATTTTTGAAACTAACGGTAACAGTCCACTTTTCATCAGTAGACCAAGAGGCTTTGATGCAAGGAGCTTAAGACTTTACAAAATCATTGTGTTGTATCAATTTCATTTTTCGAAATACACAAATAACTTCAAATAATGTTTTTTTAAAAAAAGAAATAACTTAAAAATAAAATAAATCAAATTTACGTAATAACGTACAATGTTTAATTTTTCTTTGATTAATTCAAAATCATTTTAAAAAATTATATTTTTACTGATATAAACTCTCATATAAAGATTTGCTTTATTTAATTCTTTTCTCATCCAGTAACATAGGATTATTCTTTTAGTTCTTGTAACATGATTTGATGAGATCTTTCCATGGCTTCAAAACGCGAAAAGAGTACTTGGTACGACCAGTGCGCAAGCGTACTCATAAAACACGTAAACATAGCGTACAACATACAAACAAACATACAAAAATTGTTGGATGTTTAGAAATAACAATTTACTAGTTCTAGTAACCTATGGTTTTTTTTTTTCCTTGATAAGCATGGATGTGATTTATTGAAGAGATAAATACTGGATACAGAAGAGAGCACTTCTTCAATCCACATCCCATCTCCTTTTCTGAAATTCACTAGTATCACTTTCAAGAAAACCAACTTGGTCATGTTCCCATTCTTTTAGTCATGATCCCATTCTTATAATATACATCAAGCAACGAATCTATGAGTCAAAAATTTGCCCCACAACACAAGCAATTGTTTGCTGCATGGCGCCATTGCCATAGCCATAGCACACAACTTCCATGAAGCTTCCTACATCGGTGAATTCATGGTATCCAAATCTATGATCTGCATACAAGTGGGTGGATAGGGTCATTAGTCCCATTATGAACACCAAGACAACATGGAGAGTGCAACTCAACGTTGTCGTCTATGATCTATCACAATGAACCCTTTAGCCTTTCCACGATTTTGTCAAAAAAATATTATATGTAATGCATGTGAATAAAGTGATCATTGACCACTACTGGAACTAGGTTATGAAGAGATTTTAGAGTAGGGGGAAAACTAAAAAGTAACAACGGACATAAAAATCAGAATCAGTCTTAATCGTCGGGTCTGAGATTTTGAATCCATCACAACCACGTCTCACCTTGCTTTTCTTGTTCTCAGCTGAGTTTCTGATACGTGTGAACACCTTTCGACTAATTCTAGCCCACCCTCGAAATGTGTCGCTTTTGGCAAGGAGGCATCAAATGGCTATGAAGCACAAGAAGTCAATCTTTGATGATGACCAAAGAAAACAGAATCACCTCTTCAATGCCACAATTTCAAGCTTCACATCATACAAGTTATTCTGATACGTTGAACAGTACAGCTGATTTTGCATCTATCAATGAAAGCAAATAAATCATTATCAGAATTACATCATCTCCTAGGTCACAAAGATTATATGCAAAGATTGACAACAGGAGAGATAATGGCAACAAACGAGCAAACTGACCGGAAGAGAAAACAGATTCCGGCTGCTGTAGTGGGACTGTAACAAACAATTCTAAGCATATATCCAGTTCCTCAACAAGTTACCTGGCACCAAAAACAGAGTCAATTTGACGCAGAACAGGGTAATGGGTGTAGCAATAGTGATGAAAGTGAAAGAAAAATTAAGAAAGTAGGCCTAAATCGCAACCTAGGGTTCTTAGGCTTCACACCTAAAAGAAGACTGCATCACACAATCTGGAAGAATATTTATTAATCAGAAAAAAATTGCCCTTTAAAAGGCTACATAAGTGCCTATTTATAGAAAAAATAAAGTTTAAGAAACCCTACTCAAATATAAGGAAAACCAATTCATATAAAAATAGGACTCTATCTAAAGATAACAATCTAGTCAAGATAAACAAGAACTCTTGTGGGGAAAACTAATTCATATAAAAATAGGACTCTATCTAAAGATAAAAATCTAGTCAAGATAAATAAGGACTCCATCTAAAGATACAATTCTAATCAAAATAAATCTTATCTACTATAAGAGATATGATCTAAAATATTTAAAATAAATCCCAACTAGATTCTTCATTATCGTCCATATCCCAAACCAAAGCTTGTGCTTTTGATCTTGCACGTCTCCTGTAAACTTTAAGAGGTTGTTGCCAACGTGCTGCATCATCTCTCCCTGACTTGAAAGAACTCGACTCTGGCGAGTTAAAAGCATGAAAGCTATCATAAAGAGTCAGATTAATTTGCTGCAACTCCTTTTCTGTAACCCAAGTGCAATCAGAAAGCGGACGTCCCTTCCACCTAACCAGAAATTTTTGTTGAATGCCATCTGCAGTATAATCTTCTTGGAAGTCTACAATTTCTTCAACTTCCTCCTTCAATTGTGGCCCCAATGGAAGCTTAGAAACAGCGGTGTCATTTGTAAGTGAATCATCACCATGGTATAAGGTCAAATCTTCAATGTTGAAGACATTGTTTATGCCTATATCATCTAGCAAGTCAAGGACATAAGCATTTGAACTGATTCTCTTAAGGATTTTATAAGGGCCTGCACTCCTTGAGTAAAGTTTCTTATATCGCCCCTTAGGAAACCTCTCAGGTCTTAGGCGAATCATGACCATGTCTCCTTCCTTGAACTCAGCAAACTTTCTCTTCAAATCAGCATGTGACTTGTAGTTTTCATTGTTTGTAGCAATTTTCTTTCTAACTTCATCATGTAACTCTTGTATATGCTTGGTAAAGGCTTCAGCTTCTACACTAGGACGAGTTTCAATTGGTAAAGGAACCAAATCAATTGGTTTCTTAGGTGTCATTCCTGTAACCACTTCAAAAGAACTGCGACTTGTACTCCTATTAACTGAGCTATTGTAGGCAAACTCAATCATAGGAAGTGTCAAATCCCAACTAAAAGTATGGTCTTGCACACAGTAGCGTAGAAGATCTCCCAAACATCTATTAACAGCTTCAATTTGTCCATCTGTTTGTGGATGAAATGCTGATAAAAACTTCAGTTTGGTGCCCAGCAATTTTCACAACGAATGCCAAAAATAGCTCATAAACTTCACATCACCAACAATTGTAAGTGGTATCCCATGAAGCCTCACAACTTCTCTTGCGTTAACAGCAAATACCACCTTTGATTCTTGACTTTCCATATCAAACTCCTTTTTTGTTAGGACATAAAGATATCTTTTGTTGCCTCCAACATTGCTCTCAGATTTTGATGGTGGTTCCCCCCCATATTTCTTTATCTCTAAAGTGCTCATAGATTGTAGCACAATGAGCTTATTCTCATATGAGAATGTGTAAGTATTCTCTCTGTCATTATGATTGGCATTCCGATCATAAAGCCATGGACGACCCAAAAGAATATGTGTCACTTGCATAGGGATGACATTGCATAGGATGGAATCACTATAAACTCCACACTTGAAGGCGATGAGGCACTGTTTGGTCACTGGGATAGTTGTGTTATCAATCCATGCAACTTTGTATGGTTGAGGGTGTGGGTTGATTGGTAACTTAAGGCGTTCAACAGTAGAACAAGACACCACATTCATGCAGCTACCTCCGTCAATGATGAGTTTCTTATCATGTTTCCCACAACGCACTAGTGTTTGGAAAATTGTTGTACGCTTCCAGTCTTCTTCCTCTGCCTTTGGAGCTGCTAGGATTCGTCGTACCACTGTCATTAATGATGTGTCCACGTCATCATCACCTACAAGATCATCATCCTGATATTCTCCATATTCAAAAGAGTTGTCTGCTTCATCGTCCTCAGCTGCTTGTTTTGCTGTTCCTTCTGCACCCATATGTAGATTATTCTTTTGTGGGCATTGAAAACCCATGTGGCCTTGCTCTCCACACTTGAAGCAGGTAACACCCTTATTGGTTTTTCCTCCTAACTGATTTGTTTTGTTATTGGGATTGGCTCCATTAGGTCTTGTTGTGACTTGTCGATCTTGTGGGAATTGTCTCTTTGCTCCAAATTCTCTACTTTGAACCCCAATTCTTTTAGTACTTGGATGGTTTAAATATTCTTCCACATCAAGTGCAATTTGGAAGGCATGCTCCATACCATAGATGGGTTGTTTAGCCAGTTCTCGCTTAATATCTGCTCTCAATCCGGCATTAAATCGAGCTGTTGCTTGCTCTGCACTTTCCTCCATTTGACTGCGCATCTTGAGTTCCTCAAATTGCTGCATGTATTCGATCACACTCATGCTGCCTTGCTTTAATGAAAAAACCCTTTCACGCTGTTGCTTGCTTTAATGAGGCACTGTTTGGTCACTGGGATAGTTGTGTTATCAATCCATGCAACTTTGTATGGTTGAGGGTGTGGGTTGATTGGTAACTTAAGGCGTTCAACAGTAGAACAAGACATCACATTCATGCAGCTACCTCCGTCAATGATGAGTTTCTTATCATGTTTCCCACAACGCACTAGTGTTTGGAAAATTATTGTACGCTTCCAGTCTTCTTCCTCTGCCTTTGGAGCTGCTAGGATTCGTCGTACCACTGTCATTAATGATGTGTCCACGTCATCATCACCTACAAGATCATCATCCTGATATTCTCCATATTCAAAAGAGTTGTCTGCTTCATCGTCCTCAGCTGCTTGTTTTGCTGTTCCTTCTGCACCCATATGTAGATTATTCTTTTGTGGGCATTGAAAACCCATGTGGCCTTGCTCTCCACACTTGAAACAGGTAACACCCTTATTGGTTTTTCCTCCTAACTGATTTGTTTTGTTATTGGGATTGGCTCCATTAGGTCTTGTTGTGACTTATCGATCTTGTGGGAATTGTCTCTTTGCTCCAAATTCTCTACTTTGAACCCCAATTCTTTTAGTACTTGGATGGTTTAAATATTCTTCCACATCAAGTGCAATTTGGAAGGCATGCTCCATACCATAGATGGGTTGTTTAGCTAGTTCTCGCTTAATATCTGCTCTCAATCCGGCATTAAATCGAGCTGTTGCTTGCTCTGCACTTTCCTCCATTTGACTGCGCATCTTGAGTTCCTCAAATTGCTGCATGTATTCGATCACACTCATGCTGCCTTGCTTTAATGAAAAAACCCTTTCACGCATCCGTTCAAAATAGTTATAAGGTAAATATTTCTCTTGTAGCTTAGTTTTCATCTCTTGCCAAGTTCTAAGAGGTTGTTGGCCTAGTCGTTGGAGGCTGCTCTCCACTGTACTCCACCACAACTTTGCCAGTCCAACCATCTTCATCTTAGCAAATCGAATTCATCGAGAATCCTCCATATCATACCAGTCAAAAAATTCTTCAAGAGAACTAAGTCAATCACAAAATATGACAGCATCGATTTTGCCATCGAAATTTGGGACTTCGATCTTGATTTTCTGTGTGATGTCTCCAGCCAGGTCACGTTCAGATCTTCTTTGGGGATATGACTGTACTACTTGAAGGCTTTGTGTTGTCATAGTTGGCACTGCAGATGTCCCTTCATCTGTGGATTGTGCTGGCCCTTTCAGCAGTGTTTCAATTGCTGTAGTTAAAGTCTTTAATTGCTCTCTCACTTCTTGCATATTGCCTTCTAGGCGTTCAACTCTTAAACTTAATTCAACATTAGTCACCATGGTTGTACATGAGAAAACAATCTTAAAATTAATGAAGACTTCAGCTCTGATACCAACTGACGCAGGACAGGGTAGTGGGTGTAGCAATAGTGATAAAAGTGAAAGGAAAATTAAGAAAGTAGGCCTAGATCGTAACCTAGGGTTCTTAGGCTTCATACCTAAAAGAAGACTGCATCTCACAATCTTGAAGAATGTTTATTAATCAGAAAAAAATTGTCCTTTGAAAGGCTACATAAGTGCCTATTTATAGAAAAAATAAATCTTAAAAAACCCTACTCAAATATAACTCTTCTCCTATGAGGAAAACCAATTCATATAAAAATAGGACTCTATCTAAGGATAACAATCTAGTCAAGATAAACAAGGAATCCTGTGGGGAAAACTAATTCATATAAAAATAGGAATCTATCTAAAGATAACAATCTAGTCAAGATAAACAAAGACTCCATCTAAAGATACAATTCTAATCAAAATAAATCTTATCTACCATAAGAGATATGATCTAAAATATTTAAAATAAATTCCAATTAGATCCTTCGTTATCGTTCATATCCCAAACCAAAATTTGTGCTTTTGATCTTGCACGTCTCCTGTAAACTTTAAGAGGTTGTTGCCAACGTGCTGCATCACAATTACTAATCCCTGGAATGAAAAACGGGAAACAAAATAAGTTGCAGTTCAAACCTATTTTGAGCCATAATTAGGAAAGAAGACTTTGAAAGTTGGTGATGCCCTACAAATTATGAACCTGTGACATTCTCAGAATGAAGACACAACAAAATCCAAGCCTCTGCTGCAGCCATTATCACAGAAAAAATAGTCTCTGATGATAACCAAAATTAAGAAATACCAAGCATGTGATTCTTTCCTAAAAAATTATTTTAATTAGCTGTCATGATAATTCATTTTAAAGGCACAGGGAAAGAAATCGTTTAGTTCAGCTAGGCCAACACTCATTTGGCTGGAATAAGCCAACAAATTCTTTGCAGCAATTGCTTCACACTCTTTTCACCACAGCCAATTTCCACCAAGCAGAGGCAGAATACAAATATACAACCAACTAATATGGGAAAGCTTTGGCTAAGGCAATTCTTATCACATAGACAGAGATCAACACAAATAACGTAGGTCACTAAGCCATATAATTTGGTTTCAATTCTCTTTATTGATATTCTTTTCTCTAGGGTTGATGCAGTAAACACGGGATCCAAAATGTTCTACATCAAGTCCAGCATCTTCACACCCAGTGAAAAAAAGTGATTCATCTTCCTTCCCTATTCTTCGCCTCCAACTCATCAAAAAAGATGGGCGAGGCAACTTTGAGCATGCTCCTGGAAAAAGAACTAAAAAAAGTCATCCACATTATTATTTCGTTTCACAGTGAGTTAGTTATGCAATTGGATAATTTCCTACCAGCCTCCTGGTTATTCATCAAGGGAGCCGTTGAGTTATCTTTCAGCTTGTATGATTTAAGGAGAAAGGAGAGAGTCTTAATTAAGTTTGGATATTGTTTCACATCTGCAAGCAGTAAAAAGACCAAACAAAAAAAAAAAAAGCTATTAATTTCCAAAAAGATAAGGTTGAAGAGAAAGAACAAAACACAAGCACGATTCTTGTTTTCTACCCCCATTTTCATGTCATCCCTTCAATCTAGACAGTAGTTGATTTGAAATCAGCAACTTACACAACAGGATATCACTAGCAATAACCAGGTCCCAGTTTGGCTTAGCAATTGGAAAGGCATCTCCCCATGTATCTGAACACGTCACATTCAAGATTTATTAGGACTGTGGACTTACAGAAGTGGATAAATGAGTAAAAGGAGTAAGTACAGCACTTTCAGCGGCAACAGCACTACCACAATAATGAAAATGACATTATGCTGCAAATGTAGCAGAATCCATACAAAATAATAATAATAAAAAAAAATTGTACGGCCAGAACACAACAGAATGATAAGTGTCACAACTGAGAGAGAGAGAGAGAGAGAGCAATAACCATCACAACAAGAGACAAATAAGAAAACTGAGTTGTGATTCCACAATTTTGTGCCATAAAGAACAACCAAGCCTCAACTTCAAAAGGACATGACAACATAGAAACAATGTAATCAAAAGAGTCTATGCCTCATGTTCCTCATAAGTTCTATTTCTGATTATCCAAAATTATAAGACCAACAAAGGAAAAAGTACTTACGTTTTATATGAGGAAGAGCTGGAGTAATTCCATTGATCCTACAATTGTAGGATATGTTATCTTCAATTTCTTGATCATTGTAGTCTGAAGTGGTAATATCAAGTTGAAACAATTTCCTCAGAAATATGGCCAAAGCTCCGGTCCCACTGATCATGATTGGAAGAATAATCATCAGTCGAACAAATAAACATTGAATGATAAAACAGTCTGATAGAGATGAAACGAACTAAAGAGACTAAATAGTTTCTTAATAAGATCGCAAAAACTCAAAGACGATAAAAAAGTTGTGGTATACTGACACTTCTAAGAATCTAGAAGATTTAGATTAAGCAGATAAAAAACTGAATATATGAGATGTAGATTTACCGACAATCATCAGTATGATGAAGAAATGATTACGTTAGATGGACAAATTGTACCAAAAAGCAAACGTTTTAGATATATTGGTTCTATTATTCAAAATGATGACAATATAAATGAGGACGTGAATCATAGAATTCAAGCACATTGGATGAAATTGAGAAGGGCATCTGAAATTCTTTGCGATCGCACGATGCCACTGCATTTGAAGGGAAAGTTTTATAGGATCGTGGTAAGGCCTACGCTATTGTATGACGTCAAGTGCTGGACTATTAAACAACAATATGAACAAAAAATGACGGTAACAGAAATGAGGATATTTAGGTGGATGTGTGTAAAACTAGAAGAGATAAAATTAGAAACGAAGAGACTCGTAATAAGTTGAAAATTAACTCAATTGTAGATAAGATGTGAGTGTGTCGTCTAAGGTGGTTTGGACATGTGCAAAAAAAACTCAAAGATGCACCGGTTAGGAGGATCGAAAATTTGAATATAGAAGATTTAGTAAAACGTAGAGATAGATTGTTAAAAACTTGGATACAAGTTATTCGTAAAGACATGTTAGCTAAGGATTTAGATGAGGGGATAACATTGAATAGAATTGAGTGACGTAGGAGAATCTGCATAAACTAAACCAATCTATTTTTTAAAAAAAATATTTTCCATATTTGTCTCTCAAGTTACCGACCCTAATTGTTGGGATTAAGTCTCAGATTGTTGTTGTTGTTGTTGTTGTATACTGACACTTCTAGAAATTAGCCATGTCATTGTCGCTCAGAAACCTTGAACATGAAAGGATATGAAACTTTGTAACTTCAATTAAATAGAAACCTTGAACATGAAAGGATATGACACTTTGTAACTTCAATTAAATAGTACAGAACCTTTTATAAATTTGTCCCATCCTGCTTCATAGTTAAAAGCTCAGTGGCTTTATAGACAGTGAAGAGGAACAAGCTAATGCTCTAGATTCTAATGTCCATCAAGTGTGGCCTTCAAGCATAGCCCTGAAATCATGTTATGCACAAGCACGCCATGAAGGAGCAAACCCAGAAAATACTAATGGGGGCAAAGTTCAACATATATTTAGTGTTATAATTTCAAAGAAGCAAAGGGGATATAATTTTTTGGGGACAAACAACAATTGGATAAATAATTTTTAAAATTTTATAATATATATACATAATTTTCTTTTAAAAAAAAATGAATGGGGCGAAGCTTAGGGGTTTCATGAGTTAATTGTCCTAGACGACCTCAGTTCTATAATCTGTATGGTGACATTTTAGAAGGCGACAATTATATAGCATGTGCGCACACAAGCAAGCATACATACATTTGATCAAATTCTATACAAAAGTGAACATCATCAAGAGCAAGACCTGCCTGCCCAATTCTATGCATCGCCGCCCTTCAATCCACGATCTGTGTTCAACTATCCACTCCGCAAAGCCAAACGTTCCTGGCCAGAGCAAGTTAGCATTTAGCTGGTGAAATGAAAATTCTCGTACAACCACATCCTGTAGAGAATTAACCATGAATTGAATTTGCAGATTTCATACACATGCATGATTCAGACTAGGCCATTACCGAAGACTTTAAAAAAAATTAAAAAAAAAAGCATAAATTCATACAAAGTTTTAATTACTTCTGAATAATAGGAAACAAGTAACAGATTAGATTAAACTCTGAGCTATACACATGTAATTAATGAAATAGAATATGAGAAATGATCAAACAAATCCTTATGATTTTGAATTGCACAGTATCGTCAGGGCAAATATGAGAGCTCACCATTCCGGGAAACTTGTGAGCTCTTTCCACATGGTTCTCATTCGTCTCTTTCGCTTCGTCTTCTGGAAACAGGCATGTAAGGCACAATAAGACACACAGAGAGAGAGAGAGAGAGAGAGAGAGAGAGAATACCATTAGAAGTGGAATCGTCGTCGTCGGCGAAAAGAGAAGATGGAGAGAAGAGAGCGATGTCCATCGTTGATTGCTCCCCCCGCCTCAGATATCCGCAGGGTCGCAACGCAAACCCACACCCTAACGCCGTTTTCTTTTGAACTCCACTTCCCCAAAAATAAATAGGCGTTATTTTCTTTTCTTTTCCCTCTTTATTAGCCCTGTCTCATAAATCGGGCAGCCAGGTCTTTAAAATTAGAAGGTTTGGGCTTGAGTTTTTGAGGCCATATAATAAAAGGGTCGGGTTGGGCGTGATCCATAATTCCAAAAACCCAGCTCGACAAGAATTCTGCGAAGCCCAGCTGACCTATATATATATATATATATATATATATATATATATATATATATATATATATATATATATTTTGTTTCTGGCTTTGCCACCATCACTCAGTATCCGAAATTTCATCCCGATTAATCCGGATCGACCTGCTGTCGGACTCTTTATGGGAGGAGATTTCCCGATATCGGCTCCATAATTCCTAAACCCAGCTCGACAAGAATTCTGCGAAGCCCAGCTGACCTATATATATATATTGTTCCTGGCTTTGCCACCACCACTCAGTATCCGGAATTTCATCCCGACTAATCCGAATCGACCTGCTGTCGGGCCCTTTATGGGAGGAGGTTTCCCAATATCGGCTCCATAATTCCTAAACCCAGCTCAACAAGAATTCTGCGAAGCCCAGCTAACCTATATATATATATATATATATATATATTTTTTTTTTTTTGTTCCTGGCTTTGCCACCACCACTTAGTATCCGGAATTTTATCCCGACTAATCCGGATCGACCTGTTGTCGGGCCCTTTATGGGAGGAGGTTTCCCAATATCGGCTTTTACGTTCCTATAGCGGTTCGAACCCCCGACCATGATTAAGTGACTGAAATCTCCTTCCAATTACGCCACCGAACATTAGTACTGACCCATATATATATTGGTTTATATCGACCGGTATCTAGATTGCTCTGAGTAATCCAGGCAGAGTATTATAGGATATGTTAGAGGTTGACTCTCTCAAATTCTTTTTTTCCATTTTCAAGATTCGAACTCATGACCACTAATTAAGAGAGTAGAATACCCGACTACTTAATTCAATGAAATTTGATACTGACTTATATTTTTTAAATAGATATATATATGTATATGTATGTATGAGTTTTTCACACCATACTTATTTATATATTTCAAAAACTAATAATAGTTTTAGCCGATTAGTCAAAAACCAAATATGTTGACTAAAAACGTTTTAATTATATATAAAAAATAATATTAGGGAAATATTGAGCCATAATTAGCAAATTTTAATTAATGATTGTGCTGCAAATAATGTAAACTGACTACAAATTGAAATCAAACCCACTAAACATATCAATTCGCATGTAGAATTATAAGTTCTGAAAAAAAATTTTGAAGAGAATTTATCACTAAGAAATATGGGGTTAACTCTACCCTTTGATAGAACAGTAGATCTATTAATTTTGAGCTCATATAATAAAAGAATCGAGTCGAATCAAATCCTTTATTTCCTAAGCCTAGTTAACTTGGGTAAGGCCGCAATTATTTACACCCATTCGAGTAGTAAATAAAATATTATGTAGAAGATCATATTAGTATATTTTGACTAATTTTTAATTAAATTATCAGATATCTTGAACAATTTAAACATGTATTTGATTGAAAATTAATTAAAAATATATTTAGCTAAACTGACGCTTAAAATTTTGGCCCTAATTTGTTTGACACTAGAATGATAAAAAATGGTAAGAGGGGAAATACAGTAAAATGTTACTCTTCAACATTTTATCTCTTTTAAGTAAAATAATATTTTGCTATAGGCAAAAATTATGTTAAAAAATTGGTAAAAAAGTGAAAATTTTTTCTTTTTCAACCACAAGAGGGAAAGGGATAATTGTGACTCCGACCTCAGGTGTTTTAAGTATAAAATCTTTCCCCTCTTTTTTCTAGTAGCATTCATTTTTCTTGTTTAGATGTTAAAAAAAAGTACTAAAAGAAAATAAAATATAAATTTGACATATTTTTAATTTTATTAAAAATTATTTTTTTCTTTGGAACCCCAAATCGGGGATGAAATTTTAAAATTGATTAGAGGTTATTCGAATCCCTCCAATTTCTCACTACCTTCATTAATTGGGGAAAAAATATCCCAAACACAAAAGAGGGTTATATTTCCTTTTTCAATAATTTACAATTTGGTAAAATGATATCCTGGTATTAGGTATTTTCCATCATGTGTATATATCAATCATTAGATTCAAAATGATTTAAAATTTATATAATTGTCTAATAAAACTACGATTGGACGGGATATTTTTTAAAAAATATCAGTATAATAAAATTTAATTATTTTTACTTAATTATTTATTTTAGTTAAAAATATAATAAATAAAATAAACTAAAATAAGTATTTTCAGTCTTGCTCTCTCTATCCCATTTCTTCTTAAAAAAAAAATTGAACGGGACATTTATTAAAATAATAATACAATTATTTTTTAATAAAATTGATTTTTTATATTTTATATCGGCGTCCAAAGACAGCAAAATAATTTAGTTTATCCAAAAAGATTCCACGGCCACGCAGTTCGGTGGAGATGAGATTGAGTTGAGGACAAGAGACATATGACAAGACTTTTCCCTAAAGTTACAAAAAGATAGGGACCCCACCCAACCCCCAATTCTCTACCAGCATAATCTGTCGTACTCGTACCACGCCTCCTATTCACCATCACCACATATTCCCAAACATAGGCCTCGCCCAGCATTCCCAGACAGAGATAGAACTCAGGCATTCGCTCGAGAGATACAGAGAAAGAGAGAGATGGTGGGACCAGAAAGACCACAGTTTGTGCTATTCGGATCATCAATAGTTCAGTGCAGTTATGCCAAGGAAGGTTGGGCTGCGATTCTCGCCGACCTCTATGCTCGCAAGGTCTCTCTCTCTCTCTCTCTCTCTCTGGAATATGAATCCAATACCCATTTGTCCATAAATTTATATTTGTCGAAAAAATCTGGATTTGATTCGGGTTTATGAATGAATTGGTTTACGAGAGATTGTTTGCTCAAAAAAAGCTGACCAATAATGAACATCATAGATCAAGTCCCATTCAATTCTTACAATACAAATAAAAAATTTATAGGGTAGGCAAAAGGGTTTACGAACTTTGCTTTGCTTGTAAAAATTAATGCTGAGAGAGAACAACAACTAGTGTGGCTCTTATAATATTTCAATTCAACTGCGTGATCTCTTGATTTTGAGTTACAACCAAGTTCTTGGTTCTTGTAATGTGAATGAAGGCCGACATTATATTGAGGGGGTATGCGGGTTGGAACTCGAGGCATGCACTTCAAGTTCTCGAACAAGTTTTTCCAAAGGTATTGCCCTATGTTCTACAATTTTTCATTTGGCCCCAAATGGTGCTTTGGAGTGGATCGTCTCTAAAATGTTCATAATGTTATTTGTTGGTGACGTTTTCTAAGAATGCTACGGCAGTGCAACCTGCTCTGGTGATTGTTTATTTTGGTGGTAATGACTCTATGCTTCCACACCCATCTGGCCTTGGTCGTCATGTTCCACTTGAAGAATATGTGGAAAACATGAGGAAAATCGCCATTCATCTCAAGGTACTTATACTATTTTCTTTTAATATTTCATCTTTTCTTAATTCATTTACATTACATAATATAATTACATAATATAAATAATGTCAAACTAACAAACAAATTAAAAATCAAATTAACTAAATTTTACATGACATTTCACTTCAACATATTTTCAAAATTTCAATTACTCACATTCGATTTCACTGACGTAGACTATTATATAGAATTAAATTTACTTGGTTTCGACTCATTTGATTCATGTGGTATTAATTAGGTAATATGGTTTTTAAGTGATTTGTTTTTATTGTATGCAGAGCCTGTCAGAGAAGACACGTATTATCTTCCTTAGTGTTCCTCCTGTGAACGAGAAGCAAATAGACCAAGTATTGAGGTGCTATACCATTAACTATTCTGTTCTGCGTTGGCTTATTTTTAGTTTTGGAAGTTTTCCAACATTTATTTTCTGGAAACCAGTGGTACATTTGGGCCAATGGGTAGGAAAAATGAGAATTGCCGCATATATTCAGAAGCTTGTTTGAAGCTATGCAGAGAGCAGGATGTAAAGGTCATTGATCTTTGGACTGCGATTCAGAAACACGATGATTGGCTCAATACTTGCTTCACGTAAGTTGTTTTCTTTGAACTAGATTTAGGCGGATCTACCAAAACCTTTTCCCTCTATTCACTCGCACAACCGTATAGGGATGGAATTCATTTGTCGCCGGAGGGGAGCAAGATTGTGGCAAAGGAAATCCTCAAGGTACTCAGAGATGCAGAGTGGGAACCAAGCCTGTGTTGGAAGTCTTTACCAACTGAATTTGCTGGACCACCATTTGATATTATTGATCCAGATTCCAATGTTAATCTCTCAGATATGACTACTTATAGCGAAATCGAATTGGATTAGTTCTTAATCCCACTTCCTAATAAGAGATTAAAGCACGGGAATTTGCTTTGTTGTGTAATTATACAGAGATGTAAATTGACAGGACCTCTGTAATGAAATAATCCTCTCATACCTCCTCCGTCCACCTATATTCTGTCCTGACTTCAAGCAGTGGCTGTATCGTAAACCAACATAATCAGGGTGATTCTAATGGCTTGGCACACATGGGTCATGGGCACGAATCACAACTACAGTACACCCATTTGCGGAAATGGGCAATTGCAAATCAAATACCATGTAGCAACCACACAGGCTAGACTGAAAATGGAGAACAAAAAAAAAAGAAGAAAAAAGAATGTGCTGGCTTGTAAATTTTCCTTCTCTCTCTGTTTTTATGTTACACCTATGACTGTTTCTCAGAAACAAGTCTAACATGCTATAACAAAAGGATGTCTCCGCTACACATCCAAGCAAATGCATAGGGGGAAAAAAATCAAACAAGAAAATAAATACATACAGAGGGAAGAAAGGTGGGATGGTTTGGGGAAGCAAGCCATGGTGTCAGCTATTGAGAATCTGCAGTTGCCATACCCCACCTCCCATGCAACAGTGAAATTTACACCGGATGATATCTGCCGGGATCATCTATGGTATGCACAACAACAAATATAGTTGGCTGCAAGCATCAGAACATAAAAAAGCACTTCAACATAAATCATGAAAACAAGAATCTGACTGTCTTCAAGAATGCGAACTCTCCTAGGAAAATCCCTTATGAAGAAAGCTGGAACCTTCCAGTTGGCTTCCTCCTTCTCCAACCCTGACAGTAACCAAAATATTTAAATATAGGGATAATGCTTAATTGAGCAAAAGCATGGGGAGGATTGTTGTCAGAGGAGGACTTACAAAGGCTAAATAGTACACAAAGGTCAATCCCGCTAGAACAACAAATGCAATTTGGAATATGTTATACCTGTGTATCCAAAATGCACAAATGCAAATTAGAAGAGCACAACACCATTTTGCTTGACATCAAGCAACACACTGAAAGTTCAGTGACTCACTTGTATAAATACTTAATTCCGCGGAGGGATTGCAATGTATGGCCAAATATTTCTTGAGCACTTGTTGCCTGAGCATAGTATGCAAATGCTGTGGCACAGAACTGTATCACACTGAAATGGCAGAATGCAAAGACGTCACAACCAGATCGCACTAAAAGCTAACTCCGGGTTTTAAGGCTCAAGACCATCATCAATTTCCATACAAACCAAAACTGCCAATCAGTTTGATCAAGCTATATAAAGTAGACAACCTGGGAACTTCTTAAGCAAATCAATGAATGCCAGAAAAATGACCCCCCTAAACCATATCATAAGCTCATTTTATATTTAGGTCAAAACTGTATATTGTGATTGGATCTTAATTATCATCCACAGGTCATGCCCTAATTAAATTTCTACCAGACAATTACAGTCAACTGTAGCTGGAAATGAGTAGCACAAAAGTGTGAAAACACCAACCTGATGGAGCAAAGGAGGATAAGTCCAACATTAAAAAGAAACGAGTTCATAAGAGTAGCTCCCCACCTGTAAACAAGTTATTTTAATAGGGCAGTCAATCTCCAGAGATCAAACAAACAAGGCAAAAGAACAAATGAGATCTAAACAGATTTGTTACTTCATGGGATGAATTGTAATGAAAACTAATCTCAGACCAAGCATCATGGCTCCAGCTATTACAGCAAGAAGAAGGTAGAAGCAGAAGAAAGCAAATGCTGCAGTTCCCAAAAGACCTGGGCAGACACCACACAATATGGACATCAGAAGAGTTCATAAGCAAAAAGTAAATGACACAGAGATAAGAACAGTGCTCAGTATACCCCAGATATCATCCAGCTTAATGAAAACATCATTAAGGAAAGGAGAAAGAGGTGGATCAATCAACAAATAAATGACAATATGGGCAACCCATGCCACTGAGACAATTAACCTGATAACAAGCAGAAACATTAAATTAGGGTCTTTCGGTGAGGGGAGAGAGAGAGAGAGAGAGAGAGGAAAAAAAAAAGCTGAATACTTTAGCCACTGAAATTCAAGAATAATTCATACAAAATATTAGGAAAATGAAATATGTGGTTTATTAAGCTTATACCAGCATCAGGGCTATAAACTATATACAACAATATTAGCAGTTAAGAAGAGCAGTCATATAACAAGAAGAAAAGCATTTTGCAAACTCTAATAACTAGAAGTTATTCATTCGATTGACTGGGTTTCTGCCAACAGCTAAGCAACCCTAATAACCCTAAAAACTGTTTCCTGCCCATCTATGTATTCAAAGATTCTGTTGTATAAGGATGCATACAACAGAAGAATATTTCAATACCAGTTTCCCTGGCCAAATGATTCACATGAAATTCAATACATAAAATGCAGCTGTATAATTTACACTACCAAAGACAACAAAAATAGACTTTACTCATCTGCACTATCACTGAAGATAAAGGTGCAGCCCTTACCCTAGAATTCCCAATACAAGTTTTGCCAAATAGCCAAGAACGGTCAATGCCCATGCAGTTTCAGCCTGATCAATCATGCAACAGAGTTAGCATTAGAAAAGAAAAAACAAGCATGTTCTGTCATATATATTCTGAAAACACTAGCACCAACCTTCTCTCCTTGTGGGTAAATCTCCTCTAGTGCCTGTACATCTTGTTCCAGTAGAAGCAGCTCCTGAAATTCAAGCAGCGCCAAACAAGTTTTAATGTAGAGAAAAAAGGACAATTTAAATTGGAGCCATAGGGTTTCATGCTCTGTTCCCATTCTTGTTCCGACAAAGGATCAATGATATAAAAAAAGACTGAATGGATAAAAATAAAAAACAAAGTGAAAACAATAATGAAGGAGTTGTCAAATTTATGATTAACAAATGTTATTGGTATAGCACTAGTTTTTTTGAGTACTTGAAAGTAAAAAATAATGAAGATAGCATAAACAAAGGTAACAATAAGTTCGAATAATTTCATTACACAGATGAATCACGACTCCTAGTGCATAACACATACAGCTATAAGGCACAAACCTTGCTGTCCATAAATCAATAAAAACATCAATTTAAAATTAAATTCTGATCTACAAATACCTTCCAATCTGTTCATAATGTAACCTACACAATCACGACAATAACCACAATTAAATCTACAAACTCTGCAAACTATAGCCATGTCAAATATTTCCATTCAATATGTACCATGCTTCTTGCAATGTGACATTTTGAACCAAATAAACCTAGGACTTATTGTTTCATCAATGGAAGAAAGAAAGTATAATTTAGGTTGAAAGAAGAGGAAAGTCGGTATACAGTATTAAAAATAAATAAGTATATTCATAAATGAATAAATAGATAAATAAATAAATCCTCTACAACTAATATTAGTGTGGGGTTCCTAATGACTGTTATAACTCCCAATTTATCTTCCTCAGATGAAGTCATGAATACACAGGAAGGGTTGATTAGATGTGATAAACCAAGAGGTGAACCAAAGTAAAATACAATTCTGTATAAAGGGCCAGACTATATTTACCTTCTCTACTGCCTTCACATTTTTACGCCATTTTCTTCCCTTAGAGCCACTTCTCTCCTCCTGATGAAGTGCATCAGCTGCTTTCTTCAACTCTCTAGCTTTTTTACCCAATTCAGTTGCTTCCTAGAAAGGGTAAAAGGCACTCATTAATAAAAAAGTAAAACAAAACAAAAATAGGCACAAATAATTATCCAACAGCAAAGAAATAAAAAATGATAAGTGATTATTAGAATCAAAACACACCTTAATATACTGAGAACGGGTGATAACTGCCTTAGGGCGCCGAATAAATGAAAATATAAGTCCAAGGGGAAGACAAGCAATACCAACACCACCAAATATCTGGATTGAAAAATTGAAAGTACTAATTATAAGAAATAATTTGAGATGATATCATATTGAGCTAAAAACAAGGAGACATAGTTGGTCCTGAATACACATATGACTGTATGAAACATATCATCTCGTGATTAATGTAATATTACTAAAATAAATAGGCTACCAGTCATTTTCCTCTTATTTCATCTACATTACAAACACCCAAAGAGAAGAATATCACTATGTTTCTGCACAGATGAACATACCGCAAAGAGAACAGATCCAACTATTGTAGCAAGAGCTACCACATATTCTGGAAAGGTAGTTTGCATGGTCCACGTTGTCTCTGCTGATGCACTTGCCGTATATGCAGAACACTAAAGAAAGAGAAACAAAGACCAGAAAGAAATAGGACAAATCTTCAGATGATATCCACAAAACTAAGATACCAAAAAATAAAAAGGTTAGAATAAAGGTGTTAAACTTGCTTAACTAGTAATTTCTCTAGATTGTTGTACAAAAACTAATATTAAAGTGATTACGTGTATAGTTGTGGTTCTTCTTTTCTTTTCTTTCCCTTTTTTCTTGTGGGGATAGGACTCCAAATAAAGCTGAACTAAAAACCAAAATTGTGCATTGAGCTCAACTAGTTGAAAGCGAATCTTAGTAGAGGCTAACACACTCTCTCTTTCTCTCGCCTTCTTAAACTTATCAAGTCTAGAGCATTCTAATGAATTTAAAATATCAGAACCTGGTGCGTGCCACCAATACATGGTTGACTACTAGAGAAGCTCCATGAACTGGGAAAATTTGTTGTGGTGGATGAAAGATGCTCAACAGTGAAGTCGACCTTTCCAATTAGCCCTGTTAACATATAAAATGTGATAGCATAATTAGGAAAAAGCATTATTATACAGGTAAACTGTAATCTGTAGAGAAATTTTATCAAAAAGAGACTATGAAAGAATTACAAGGAGAACAAGAAATCCACCTACAACACAAGAAAATGACACTTGCAACAACATGAAATTCTTATAATCACACTCAACATAAACCCCATTTGACAATCCACGACACAACCAAAAGATAAGCAACCCTAGAACCAACTAGCATCTTTTCCTCTCTAAACCCCAATAATGACTTCTCATTGCACCACCCGCCACTTACCTCACAATTACTAGAATTAACAAATCCTTTCCTACTCTCCTTTTTGCATAAGTGTTGGTAGACATTTGCACACTCTTCTTGCTGATTCAATGTTCTCTAACAGTAACTTAGAGCCTCGAATACCTTTATCATCTTGTACTGATTTGTAAGTTGCATATTCCTCCCACTTTTCCACTTTGACACTGAAAAAAAATAAATAAAAAAAAAATCGACATTTCTTTGTAGACCTTTGGCAAAATCTATGTCCCCGGTATCCATTCAACATTGCAAGCTCCTTGTTCATTAATATGATGGTGTCACACAGTTCCATGAGAACATAGCACTATCTTCATTCAGGATGTCCTGCTTATCATGATTATCAAACAGATGCCGCATCAATAATCCTTCCTCTGCCTCAAATCTTCTTTGACATCCTCAAACCCAGTATAATCTTTTGATATCTTGATTACATTCAGTCCCGCTATCGTAATCTTAAATTGAAGTTGAAGTCAACTTAAAAATATTGCAAAAGCATGTAGTTCGCAAAGATTAGTCTCACCCTACATATCACAGTTCAAATCATACTTAAAACAATCTAGGGCTTATCAACTAACACGGAATCAATTGTAAGTCTAATCAACCCTAAGAACTCACCGTACAGAATTCCGAGAACAAGACCGCACACTACTGCAGACACAGCCACCCAAATTAACGCACTCTTTATCCGTTTCCCTGTCGTCCTGCACCATAAAAGGAAACAAATCACAAAATCAATCAATCACCGGTACCATCGAAACCCTAGAATTTGTGACGCACTTGTCTTGGTCGCCTTCGTAGTAGAACATAGCGAAAGGAATGACGAAGAAGACAAGAATAACATCAAGAATGTAGATGGCAAGCCATAGATCCTTCATCGGCAAGGTGTAATTACACGCGCCATTGTAGATTGCGTGAGTACAAGCTTGACGGTTAGCGACGTCGGCCGGAAGCATGAGAATGGAGATTGCGGCAACTGAGAGACCTAAAACAACGACGACTTTCGGGAAATAGGCTTGGTTTTTGTCGTCTGGATGCTGATAATTGACAAGAAGGTAAACATTGAAGATAAACACCATTACACACACTACGACCGCTACAATTACCAGCGCCAAATTGAAGTCCCCCATTTTCAGAACCCCTCTCTCTCTACAACGATCTCTCTCTCCCTCCCTAAAATCTCTTTCTTTGTTGATTTCACAAACCAGATCCACAATCTCTGTCTAGAATCGATTGAGATCAAAATCTATAGAAGAAAGAGAAGAGAAGGAAAGGGAAAGCGAAGGTGATGTTCTTTCGCTCTCTTCCCTTTCTCATCTCTCTCTTCCGATGGGATGGGGCTTTGCAGGAAACAGTTGTGTCAGACGTGTGAACGTCATGAGGACGATTTTAGCCCTGGAGAATTTCTTCAATGACTGGGACGACGAGAAGGAAGCCCAGAGGCTGTGGGGATAAAATGTGTAAATTTGGTGGGTTCCGAGTGATGAAACAATGAAACAGCCTGTCGAGGTGGCGAGAGCAGTGGTTTTGATGTCCCTTTCGCGATTCCTTTGCTGCAAGAAAGGGAACCGGAAGTTCAAGAGACCGTGAGTTGGAACGACGTCGTTTCTATTCTTGTGACGAATTTGTGTTATGCTTTGCTGGATCTCATTTTAGCTGTTTAATTTGTATAATTTCATCATCTTCGAATGTCTAGGCATAGCATGGTATTGCTGTATCTTTCTTTCTTTTTTTTTTTTCCTTTCTTCTTTCGAAATTTAAATTTCTGTATTTTCATAATCTAATGTTTCGGTAAATGTAAAATAATATCCTATTACTCTAAAACCAAATCTTTTAAACCTTTTATAAAGGAAATTACTATTTCCACCCCCCAAGGGATTATGTAATAGAATTTGATGAGTTTGGCACTTTATCAATCTAATTCATGCCTTGTGCTGTAAGAAGCAGACGTGCGACCCACCAACATAAAAATTAAAATATAAAAAATGATTTTTTTATTTGTATCAAAAAATTTGAAATTAAAATAAAAAAGATGCTAGAACAAATTTTCTTCCATGCAGCTGTCAGCCATGGCTCTCGGGACATCTTTGATCTTGGTCAAATAAAAAAAAAAAAAGAATTTCTCTTAAAAAATCCATATTTTTTGCTTGATAGAAAATCTTCCCCTTTAGCATAAAATACGTAAAATATAATGGGTTTTCCTTTTTAGATTAAAAAAAAAAAATTGATTGCTTTTTTTAAGGACATGTTTGGGAAAAATTCTTATCTTTTATAACCATTAAATCAGTGGAGAGAAATTTATTAATTATTTTGTATTTTAATAAAAATATTATCAAATTAAATTGCGATTAAGTAAATTTTTTAATATTAATAATTTTAAGAAAATAATTTTTATTTATAAAACTTTGTATTTTATGTTTTTTATTAAAATGTTTTATGTAAAAATAGATTAAGTTAAATAAATATAAATCATGCTCTGTTGGTGTATAAATTAAAGCACAGAAGAGGGGAAAAATAGTAACTCTACGCTGGCTTATGATGTAAAGTTTTTGATATTGTTATGTTCGAAGCATGTGAATAAAGCATAAGAGAGTATAGATAAAACAAGAAATTAAAAAAAAATGAAGGCAAAATTGAAAAAAAAAATTATTAAGTTTTTTGTGTTTTTCTAATATCTCGTATTTGTATTTAATTTTTTATAAATATATATTTTTATAATTATTATGATTTTTTAAAAATAAAATCGTTAACTTCTAACATACTGGGAAGCTCCGTCAGTAACACTCGGAGAGGGTAGTAATGCTACTCGCCACTCACGGCCTTTCCAATATAAGGATAATATATATTTATATTTTACCAAATCAAATATATTATTTTTCACTAAATTCTGGTAGTGTTAAGAAAGAGATATTTATATAATCACCTCTTTTCTTTTTCAAGAACAAAAATTCCATGGATTATTTTCTTTCTCCTTTCACCCAAATTGAAATTATTTTTAACCGCCTCTTGCATTATTTACTGAAGCTTGCAAGGTCGTTTTCTTTACCATTTTTTTTTTGTTATATCAAGATTTAAATCAGAATTATCAAATTAGGAGAGGGAATTATGACCATTTATCTGACATTTTCCTTTACCATTTGCGTATCATTTGTGTAACTATAGTCTATTTGCCCGTTCAATATTTCTCTTTTCCAAAATACTTTTCAAATGGGTTTTATTTTTAAAATATTTTCCAATATCATTTTTGACGGGACAAGACCCCATGATCAAATCTCAACCTTGAAAAGGCCCACATGAAAAGCCCATAAAGAAAAGCTATTGATCTATATTCAAATACGATTATCTATCGAAGATCTCAGTCGCCAAAATCTCCCGAACAATAGGGTCTTAGTCGCCTAACCAACCGAACATGATTCATCAAGTTAAGGTAACCACTCCAATCGGGTATCCAGTGGTCGACTCCTCAATTGAAAGAACCCTGATGACCCTTCATCGGTCGAGCGAACGATCGATATCTAACGATTCCAACGATCCTAAAGGAAGACCAAAATATCTCATTAACTTATGTCCCTTATTGCGGATAGCATCCTGAGAATCTTTCAGTTAAAGAAAGGTTCCCTCCAGAATACGAAGGTTTCCTAAAAGATAAGAATCACAATTGATTCGAAATATTGAATCCCTAAAATTTTCGGATCAGCTTGGTAAGGAAGATAGGGTAGAAGCACTGCAACGGCGTACGATTTTCACAGATATAAAACATCTCAAAATGCTCTAAGACATGTACACTCTCTCTGCTTTAGACATAGGCATTTTAATTACAGGGAACTACTCCTTCGAACTCTCAGTCTGTTTTTTCCTTTCATACGAAAACTAATCTTTTTAACTTAAGCGTCGGAGTCTTCTCGTCGGAGCACCCTCTGGCGATTTTTTACAGGTATCACATCTCTGTGATGACAACTGCTCAGGTCAACGAAGAGCTGATCTCTGTGAAGTCATAATCCACCTTTAACAGATTGGCACCGTTTGTGGAAACAGACTAGAGCAACTTCTGTTGTCTTGAAAACTATGCCTCCGAGAACTAGAGCATCATTTAGGGTCGCTCTCGCTGCAGAAGGGCACACTCATATGCCCGCCGAACCAGTTGCCCCTTCGGCGCTCAATCATCCTATTCGTGATCACGCATTTTCTCCCTGGTCATCCCATCCAAAGCAAATCCTATAACTCGTGACCCAGGAACAACCGGTCATGGCTTCAGTGCCAGTGCTAGTGCCAGAACCAGAGCAGGCGAACCAACCCTAAATGGAGAGATTGGAGTCAAGACTCCAGAAAATGAGAAAATAATTGGAGGGACTCAGTCGAGCCCTCGGGCCAGACTGTCACTCATCCGCAACAGAATCCGAATACGAGTGACCACCCGGAAGAGAGTTTCCTAAACCATCGGTTGTCTCCTAATATGACCCTGAGGATCTGAAAAAATAGATTGAACAACTCGTGGTCGCCAAACTTAAAAGAGTAAGTGCAAAGGATAGGGGAGGCCCCCTACACCCTCTAGGCGAATCGCCATTCGACTCGAAGATCTCTTTAGAACCAATGCCAAGGGATGTCCTCTTACCTCCCATGGAGCGGTATGATGAAACGAATACCATCGCGACCATACCGCCCACTTTATAACGGTTATAGTTTCCAGAGACCTCTCAGATGCAGCGATGTACAAGCACTTCCCCACCACTCTCAAGGGTAATACCCTGGTATAGTTTAACTCTCTCCCGTCGCTCAGTATCAAGAGTTTTGCACAACTCCGACAACAGTTTGAGGCCCATTTTGTAATCAGTCGGGGAGTCAAGCGAAAATCCACTTCCCTGCTATCATTGCGGCAATGGGGGGAAGAGTTTTTAAGGGACTTTATAGAAAGATTTAAGACAGAAATGTTGAAGGTCCTTGCTTTTGACCACAACATCGCACTAGCTGCTCTCCTAACGGGGTTGTGTTCTTCCGACATAAAAGTCTCTATCATGAAAAAGCCCCCAGCAACCATCCAAGAATTTTACTCCTGAGCGGAGAAATATATTGCGACAGAAAAAGCAAAGGCGTTTGACCAACGAGGGAACCGTCATAACAGAAAGGAACGCAGCCGATCGCCCCGTCAGCCTTCTCCAAAGAGAAGCAAATCGGGAATTCTACCCTCGCGAAGGTTTAACATTTACACTCCACTGAACGAAACCCTAAGTCGGGTTTTATATCAGATAAAGAATAAGTCGTATGTCAGATGGCCCCCTTGTCCCGCGGAGGAAGATCCCAAGAAGGACAAGTCAAAGTACTGTTATTTCCATTGAGACTACGGCCACACGACCGACAAATGCAAAAGGCTGAAGGATGAGTTGGAATTCTTAGTTCGCAGTGGTAAATTACAAAAATTCATCAGCACGGAGGGGAGGAACCTACCTTCCCCCGACAGGCGCAATGCACCACGGGCGAATGAGCCGCCCGATGGGTTGGATCCTAGGCCATCGCACAATGAATCAGGAAGGGTGATCCTCCAAGTCCACGGTGAAGAAAGTTGGCACGAGCTTTATGTGCCCACTAGTATCTGCCCGGCCTATGACCCAAAGTTCCTCGCGCTTTTCCCTTGATGAAGGTTTCGATTTTCTCCTATTATGCATTAATAACACGTGGCACGGGATTCTTAATGATTTGCGGTGAAAGCACTCCCTGAACAGGTGGATACGGCCCTAACTCTTAAGTTTTCTAATCGACCGACGGGTCTCAGGTGACCAAATTTTCCGAATGAATGTGTCGTTAAGTTTAGATGAAACTCCCCGAACGGGCGGACACATCCCTAACTCCTAAGTTTTCTAATCAACCGATGGGTCTCAGTCGCTCATATCTTCCGAACGAATGTGTCGTTAAGTTGGGATGAAACTTTCCGAACGGGTGGACATGACCCTAACTCCTAAGTTTTCTAATCGACCAACGGGCCTCAATCGTTCAGATCTTCCGAACGAATGTGTCGTTAAGTTGGGATGAGACTCCCCGAATGAGCGGACACGACCTTAACTCTAAAGTTTTCTAATCGACTGACGGGTCTTAGTCGCCCAGATCTTCCGAACGAATGTGTCGTTAAGTTGGGATGAAACTCCCCGAACGGATAAACACGGCCTTAACTCCTAAGTTTTCTAATCAACCACGGGCCTCAGTCGCCCATATCTTCTAAACGAATGTGTCGTTAAATTGGTATGAAACTCCCCAAACGGGCAGACACGACCCTAACTCCTAAGTTTTCTAATCGGCCGACGGGTCTCAGTCGTCCAGATTTTCTGAATGAATGTGTTATTAAGTTGGGATGAAACTCCCCGAACGGGCAAATATGGCCCTAGCTCCTAAGTTTTCTAATCGGCCGACGGACCTCAGTCTCCCAGACCTTTTGAATGAATGGGATCAATCTCCCCGAACGACCCTAACCTTGAGGGTTCTCAATCAAATGCCAGATCTTGGCCACGTTGGTTCAATCAACCGGGCGTATTATCAAGGGGGCGAGTCTCCCCATTGGACTAACGGGATAAAATATTCAAAACATTTTCATTGAAAATGATTATATTCCAATGAGTTATGGAGAAAAAACTCCTTCATGTTGGATGACACAAAATTACAAGGGAGCACTGGAAGTAACCTAGGTGGAATTTGAATCCGCTAACCCCTCGAGAGGAGGCAGAGCCTCGTACTGACTGACTTGTCGAAAAATCTCTTCAGCGCACTTCAGACGCTTGAGTAATCTGCGCTGAGAATGGTGAAGGTTGACGGTGTCTTTGGCAGCAGATCCTTGAGATCGGCCATCTCTTGTTCGGCACTTCAGAGGGATTCCTCCTAGAGACGAGCTAATGTTTCAGCAGTTGTTAATCGCGCTCCTCGAATACGCACCTCCGCTTCCAATTCTTCGCAACGAGTCTGAGCCGAAGTAAGGTTTTCCTGAAGACGCCTGATCTATCTATCTTTTTCTTCTCCGATATTTTTCTCTTGGTTTTCCAAGGCATCATTTAGCGCCAGCACTTGGCTGCTCAAGCAGGTAAATTGCTCATCATACTCCTTCCTCCGCTTCCTCTTAAGCTCAGTCAGAGCCGAAACTTGAGAAGAAGTTTACTTGTCAGAATTATAAGGTAATAAGAACCAAACGTAACCCGAACAGAAAAATATTTACTGTAAGCAGAGAGAATAGATGGCCTTATCAATGTAATCCAAAGGTATGGTTTGAAGGGCGAGTTGTAGAGAAAACTCAAACCATTCGACCAGCTGTAGCGTCGCTTGAGAATCGATGAAGTTAAATTGACGACTCCCCACGCTGACCGCCACCAGTCTTTCCTCAAAATTCTCTTCCTTCCTGGTAAGAGGCTCAATTGGAATAGGTAGTGGGATACATTACTCATCCGCTATATCCTGCAGAAGGTATTGAGACTCCTGAGAAGATCGTTCCGATACTTCTCCCGGAGGGGGGGTAGAAGCATCCATTACCAAGGCCTCTTCTAGCTGTCTCGAATCTTGAACCGGAACACTTCCAGTCACCTCAAACGGACCCTCGTCCGGCGCACTTCTCTCCCCAACTTCAAAAGGCGCATCAAGAGTCCCCGGATTGTTGACCGATGAACCCTCCCCTGTTTCAGAATACACTAAGGGAGGCTCATGCCCTCCAGTTCTTGCCGACTCTTCCTCTCCCACAAGAGGGCTGGGTGATCGTGCCCTTGACCTTTTTCACTGGGACTCAAGGAAAGTATCATCTGCCCTCCTCTTTGCATTCGGCCGCATTTCCCACTCAATAGAAACCTCATCTAGAAGTTTAGAGTCTACAACCGGTGCAGAATTAACCAACAGTATTCTCTGTCATTCTAGTAAAAGGGGCTTCGTGATCTGTCTCGTTTCATCCATCAGCAAGTCAGACAATAGCAACATTTCGTCTTCTATCAAACGGTCTATCCATAAGCTCCTTCGACAGGCCTCACAATAGCATGCCACAGCACACAAAAAATGAGAATGACGGAGAAGATTCGGGATCTTCACATTCAAGAAAGGTACTTGGTTGACATCCGGAAATACCGGAAGGAGATCCCTGTTCAAAAATCTTATGTAGAAAAACTTTTGTATCCAGTGTTTATCTTGAGACTCACTATAGAAAATTTTTCAACGAAACTCCCGACGGGTTTGAAACTTATACCAGCCATGGGTAGACCTTTTAGAGCTACATCGCCCTAAAGAAAAAAGAGCCCCTAAAATCTCTAAGTCAAAACGAATATGGAAAAACTCTAACAGGAAAATTAAGACAATCACAAAGCGTCAAGCACTTGGAATCAACAACGAATGATGAATGTTTCAGTACCTCAAGACTTCCGTCAATGGGCCCATATATGGAATCCTCAAGTCGTATTTCACATACTGCTTATACACCGGAACACAACCCTCGGAGGCAAAACTCGTTCTATCCCCTTCACTGGGCAACACGAACTCAAAGTTGCTTCCGAGCGACATCTCTCTCTGGACTTCCGTCAAATCCTCTTCGGTCATAGTACTCTGAATGTTGTCTATACTACGCGACGAGAAAGCGTCTATCGACATTTTGTCTACAAGGAGAGGTTTTTCGAAGAAAAGTTGAAAAAGCAGTGAGAATGATGAGATGCGATACTCTCTAAAGAGTGTAAACCCTTATGAAGCGTACCGAAAACGATTCGCGAAAATCAAAGTGACGAGAGTCACATTAAAAAGCTCTGTACCTTTTTCAATAATCATTACTCATGGCGCTTCTTTACCAAGAAGACCATGAGTTGGGGGCAAATGATGGGACAAGGCCCCGTGATCAAATCCGATGAATTGGCTTTGGAAAGGCCCATATGAAAAGCCCATGAAGGATAACTATCGATCTATGTTCAAATACGATTATCTACTGAAAAGCCTTAGTTACCCAGATCTCTCGATCAATAGGGCATTAGTCGTCTCGCCAACCGAATGTGATTCATCAAGTTAAGGTGACCACCCCGATCAGGTATCCAATGGTCAGCTCCTCAACCGAAAGAGCCCTAATGACCCTTCATCAGTCGAGCGACCGATCGATAGTTAACGATTCCAACGATTCTAAAGGAATACCAAAATATCCTATTAACTTCTGTCCCTCATTGCGGACAGTATCATGAGAATCTTTCAGTTAAGGAAAGATTCTCTTCAGAATACGAAAGTTTTCTAAAAGATGAAGATCATAGTTGATTCGAAATATTGAATCCTTGAAATTTCTAGATCGGCTCAATAAGGAAGGTAGGGTGGAAGCACTGCAACGGCGTACGACTCTCACAGGTATAAAACATCTCAAAATCCTCCAAAACAGGTACGCTCTCTTGGCTCTAGATATTAGCCATTCTAATAACAAGGAGCTACTCTCTCGAGTTTTCAGTCTGTTTTTTCCTTTCATACGAAAACCGCTCTTTCTGACTTGAGCGTCAGAATTTTCTCGTCGGAGCACCCTCCAGCGATTTTTTGCAGGTATCACATCTTTGTGATAGCAACTGCTCGAGTCAATGAAGAGTCGGTATCTATGGAGTTATAACCCACCTCCAACAATTTCAATATTTAATGGTATATTTCTTTTAGCTTTTTATATTTTTTTATTTATTGTTTAGAGCTTTAATTCCATAATTTTATATTTAATTTTTAAAAATAAAAAATATATATATTAATTTAGGTTCTAATTAGTATTTTAGGGTTATTTAGATTAATTTTAGGGTTAGGAACTAAGATTAGGAAATATTTTATAATTTAGATTTAATTTAATGAATTATTTATTTATGTAAGTATAGTTTTTGTTATAGATTTTATTTGTCTCATGATGAATAATTTTATGTTTTATTATTTTAGATTATTATTATTATAGAAGATGATTTGTTACTATTTTAATAAAATAATTAATATTTATTAAAAATGCTTTATATTTGTTATATTTAGTTGTTTTCCCCTGTTTCTACTTTTTGTATTTTTATAAAATACCATTTTATCATATTATTTCTTATCCATTTGTGTTTCCCAATTCCGTGCAACCTACAATATGCTGTTTCGCGATGCCAAGAATAAAAAAAGAAGCTGGCTAATGAAAATAATGCTTTCACACAGGAATTTTCCCGAAACCATCAGAACCAAATTCTGCATGGCAGTGGGGCAGGGAGAAGTCCTGGTCTTAGGGTCTCATGCGGTTTTATCGGGAGTTAGGGCGGCAGTAAAGGCAACCTCGACTGCCATGACTTTTTTCCGTCAAAGCCAGTATCTGGCCTTGTAATGAGCAGTCCACACTTGCCATAGAGAAACACTACTAGTCGAATAGGATAAAATGTCATATGTATTGATGAGAATAGAAGAGGAAGCACAAACGCCTTCTTTGTTTTACGAATAGTAAAAGTGTCCAATGAAGAAACTAACTCTATCATCTGATGCAAATTAGATATGGTAATGGTGTTTTCACATTTTAAATTGCAGGTGTCGTAGATTAAGCTCTCCAATGGCAATTGGAAATCTCCTTTACAACGTCATTAATCTAACCAAACATTGTGTAGAAAATCATATAAACAATGTCGTGCATGATAACTTTTCGGACATTCCAAGAATGTTTCATTGCCTCCCCCCCCCCAAAAAAAAAAAAAAGAAATGCCCCATTCTGTGCGCCGATTACAAATCATCTTGCACAAGAACAGCGAGCCAAATGTGTGCATGGGTATTGTCGGAGAATTGGAATTCAGGCTTTTGCATTTCATTTGAACACAAACAACATTTGGACGAATCCCTTTATAATTTTTTGGAGTTTGACTGCCCCCTCCCTTCTGCCATGCACTGGCACATGAAATCCATTCAAATCGCAATACTCTTTTGAAGATTGTACCAACCTTTCTTGCAAACTCCAACAACTTTCCAGAAAGGCTTTGAAATTTGTGTTCCTCTTCCTCCGCTTCTCAAACTCTTCCGTCTTAATCGAAAAATTGTGCTGTCTCTATCTCCTGTCTCCTATCTCCTAATTTCACTTAGGGGTGTTATTCGCATTGGTTTTCGAGTTCTTCGGTCAATTCGGTTCGGTTAATTCAGTTTGACATTTTTTTAACTCAAAACCGAATTCAAACCGAATTCGAATTTATTCGAATTCAACCCGAACCGAATTCAAAATTCGATTTTCGGTTTGAATTCGAATCAAACCGAATAAACCGAATTTCAAATTTGGTTTGGATTGAATTCGAATTCTAATTGAATTCGGTTCGAATTCTAATCGAATTCGAATTGATAAAACCGAATTTGATATTTGACATTTAAATTCTCATATGAACTCGATTTAACCGAATTCAGATTAATAAAATCGAATTCAAATTTGAAGAAATAAATCTTAATTTGAATTCGAATTCGGTTCGATTTAGTACCCGAAAACCAAATTCGGATTCGAATTCGGCTTTCGGTTTGAATTTGATATTTGACATTTAAATTCTCATATGAACTCGATTTAACCAAATTCAGATTAATAAAATCGAATTCAAATTTGAAGAAATAAATCTTAATTTGAATTCGAATTCGGTTTAATTTAGTACCCGAAAATCAAAATTGTCCAATTCGATTTGTGAATTAGATAAAATCTAAATTTAAAATTCAAACCGAAAATCAAATTTAAAATAAAAATATAATCAAAAATCGATTCGTAATTCAAAAATTGAATTCAAATTTATAAATTTGATTTCGATTGAATTGAATATTTGATTATAGCCTAAAATTTTACGCCCCTGATTCCACTCCTCGAGAGAAGAAAAAAAGGGTAACAGAACTTGGCCCATTCTCCGTGGACTTTGACACAAGAACAGCTTTCCCTCCAAAACGTCTCTGGTTTATGTTTGACCCCTGCGTTTTTATCGTGTAGTTGTTTCTTTTTGGGAAGGTGGCAGATTTTCTTGGGACACGGTTTCTTTATTTTGATATTTTTTGTTAAAAAAAATTCAGAAAAAATTAATTTACAAGTGGAAAAACAATAAAAGCAGAGACTACAAATAGGATAATCAATTACCAACTGAATTTGCAAATAATTTTTAATTTTAAGTAATTGGGATACAAATTTGGTGGTTAACATCTCGTTTGGACGGATAGATTTGAAGAGTAAAGAAAGAATTAAAAGAGAAAGTTATAACTTTAAATATGAGAGAAAATAAGAGATGTGAATAGATTTGAAATTTCTCTAAATTTAAAATTTTTTCTCTCTAAAAAATAGAAAAAAATAAAAAAAATATTAGAGTTAAATATTTTTTAAAAATCGAAATCAAAATTTTTTTATTCCTAAAAAATTTTATTTATTTTTTTTTTCATAAAACTCTTAAATAAAATTATGTCTTTTCTTTTTTTCTTTTTCTTTTCTAACTAATATCTTTCTTTCTCTCCAAAGAGTATTTCCCCATGCTGAAGGAACAGTGGAAAAGCTAAAAAAGAAGAAGAGGGCAAGAAAGGGCCCAAAGAAACAAAACACAAAAACCCAGGGGGCGCAGACTAACCCAAACGAAAACAAAAGAATAAAACGTGAAACTATCTTAAGATTACTAATTTAAAAATTAGAAATAACATTTCGAGAACATGACTTTTTGAATTAAATAATCAACTGGAATTTTGAGGAAGCACAACATAAACCAGCGGTCAATCATGCAACACCACCCATCGAAATTCAAAACCTAATAACGCAAAAATCTAACCGATTGAAACCTTGTCAGGCAATCGAGAGCCTCCTTAGCTTCACCGAGACACTCAAAGGAGAGGTCTATGGTGCATCCAGAGAGAGAGGGGCCTATCTCTCCCTTTTTTTTTCACAAATCAAATTTAAGGATCTAATTCATCGCCCTTTTTGTCGGTACTGACTAATAAATAATTGGTGGATGTTAGGTCTCTTAATCAAGATTATAAATTTAACTTATGATTTGAGTATAAAACAGACTATGTTGAGAGGATAGTTTCTTAAATGGGTCATTAAGTTTCCAATCAGATTAGTTGAAACATGATTCTAAATACCGATTAGAATAGTATAAAAAAAAAAAAAAAAAAAAAAACATTTGCAGCCTGAAAAAACTTGTTGCCCTTTCTTGGGCTCGAGCATTCGCGGGGCCTTATTGGATTGGATTGGGATGGAGCCGATTAGCTCACGCCTATCTCGAACATTCAAGCTTGACTGATTTCTTGTGTATAAGGTTGAGTCTAATTGTAATCCAATTTATTATAAACAAAATATGGCAGGGTCAGACTTTTGAACACAACTGGAAACCGACCCAGCCCATATGGAATGAGCCTGGGCTTGGCGGGCAGCCCGCGGGCCTACCAATCCAGACAAACCTGGACGCGCGAAGACAAAACATTTTGAATTTTAAATAGTAGTGACGGTTGGATGCGCGGCTATAATTGGTGGAGGTTCGGTGCAACGATGACGTCTACCGCACCTAATCAAAATCCCCCCTCCCATACTGACACAACCACCCGTCGTTTTATTGGAATCTCTACTCCACACAGCGACCAGTCCGGTCAGAGGAAAGAAGAAGGAGGAGGAGAAAATGGAGATGCTGACTGTCTGGTATACTTTTTGTTACCAAACTTCTTCAATGGAGTCCTCTCCAGATAAACCCAAAGGTATTTCAACTTCAATCTTCAACTTCAATTTCACTCCTTAGGGTTTCAACTTTACACCTCTTCTCTCTTTTTGTCACTCTCTCTCTAGGATGGAAGACAATGGTCAGAGACCATCCAATTCCGCGTCAACATCGGATCCTTCTTCTTCGTCTTCAACAAACAGAGACTCTGTTGATATTCCTTCCACATCTTCTTCTTCACAGGTTGAGGAAGAAGAGGAGGAAGTGGAGAACAACGAAGATGAAGATCGAAGGCCGGAATTTGAGCCACCGCCGTTTACTAGGGTTACGTATCGAATTATTGATACGTTGACAGATGAAGTCTCGCCGTTTATAAGGGACGATGTTTGGTCTTGCGCTATTGTCATCATCACTTTTTGGTTCTTCGGTGCGTTTGATTTTGCTTGAAATTACGGGATGGGCATTTGGATCTCTGTAATCTGAGTTCTTATATGCCAATGTTCCTCTTTTAACACGATTTCTTGATGAATTTGAACTGCTTTGATTTCATAGTACTGTTAATCGATCGCTGCACCGTCTACGCCTCTGATTATTGGGGGGTTCGATGATCCATGAATTGACAATTTAACCCTCATACCTGATTCTTCTGCAGCCTTTTGTTTTCTGTAAATTGAGTTCTATGATGTTAATTTGTCATGCTTATATAAATTTTTGATGAATTTGACTTGCTTTGAATGTGCACTGAAATTCCTTTACGTGTCTGCAGTGTCTATGACTCTGATTTTGGGGGTTTATGGATCAATAAATATTCAACTTAGTCCGAATACGTCAATTCTTTTGCAGCCTAACCCCTTTTTTGTGGAGTATTTAAAGGTAATTTGTACTGTTGTTTAGTGCACTTTTCATCAACAACAACATGTATGGGAAAATCCCTTTTATAACGAGAAAAACTGCAGTGAGAAATTTCATGGGCTTAGGTGTCCATAATGAGAAGTGATGTCAAAAAAATTTTCTATACACAGTTTGCCAACTGCTTTATGAGAATTGTAGTTAGAATTTCCCTTGATGAATATCATTTTTCTAATATATATATATGTGTGTGTGTGTGTGTATTTTGAATTCATGCCATTAGTTATTGGATTTGTTTGTAATAGGTGGAGGAATTAGATCAATCGAAGTATGGGCCAGTACTATATGGGTTTTCTGAGCCACCTCCTCTTGATGTTATAGCTAATTGGTCTGAAACTCTTAATGTTTCTTTGCCTTCTTACTCTGACAAGGTATGTTGATTATCACTTCTTTTTAATTCTTCTCCGTTCTTAGTTCTGTTGCTTCTTTGATAATTTATCTTGCTGGCCATTTTGACTTGCTTTAGGAGTGGAACTATTATTTGAATTGGGGTTCTCAAGTCAATATCTCATACACTGTAAAGTCTTCAGGCTCTGAATCTTTGATCCTTGTAATTGCTCAAGGTATCTTTGCCAGAAATTCACTCTCTCTCCCTTTTTTTTTTTAATTTACCCGCTTTTGTGGTTCTCCTGTTTAACAGAACTGTAAGGATAATTCTCATTCAACACTAGCTAACTTTTAAGAGCCTCAAGCAAGTAATAAGTCTGTTAAAGAAACTACATTAGAACCTTCTGCGTATAGCTTATGTTGCATTACTTTGGTAGTAATTGGTGCTAGGAGGAAATCTTTTTTTTTTTTTTTTTTTTTTTGGTTAAAGGAACTTTGTCTGCATTGTACCTGGAGCTTTATTTTTACCACACTCTATACTAACCCAGAAAGGTAAATTGTTATTTGTAGAATGTAATACACTTATGATGCACCATATCATGGCTTTAGGTAGATAGGGAAGTTTTGAAGTTTCACCAGTTTCATGAACCCCCCCCCCCCCAAAGTGTTATTTGTACAAGTAAATAAATTTGCTTTTCACTCCTTGGGATTGTGACTGAAGTTATGCTCCCATAAAGGCATGACCTGTTAATTTTAACAGAACCGTGAAATGGATTTATACTATTCAAGAAAGGCCAAAAAAAAAAAGGCCTTCTCTCCCCTTGTGCCTGCAGGTGATTGCAAGGTATAGTTGTGAGCTTCTCAGAGATTTGGGGTAAGAACTTGGAAGTGGATAAGAATGTTTCTGCTCTGATTTTAGTTGTGTTGCTTCGATCACTTGAAGGGGATGTTTTGTTTCCTTAATCTGATGGAAGCAAAAAAAAATCATACATTTTATTGACAGATTGCTTTATGTTCTTAGGGAAATTTTCTTTCACTTTCATGACTTGTAAAAGTTTTAAATGGCCCACGTCCTATGCACTGATAGGTTTTTATAGTCAGCATTCCTTTTTTTGGCTTGATTTTTCATCTTTTTCAGCTTGTTTGATGCAGGTGATGAAGGCCTTGAGGAATGGTTGGAGGACCCTTCATACCCAAATATCACTCTTTCTTGGAATATTATTCATGGTGAGATGGCAGACTGGAAGATGAATTGCTGCTGGTTTTGATTCTATACTGAATACAGCCTCTGCTTATTGACAGGAAGTGGTACAATCCAACAAAAGATTTGGCAATCTTCAACCTACTATGTTGCAGTTGGTAACCTAAACCCAGGCAATGTAGAGGTAACAGTTTTCTTCTTCCATGTGTTTGTGTGATTGTTAATAGACAGATTGTATACCTGCTTGTCGGACATTGTCAACCGGATGTCCCTTTGGGCAGTCATTAGGTGCTCAATAGCCAGGTGCCGAGTAGTTGACAATTGTAGTTGTGGCTTGATCCTTGCAGAATATTGTGAACTTGGTGGATTTAGTTAATGATCTTTGTTTCCTTTTCTAAATTGCGTATTATCCTCTCCTGTTGCTTTAAGAAATAATTTTTGGAGTTATGCTACATGACATGAATGAGTGAAGAACCAAATGAACCAAATCCTATATGGTAGTCCATATCAATGAAAAATCAAGAACTTTCAGATTTGAGTGATTATGAATTAGTTAATATACCTTTCAAATCAAGCAAAAAAATTTTGTAAATCATGCAGAGTTGGACTGCCACACAGAATTCGGTCCTTGGTGTCTTTGGCATTGTTCTGATTTTTTTGTTGGATTGAATGTTTAGAGCTTTTATGCAGAGTCATTAATTCCATGTGTAAGTCATGTCCAACCCTTTTTGATTTTCCAATACCTTATGCTCCAGAAATATAACCCAATAGGTCCTCATTGATTGCAACTTATGATTGCTGTTATGATATTAAATCATCTTGGGATATGACTATGACTAATTTGAACTCACAACATGAGCGGAATAGATAGAGTAGCGCACTTCATGTGTTTTTTTTTTTGGGGGGGGGGGGGGGGCTATTGTACCACATATATTGACTTTGGTGTGATAAGTGTACTTGTAAATTTAACTAGCTGCGATAAGTTTTTGTGGGGGTGGGGGCACTCTTCTCTTGTTTTTATCCAACTTCCAACAGATACGCCTTAGAATTTTTGAAAATCAATTTGAGAGTGGTTGGAAACGGTGCTGATGCCTCGACATTTCTGACCCAGTGAGAAAAGTACTAGGGAGAAAATTCACTACTGTTTCTTTTGGCATTGGAGTACTGGTGAGCAGGAGAGACATTGCAAGAGGAGCATGTTTTCAAGGTCCTCAATTAGATATAAGGCTTGTTGTTGGACCCTTAATGCACAAGCACTTACCGGATTGTTACGAGGTATAAATTAGGTTTCCATCTTCCGCAAGTGACAGATTTTGTTCTCGTGGCTTGTAATTGGTGAACTTGAGTTTCTTATAATTTTTTATGGTGGAAGTTATATTTTCGTGTGTATGTAATGTAGTTGATCCCATCGTTGATTTTTTTTTTTTTTTTTTTAACTTATTTATTTATTTGCTTTATTCATAGTCGATTAATTCAAAATGTGTTTGATTGTCTTTAACCAGGTGCAACTAACTGTAGAGATTAGTGCTGTTTTGTATAATACAAGTGAAGCGTATTACAAGTGCTCTTTGATCGAAGGCATGTGTAGCTTCAAACTCTTCTTTCCCAGCGGAAATGTTGCTGTCTTAGCTTCTCCTGGCCCAGAAATGGTACTTCTGACGCTTCTCTCTTTAGAATTGGAACAGGCCTTAGAACTAATTTATTGATGGTTTTTCCATTTTGCCTGCCATCCCTTGCCCCTATATTTAGAGTTAAAACCTTCACTTTGCGACTTCTATTTGTTGTGAAACATTTACTTAACCAATTGGACTCGGGAAGTGGAGGGTTCAGTGGATTTGTGGGTTAAACTCTGAACTGAAGGAGGTGATCTTTCCAACTTTTTAAGATTTCCTTATTCCCACACCATGTAATAATCAGAGAGTTTGACTCCGGTGATGTCTAACCTTCTTGTTGTTTAGTTTACTGTTGTGGATGACCATTAATACAGCCATCACCATAGAGTTGTTCCCAGGACTATTCCCATCCGAGTTCGTAGCTGAAACATGACCACTATTTCTACCCCCACCATCTCATGTGTTGAGCAAAAAATGATTGTCCTTATAATGGCGCACTTCTCTTCTTTGGTTTTGTCAGGGTGTGCCCTCTAATGGGTGCAATGTTAGACTCTCATATGGGCCACGATGGATCACTTACATTGCTGGAGTCGGTAAAAGATTTTCTACTTCTCTTTCTTCTTTTCAATTGTCCCTTTTCCAATTGGTGCACATGGAGAGTTTGTTGAACTTTATATTATTTCCCCATCTCCTTGCACGTAGGTGGAATGACTGTGCTAATGATGTTGGCGTTTAACTTCTTGAGCAAGCTTCAATGTAGTCGTGCTGATGGTGGATTCCATGTCCGGGAGGTGATAACTGAGAGAACTCCCCTACTCACAAACAAAGACGATCTTTCGAGTTGGGGCTCATCTTATGATTCTGTATCCAATGATGAAGAGGATCTGGAGGAGTTTCTTGCTGCAGGTTCTTCTGAAGGGAAAATGGTGAAGGACGGTGATAACAATCCTCGTCGTCTTTGTGCAATTTGCTTTGATGCACCAAGAGACTGCTTCTTTCTCCCATGTGGGCACTGTGCAGCTTGTTTTACTTGCGGGACAAGGTGAACACTAAATATTATCTCTTTTTTGAATTAGAATCAGCTTTGGAGGATGCTCCACATTAACCTGACTGGAGTTTGATGGTACTGATTGTTTACTTTTACACTCACTTGAAATGAACTTTTCCACCACGCAAACCAATTGCTGAGCTGACTATCGATTAAGATGGCTGCTATTGACCATGACCAATTTGTGAAGAGTGTTACCTTGTAGTAGAAAATTGAAATTAGGAGCATTCCCCTTGTAGTTGGCACTTGCAAATCGTGACAATCATAATGGCCTTCAAAAATTAATTTTTCAAGGTGAATATTAGAACTTAACAATTTGATGATTTGAACAAATAAGGCAAAATTATGTACAAGAATCATATTCCAATGCTATAGGACCACGCATTAGGCAAAACCATACAATGATTGATTACTGCACACTATCATAGGTGAGACTGCTTCTTCCTCACATGTGGGCACTGTGCAGCTTGTTTTACTTGCGGGACAAGGTGAACACTAAATATTATCTCTTTTTTGAATTAGAATCAGCTTTGGAGAATGCTCCCCATTAACCTGACTGGAGTTTGATGGGACTGATTGTTTACTTTTACACTCACTTGAAATGAACTTTTCCATTGCGCAAACCAATTGTTGAGCTGGCTATGGATTAAGATGGCTGCTATTGACCATGACCAATTAGTGAAGAGTGTTACTGAGTCGATCATTTGAGAGACAAATATAAGTTTGTTAAAAAAAAAAAAAGATATGTACATATATAGGTTAGTTAAACTTCCAATGATACATTGATGGTTTAATTTGTTATAATTCTTCTACGTCATTCGATACTATCCAAAGTCATTTTCTCAATTAATCCCTTAACTATTATATCTTTACGGATACATTGCATCTAGATTTTCGATGGTCTATCTCGACGTTTCACTAAATCCCCTATGGTTAGGCTCTCGATCCTTCTGAGTTCTGATTGGTGTATATTTGTGTTTTCATTGCACATGTTCAAACCACCTCAGAGGACATTCGCGCATCTTGTCCGTAATTGACTTTACTCTCAATTTATTACGTATTTCTTCATTTCTAATTCTATCATTCCTAATTTTGTCACACATCCATATGAGCATTCTAATCTCAGATATAGCCATTTTATATTTTTTTTTTTGTTTAATAGCTCAACTCTTGGTGCCATACAATTGTGCGAGTTTTACTGTGGTTTTATAAAACTTTCCTTTTAGATTTTTTATCACAATCTATTATATATTTCTTCATTTCTAATTTTATCTTTTTTAATTTTGTCATACATCTACCTGAACATTTTCATCTCAATTATAGTCATTTTATGTTTTTGTTATTGTTTAATGGTTTAACACTCGGTATCATACAATTGTGCTAGTCTTACTATGGTTTTATAAAATTTTCCTTTCAGATGCAGTGGTATTGTGCGATCACAAATAACTGCAGATGCCCTTCTCCACTTTATCTAGTTTGCTTGGATCTTATGATTCACATTCCCATCTATAATGACATTGTTTTGAACGACGAACTTTAAATATTTAAAACGTTCACTTTTTTATACATCCTATCCTTCTAAGTTGATCATTTCTTCATTATTCTAGTAATTGCCACTAAACGTATATCTCATATACTTGATTTTTTATCAACTCAATCTAAATTTTTTAGATTCTAATATGTCATTTTATAACTCCAATCTTGCATTAATATCCTATCCAGTTTCATCAATTAACACTATAACATTTATAAAGAGTATACATTATAATATTTCATTTTGAATGTTTTTTATTATTTCATTAATTACTATTGTAAAAAAGATGGGAGTTAATATTGAACTTTTGTGAAGAGTGTTGCCCTGTGGTAGAAAATTGAAATTAGGAGCATTTTCCTCATAGTTGGCACTTGCAAATCATGGGCAATCATGATGGCCTTGCCATTGTCTTGGAGATTGGAAATCATCCATATGACTCTATACACCAAAATGGCTGTCCAGTCTGATTTTTCTGCTGAAAATCTGTGCTACTTTGTCGCTAACCTGTCTCATCTAAATCCGAATTGTGCAGGATCGTGGAACTTGGTGGTAGTTGCCCCATCTGTCGGAGGAAGATGAAAAAGGTGAGGATGATATACACAGTTTGAACGGTCCAAAATTACCTAGTGGATTCGGGTTAGTCGGACAGAAATGCTTGATTTTCTTCCCTAAGCTGTTGGTGGTGGCATTGGTATTGCAGACACAGGAGTAAGTTTATCTGGGTGATGCTATAAAGTGAGAGCCAAAGCCCATTTTTTTTCCAATTTTCTGCCAAATATTGTCATTGATGTTGGTGGTGGCATTGGTATTGCAGAAACAGCAATAAGTAGTTCTGGGTGATCCTATAAAGTGAGAGGCAAAGCCCTTTTCTTTTTTTCAATTTTCTGCCAAATATTGTCATTGATGGGTATAAGAATCTCGGATTACAAAATCAGATGTTTCTCGAGTGAAGGATAATTTTTGTGGATATTATGTTCCAACCCTCTATTTGGTAATCAAGTATATGATAATGTTATAGAATTTTGAACAAAACTGATTTCTTCTTTATGGAGAAGAATGTTCATTATATAATGGATACAAATTAAAATTTAGTTCTAAAATAAAACTAAACTATCATATACAGATCTGTCTAAAAGAAAAGTCTATAGTGAATATATTCTAAATAAGGAAAAGATAGAGAATTTACAATCATAAAGATAATAATTACATATGTATATGGTATAAAATTAATCACAGAATCAATCATAAGATGACATAGAATTTGCCATAGAATGTCATAGAATCTGTCATAAAATCAGTCATAGAATCTGGTAGTTTTGAATGACTAGCTAATTCTTTTGATATGTCATAGAATAATATAGAATCTATCATAAAATCAATCATAAAATTTGATAGCTTTAAATGACTAGTTAATTCTTTTGACATCCCCCTTTAAATTGCTGTTGGTAAGTCAACAAGCATCAATTTGCTAACAAGAAAGTTATATCGCTGACGTATTATGAATTTGGTGAAAATATCTGCAATCTGTAGAGTAGTGGAGATATGGGGGAGAGTGATAAGTTGGCGATCATAGGCCTCCCGGATAGAGTGGCAGTCAACCTCGATGTATTTTGTGCGTTCATGGTAGACAGGATTGGCAGTAATTTGGATGACACTAGTGTTATCAGCATGTAATGGAGTATGTTGACCTTGGGAGAAACCAAACTTTGTTAAAAGACCACACAACCAAATGATCTCGAAGCATGCAGTAGACATGATACGGTATTCCGCCTCAGTGGATGATTTGGAGACCGAGTCTTGCTTCTTGCATTTCCAAGAGATAAGAGCATCATCAAGAAACATACACCATTCTGTAGTTGATTTTCTTGTGTCCGGACAATCAGCCCAATCTGTATCACTATAGGCTTGTAGTTTGAGGGAAGAACCAGTAGGGAAGAATTAGCGACGGCTAGGTGTGCCCAGGATATATCTAATGATATGACGAATTGCCGATAGGTGGAGATGTTGAGGGGTTTGCATGAACTTGCTAACAATATGGACAGCATAAGAGATGTCTGGGCGGGTGATAGTTAGATAGATAAGATTTCCAACCAGTTTTCGATATAAAGTAGGGTTCTCAAGAAGTTCCCCTTCATCACGTCGATATTTCACATTAATTTTCATTGGGGTGTCAACAGAATTAGTGTCAGTGAGTCCTGCTAGCTGAACCAAATCCATAATATACTTGTGTTGATTCAAGAAAATACCTTGAGACCGATGATGCACCTTTAACTCCAAAAAATATGTGAGTGAGCCGAGATCTTTCATGTGGAAAGTAGAGTAACAAATTCTGAAGTTTAGAAATAGCCTCCATATCAGAACCAGTGATGACAATGTTATCCATATAAACAAGGAGAATAATTATGCCCTTGGATGTCCGTTAGAGAAAAAGTGAGGAGTCATACTGGCTTTGTGTAAATGAAAAGTCAAGGAGAGTCGATCGACTCGCGGTACCTGTTTCAATCCATACAAAGAGCGTTTTAGTTTGCAAACATCATTAGTGGAAGAAGTGAGCATATCGTAGGGAAGTTTCATGTAAACTTCCTCCTTGAGATCGTCATGTAAGAAAGCATTCTTTACATCTATTTGATGTAAAAACTAGGAGTGTGATGCTGCAAGGGCGAGTATTTTTCGTACAGTGGTCATTTTGGCTACCGGTACGAATGTCTCCTCATAGTCTAGGCCATACTCTTGCTTGTTGCCAAGAACCACTAATCGAGTCTTGTAACGTTCTATGGATCCATCAAAATGGAGTTTGATAGAAAACACGAACTTACTACCAAGAGGTTTCACAGATTATGGACACGGAACAACATCCCAGGTTTGGTTTTCTTCAAGTGCAAGAAGTTATGTTTCAATAGCTCTCTGCCAACATTCATGCTCCAGAGCCTGCTTATAGGATGAAGGAATAGGAATAGAAGATACGGTGGCTGTCAAAGATAAAGGAAAGGTGAAACCATAATTATCTGGTAGTTTACGAACTCGAGTACTTCGTCTAAGAGGTGCTGGTGTAGTTGCTGGAATAGGATCAACATTAAGGGAATGAGCTGGAGGGGACCCGAGAGGTGCTGAAATCTTGCGTCGTTGGTAAACTATGAGAGGCTTAGATAGCACTGAATCGGGAGAGGAGTTAGGAAACATTGGCAAAACAGAGAATGAATGAGAAATGTCATCTTTGTGTGTGGAAAAAAAATACTGATTTAAAAAAAAAATCACATTTCGAGAAACCCAAATACGTCGTAGGTTGAGATCATAACAAAGAAAACCTTTTTGGTTCACTGAATAGCCTAGAAAAGCACATTAAACAGCTTGAGCTGTTAATTTTGTGCGTTCGTGTGTAGGAAGATGAACATTGCACACACAACCAAAGGTACAAAGATTAGAGTAATTTGGGGTATGACCAAATAACCGAAAGAAAGGGGAAACATGGTTCAAGAGGGAGAAGGTAACCTATTGATGAGATAGACAGGAGTGGAGAGAGCTTCACACTAAAAACGAGAGGGTACAAATGACTCTAATAGAAGGGTGCGAACAACATTTAGAAGGTGTCGGTTCTTTTTAGAAGGTGTCGGTTCTTTCTTTTAGCCACCACATTCTGTTGAGGGGTTGAAGGACAAGACCTTTGAGAAATTATACCATTGGTTTGTAAAAATTCTTGAAATAAATGAGACATGTACTCACCCCCATTATTAGAACGATGAATTTTGATACTGGCAGAAAATTGGGTCTGAATATGTGCATGAAAAAACTTAAAGATAAAAAACAATTCATCTTTAGAATATAGAAAATAAATCTATGTGAAGCGACTATAGTCATCAAAAGTGACAAAATACTTGTAATTAGCATGAAAAGTAATTGGCGCCATTCCCTACACATCACTATATATCAAATCAAAAGGCTGGACTATATTAGAAGTGTGAGTGGGAAATGACAAAACTTTGCTTTTTCCAAGCCTACAAGAATTGCAATCAAATTGAACAGTACTAAGAGATGGTGACCCTTTATTGCCGAGTAAACCAGAATTTAGCAAAGTATAAAGTACATTAGAGTTTGGGTGTCCAAGGCGTTTATATCATGCTCAGTAATCAACATAAGCAGAATTACAAGTGATAACAGGTAAAGATGAATATGGAGATATAGGAAATTGAAAAGGAAAAAGACGTCATACTTTAGGCCCTCTTGCGATCATCTTCCCTGATTGTTGATCCTGCACAACACAACCAGATTTAGAAAATTCACTTTACAATCATTTTCAACTAATTGTCCAACATAAACAAGATTAGTGGTAAGGTTAGAAGAGACAAAGACATCGGTTATGGATGAAGAAACATCACCGGTGGCAGTGATAGGCAAAGAGTTGCCATCAACTATATAAATCTTGAGATTTTCAGGATATTTACGTACATTAGTGAGGAATTCAGCATTGTTTGTCATGTGATGGGAAGCCGCGGAATCAAAATACCAAAGAGAAGGTTTAGAGAAGGGTTTACCTGAGAGTCCTAATGCGAAAAATGTAAAAATGATCATTTGCTGAATCATTTCAAGTGTTACAGATTAAACAGGAGCAGGAGCATTTTGTGTCAGATGTGCTGTATCCTCAGAACTACCAGCACTAGAAGAACCAACTGAGATAGTATATGTTGTTCCAGTCTCTTGGGAGGTCGAATAGGACATTCCTTGATGATATGTCCATCCTTTTGCAATAGTTACATAATTTTTTTGAACAACTTGAAGCGTAATGGTCAAAATTTTTGCAACAATAACACTGAATAGTACTCATGTCCCTACGTTTTGACTTCCCTTGAGTTGCATAAGCCATAGGACCAGGAGTGGATTTAATTTGTTCCATACTGGCTTGAGTAAGAAGTCGTTGCTCCTCGCGAAATAAATCATTGAGACATGCATCCAAGGATGGGATAGTTTCTTGATTCATAAGATTAGACCTAATGTTTTCAAATTTAGATCTCAATTTCATAAGAAATTGATCCATCTTAGTAGTTTCATGTACAGATTGAACAAAATTAAGACTTTCGGGAGGTAAAATAGGATAGACGATATCAGTATATTCAGCCAAAGATTCATAAAACTAGAATAAAAATCAGAGATTGAGAAACTGTCCTGTTAGAGACTTGCTAGCTCATGTCTAAGACGAGCAATGTTGTGTTGACTGTAGAGTTTTTTAAGATAATTTGACAGTTCTATTGCAGTTTTAAAGGGTCAAAGATTCAAGATGATGTTGGATTCCACAGATCCTAGAATCCATGTCATGATTTGAGCATCCTTGACTTCCCACTTGGAGTGCTCATCCTTGTCTTTGTCTTTGTCAGGTGCAGGTTTGCTGCCATCAATATGACCCCATAGATCTTTACCTTTGACAAATATCTTGAAGTGAAATGCCCAGACTGAGTAGTTTTTGCCATTGAAATGAATCAAGAAGATATCATGCTTGTCTGAAGACATGAGACTGAGATAACTTGATCAAAATGACTAAGAATAAGGAACTGAACTAGGACTGAGAAGAAGAGACATCGGAGAATTCAGAACTGAGGCTCCGGTATTTTAGAGAGTTTTGAGCAAAACTGATCTCCTCTTTTTAGAGAAGAATGTTCATTATATAATGGATACAAGCTGAAATTTAGTTATAAAATATAACTAAACTACCATATACAGATCTGTCTAAAAGAAAAGTTTACAACTAATATATCATAAATAAGGAAAAGATAGAGAATTTACAATCATAAAGATAATAATTACAGGTGTGCAAGGTATAAAATCAATTACAGAATCAATCATAGGATGACATAGAATCTGCCATAGAATGCCATAGAATCTATCATAAAATCAGCCATAGAATCTGGTAGTTTTGGATGACCAGCTAATTTCTTTGATATGTCATAGAATGACATAGAATTTATCATAAAATCAGTCATAAAATTGAATGACCAGCTAATTTCTTTGACAGTATATACAACATTGAATGAGATCACACCTGTAAAGTTCTTCAGCTGTTACTTTCAGGTTCTTTATTTTCAGCTCATAATGCCTTCCTGAGAGTGTCTCCGAGTCTTTCCGAAGCGTTTCCCAAGTTCAGAAATTACTTGGGGGATTTAATGATTGTGATGGTTTACCAAAAGAAGTATTGTTAGCATACTACAATCTAGGATACGATTGACGCATGCATATCTAAGACTAAAACTTGAAAGCCAAGAAATCAAGTACCGGCGCGTGGTCAAATGGAAGCAAATTCGAACATAGAAAGAGAACTCCAATTATAAAAGCAGGTATCTTTCACCAGACCATGCGAATGATTTCCTTAGTTGATTAAGGTTTTCTACTAAAATTAAGAAACACATTGAATAGTCTTAATTATAGGAGTACTTGATTAAATTATCATTTCCCTCCCAAATCTTTTCTCTAATTAATGAGGAGTGGAGAGAGTTTTTTAAAAAAAATGTACAAATTATTACAAGAGCAGCAAGGATAATCCGTCCTTAAAATATCCTTTTCACTACCATAAAAGACTCGATTATCGCAGTCAATCAAGAAAAAAGATTTGCCAAGTCTTCCGTAAAATAAAGTAGAACAGAGAAGGCAACATTGGAAACGCCTCTCTCTCTCTCTCTCTCTCTGATGGCTGGAAAACTCCGCAACTTGAAAGTAATAAAAAATTGTCATAGGTAATTTTTCTTTTTTTTAAATGAAATGACGTGGGGCTTGGTCCTAAATGGAGAAAGTAATAATATTGCTTTTTGATAAGAAGACATTTTTCGGTATTATTATTATTATTTTTTTGTGATAATGAAATTAGGAGAAAAAATTATGACTATTAAACCGTCTCCTTGTGACTCCATTAGTTGTTTTATCCCCTTATTATATAATTTTATTACTTAGGAATTTCTTTTTCTTTTCCCTTGCTGTAGAACTTTTAGAAATTTTATTTTATTTTAAATATAGAAAAAATAATGTGACAAGGGCATCATATTGCAAACATAAAGCAGAGGACTTGGATGATATTTTCCTTTCATTTGGATGAAAATCTAAAATTGTGAAGGCACGGGATTTGCAAACTTGTTAGCTTTTTAAAAAAATAGGACAATAATTTGTTGACAATGACGGTCCTCAAGCAAATGAGCTTTGGCCCAAATGTTACCATCCCTCCCCTTTTATAATAGACATTTGAACCCTAATATATATATAAAAAAAAATATTGGTCCTCAATATATTATTAAAAAAATAGTTTAATATTTATAATTTTTTTAACAAATACGATGACGATGTTAGAATCAAATCACGACCAAACTAAAAAAAAATCGATGGTCCTCGGCTCCAATTTATCAAGTTGCCTCTGCCACTTCTTCGGATCCCGAGGTCGCCATTGTCATAAATCATGTAAATTAAACAAGGAATTAATAAGTATGAGTAACCCGAGGAATTAATAAGTATGCAAATGGTAACTGAAAAAAAGGCAGATACAAATTCAAATGCAAGCAAAAGCTTAACATAAGTGGAAGTTTTACCTGGTAAATTTCAAGTTATTTGGGGGACCGTTGGAATCTGATTAGATTCTAGTGTTGATGCATGAATGCCGTAATTGCTTTAGCTTAGTTGACAACTAAGAGTGCAAAAGAGTCAAATTACTTGCAAGTAGTTCGAACTTGACTCGAGACATGCTTAAACTCGACTCGATTTAATCCAGTTTTAACCAAATTCGAATATATTAATTTAAGTATTGGGTCGAGTTCGAGTATTAAAATACTCGATTCGAAATATTCACTAGTCTAATCGAGTTTTTATATATTATATTATATTTTATAAATTTTAAATTTAAATTTTAGTTTATATTTAAATTCGAGCTCAAATTCAAACTCAAACTTGATCTCTACAAGTATTCGAGTTGAGTCGAGTCGAATCCGAGTATTGTAAAATTTCTTTCGAGTCGAGTTCGAGTTTGAAAATTCAGACTCAATCGAATTCGAGTTGAGTATCGAGTCGGACAATTTCTAATCGAGTCGAGTTCAAATAGTGTAGTGTATCGACTCGACTAGACTCGATTATACCCCTATTGACAACCCATCAAAAACTTTCCCGAATGTAAACCTTAGCCGATTAATCAAATGATTAACAAGGATTGAGGTACTGGATGCAAAATTGCTTACTAGGATAAAGGACAAATTTGAGAAAGCAACACTTATTTCTATTCTAATAGGTTTTGAGATCTTTCATGATCCACTACCCATAAGAAGATTTTAATGTTTCAAATGTTTTTCGTTGATCCCTCTATGGAATCAAAGACATTGAATAATTGACTTTTAAAACATTTGATTCTAAAACAAAAAAACAAATTTAGGGGCATGAAAGTGGAAAAAAAATTAAGACAAAAATCTTAGGTTTATCATTATATTGGGGCTTGATTTAATAACTTAGATTGCATAGGCTTGTCATAAAACCCTAAACAGAGGAACCCAATTGGTCAAGCCTTGTGCTTTTTGGTTTATAGATTAAAAGGATAATCTTAATGAATCTTGTACACAAACAATATGGGTCTCTACACAATATAGTATCATGGGTTTAAGTAGTCTACTTTTAACTCTCATTAAATCTACATATTTAGGATTTCATAGAATTTTGATATATGCATAACGTTCAATACTAAGATATAATATTATTGTTAGAATCATTTTTGGCAACATATACATAAAGAGACCTTCTCATAATGATCTTTTAATGATAGAACGAGATGGAATTTGGAAAGCCCTCTATTTTTGAAGATATGCCCTTGTTATTTTGCATGGTACCAGAGTCAATCTTTAAGTCTTCTAAATATATACTCAACAGTGTGTGAAGTACATCCGTAACTGCTGTGAGGACAGAGCAAACTATTCTTTCACTTTTTACTAAAAATAATTGCCAATAGGTGTCTTAAGAGAGCCCATATAGGCCTCACGTTGAGAAACACGCCACTTTGATAAGGTACTCTCGCTATTAGGTTGACTTGTAGGGTCTCTAGGTTTTTAATTATATCATGTCTCACAAAAATTTTAAGACTAAGAAACAAAATACCACTTAAAAAGAGTCTGGTAGTGGACTAAAATTATAAATGAGCATTTAAAGATTCACAAAAATTATTTTTTTTTTTTGGTACATAGGAAAACTTGAATTTGAATCTATTATAAGGGGATGGAGAATTGTGCCACTTGAGCTAAAGCTCAATGGCACAAAAATTAAATTTTGAAGGTGAATATTAGAACTATAACAATTTGAGGATTTGAACAAGGCAAAATTATGTACAAAAATCATATTCCGATGCCATAGGATGACGCATTAGGCAAAACCATACAATGACTGATTACTGCACACTATCATAGGTGGGATAAAATGATGAATTGACTACAACAACCTGGATTAGAATGTTAATCCCAGACTCTCGGATTGGAAAATGATGAATTGACTAATTTTTTTAATGTGCATTTTTATTTTATTAATATTTATTTTAGTGTGACACCACATGATCTCTTTGATGCCTAGTAACCGATGCATATATAAGTTAACAAAATAAGTATCCATTTTATCATCATCATCATCATCATCATTAGGGATGTATTCGAGTCGAGTCAACTCCAAATATCCCTGTTCTCGAACTCGAACTCAAATTCAATTTTTTTAACCTGACCCGAACTCAAAATCAACTGATAGCAAATAATAAGACTTAAACTCGACTCGATTATATAATAAAATTGTTCGAACTCGACTTAAAAACTCGATTATTATATAATAGATTAATATATTTTATTTTTTTATTATAATCATATATAAATATATAATATATATTAAAATATGTTATCAAGCTATTCCATAAGTTTTTGAGTCTAAAATTCTATTATTCGAATTCAATTCAAATTTGATCAAAATCAAGTCAAATTGAACCATTAACCGAACGGTTCGCGAGTGACTCAAACTCAATTCAGTTCGCATAACAGCCTTCATCATCATCACCACGAACAACTAGCTACAAGAATTATATTCTTGCAATTATTTGTTAAATCTGTCCATATACATAAACCGGAGATAATGACTTTAGAAATATATGTTTGATGCAATATCAAAAATCAAAAGCAAAGGTAAAAATATAAGGATAATTAAAAACAAATAAAAGAGATTTTTATGATGTTTAAAACATAAAGATGATTTTTAAAACAAAATTTCAATATAGACAAATTGCCATATCACATGGAAAGCATAGGACAGCTCAGTTACTTTAGCAATTTCCTGTAAATTTTTTGTTAAGTATAGAGGATAAACCATGTCTTTATACAATACTTGCTATTATATGATACAATAATCATGTGGCATTATTGCTGATGGATTAATACAGAAATATTTAGGGAAAAACTAATTATATCCTGTTTGTAAAAGTATGTTCGACTTTATAAGCAAAGCAAACGAGAATAGAAAATAAAAAATGAACTCTAGAATTTTTTTTAATAGAATATACACTAGAATTATTCAAAGTGGTATTTCATATTACAAGTTGAATTGCTTTTTGGTGATTTTGAGATCACGGACTCAAGGAGTAAAAATAGTCTTTTTGTAAAATGAAAGGAGAATGCTGCGTATATATACGTTCACCCTTCCCATATCCCCGCATTGAGTCAAAGAATACTTTGTGTATCAAATGAACCATTATTTCAGTTTGACAAATAGTCTAAGAAAAAGTTGAAAAAATATATACTAAAAGGTCTGTAGTAACTATAACCAAAAGTACCATAAAAAATGGATTGAATCCTATAGACAACGAAGCGATATTAAGAACTAAGACAAGACATATTTTTGTAAAAGATATTTATAAATTTCATCTTCAATTCGACTTATTAAAGTAAAATGATAACGAATGAAGGCAAATTAGAGAGTGTTAAGCTATACTTTAATGCATAATGTAATGTCTTACATGCAAGTTAAAAGATTTTTCTTATAATATCTTTAAAAAAATATATTAAGATTTTTATTTTATAATTACAAAATGCACATCAACAAATTAAGTCGAATGCATCAATTTGTCCTGCCTATAACAGATAGCAATCATAGCCATAGCATAGAGGTTGTCCAACCACAAAACTTAATCCATACACCAAATTGTGCAGTACGAAATATTCACAACCAAAAATTGATTCTCATGGAACCTTAAATGTCATTCATAGTTCTAATCGAGAGACCCTTTCTACATGGTATTTAAGCTATAAGTCTTAAAACTTTTGGGAACAGGCATAATCATAAACCTAAAGCATTACATGTCAACATCACAGCAAAGCAGCCTTCCAAGGTGGTACAGCCATTCAACACAAGGCCAATATAGCTCTTATATAACCCCTTATTTGCATTAAAGATGGACTTTACACACGTCAATGAATATATGAGTGAAAGACTTCAGATAACTTGCAAAAAGCAAGGGTGTTATCTCTAAATTCCATCTGTGTTCTACCAGACCTCTCACATACGCATATGGTCAAACATGATTCTCAACATTAATGCTATACCACAATAATGTTTCATCATGCAAGTATCAAAAGCAATATAAAATCACAAGTATATTGATAAATGAGAGTAAAAATATGCTACATCAACCTTTCAAATCCCAAGTATATTGATAAAATGAGGGTCCTAATAATCATCCTTAAAAACATATATACCATACATGAAAAGGGTTGATCAATTACAGTTCTTCGTATAAGATCTCAAGAAACGTCCTTAGCGATCCAATTCATTAAACTATTTAATTCCTTTTTTTAAGCCCCCCAATAATAATTAACTACCAACTCCAACTTAAATTTATTCAACTTAAAGCCTTTTTCTTTTCATGTTACTAACTTCATTTTTCTCATTTCAGAAACAAACATTTTAAAGTCAACTAGAAAACTAGAGAATATAAGTCATTGATCCCAAATGGATCATAGAAAAGAAATGAAAAAAATAAAAAAATCTTCTTCCATGAAGTGGAAAACGAAATATCTTAAAACCTAAAACAAAGGAAACGGGTTGTGATTACTCAAACCATAGTTTATCCAAGTTTAGCACCATAAACAAAGTAAAATTAAATGAACTAACATTGCAAATATGCTATATGAAGTCCACTCTTCCTTCTCAATCATTTGATTTAGAAGCCTGGCATCCAGGGTCCAATTTGACAGGAAAAGCATTAATGATCTCAACACAAGCACCTAATCAAGCACTAATTAGGTTCCATTGGCTTGAATTTGCACCCAAAAAAAAAAAAAAAAAAAAAAAAAACTGTGAAGACGGACTTAGTTATATGATTTAGAAGCTAAGACTTGCATTTAGGGTCTAATTTGGCAAGTTCTGCAACCTAAGCTAAACAGTGGAGCATTGATCTTTTCAACATGAAAACCTAATAACACACTAATGAGGCCCTATCAGCTTGAACATGTTTTAGAAAGCAGAGTCCTAAAACTAACATCCAACCATCAAATGAAACAAAATAAATGTAACATAAAGAACTGAAATGAAACCATCACACAAAACCATAACCGGCTGACAATCAGATAATAAAATCGGGGGCCACAAGATGACATTCTTCTGCTTTTCATATGCCAATCTTCTATATATCCATCGCCTGAGAGATTTATCATTGCTGACCAGTTGCTGCTAAATTTTGAAAGTCACTTCTGCTCTTCAATCATGTAGCCCCATTTTAGGAGGTTCATGGCTTAAGGGGAAAATTTATGATTTAGGCCAAGTCACAATTCCACACAAGTAATAGATACCAAGATCCAAAACCAAAACCGTCAAATGATAAGGAATGATGCACACACACCCCCCGGGGGGGGGAGGGGGGAGAGAGAGAGAGATTTTATTCAACCAGTTCCAAGTGGCGAATAAACTTGAGATGGTTGAGGCTGCGGCCGTACTAATAATGAGGGGCGGAGCCAGGAAATTCTTCTTGGAGGCCATAAAACAATAATTAATAAAAATATTAAAATAAAAATGTATTAAAAATTCATATAATTCTAATTAAAAATATAAAAAATATTAAACAAAGTAAATAATTTATGAAAGTTATACTCTACACTTCTTCATTAAAAAGATTAAGCATATGGGAGTCTGTGCCCCTGAAAGAGAAAGATGTCGCACCTGTCGGGCAGAAAGCTAGCTTCCACAGTTGGATCTTTCCCAAGTTTTCCATTTCCAAGCCCTTTTGCCTCCTGGCTCTCTTCACATTCCTAATAAGAAGCTAGTGTGGGAAAGCTAGTGAGAAGTCAAAGTGGAAAGCAACACAATTGATTGCGACCCAATTGTGTTGCAGAAATCACCATCAACAATTTCACATTAGAGTTTGAAACCATTCGTAACTAATTGAAACTAATGTTTGTGGATAGATTGTGTCCATTGTAATCAATTCAAAACAAGTAAAGAAAACAAATATTCAAGTGGTAGAAGCAAAATCTCACAAGTTTCTTCATTCTCTTCTCCACTTCCATTGTCAATATCATCAGCAAATGAGACCCGGGAATTCCCCTTAATCTCTCTTTTTACGTTTTTGAGACTGAAGCTTCTCCTCCCATAAAAACATTAAGCAAAACAGAAGCCGCTTATGACATACCAAACAAAATTCCCAGAATAGTACTCACTCCTGTTGTAGCTTTTGAAGTTTCTCCTTCTCCTCCTCTTCAATATATTAACCCTCTGCAACACACACATCAAAACAATCATTACATGAAATCCTAGCCCTCGAATACTCCCAAATCATCAAAACTCAAAAGAAAGTTAAAAGGGGGAAAACTTTACCTTCTAAACATATTGCTCTCTGGTAACAACACCAACAGTTTCCTTCTTAGAAGCAGTCTCAAGAATCTGAACCATAAACCCCATAAAATAAGCTATCACACTAAATATGGAAGAATAGAGAAACTGTAGAAATCAAAATTCTATAGGAAAGGAGAAATGAATGGAGTGGAAACCCTAGAAATTGGACCTTGCAAATGCTAAAATCTGATTTTATAAAAAAAAAAAAAAAAAAAAAAAAAAAAAAAAAAAAGCCCCACAAGGTAAGCTTCAATGAGAATCGGGAACCCTATAAATTGAAATCCTATGCATAAGAGTTATAAGCATGATGAATTGTACGAACTACAAATCAAAATCATATGCGTAAGAAAAAATGAATTGAATAGAAATTGAAACACACACATATATAAGCAAAATCGTACGGCAACCCCCAGAAATTGAGGTTCAATAAAATGACCTCGGAAGTGCTGGAACCGAACTGGAGGAGACCGGTTTGGCCACCAGCAGCGGCAGACTTGTTCTTGAGCTCTGGAATTTTATGCGTAAGAAAAAAATTTCAAAATTCTTGGGGGGCCACCCCCCCCCCCAAAAAAAAAGGACAATACGTGGGAAAGATAGTGCGATGACAATATGAAATGATTCCGATCCTTATTGATTCTAAGAAAACCTGAAATAATGAAAAACAAATGAGACATGGGAAAGATAGTGCGATTTCAATGAAAAATATAGTCCAATACTAAGAAAACCCAAACAAGCCCTCAAGTTCTAATGTTAGCCAAATTGATGTCGCATATGATGGAAAAGCATAACAAATCAGTCAATATTCATCAAACAACTCAGAGAACATGGTACGAAAGATGACAAAACCTTCTTTTATCCGGTGCTTGAATTCCGAAGAAGCCTGTAACTCAGATCATAAGTCACATTCAACATTGAAATCTTACAAAACCCTTAAACAACAACAATAATAAAAATCAGAGTTAATAATAACAAGTTTTTATCTTTATCCCAATAATTAAAATCTATTTTAAAGTGAGTGTATATATACGGATGAACATCTTGTACCAATGTCAGCTAAAAAAAAAAGATTTCTTTGCCTAAAACAAATTTCTTGTTAAAGTCGTGAATGCCACATTCTCTCTCTTCTCTCTCTATTTAATGTTCTTATTCTCGTACTCTTTCTCATGCTCTTCCTCCATATCTGCATCTTCAACCTCCCACAGAAAATGTGCTTATGTAGCAAAAACATGACGGTCATTGGGAACAGAATTCCGAGCTTGATCAAAATAAACCTCTGCACAAGATGCATCTTATGTCTCCTCCATATCAAGTCTGCATACACACATAACAGATTCCCATTTTCTAGGTTTTCAGAGATTGCCCCTCTCAAAGTAATCCTCTGCTCTCTCCGGATCCCCAAGAACCTCATTCTCTTCAGAGATCTTGACCAGCTGTTATTGAAGATGGGTTTGCATCAATTTGAACAGGGAAATTAGTGAACCCTTGAATTTGACTAGCTGTTCTTGAATTAGCTTGAACTGTTGTTGGAATGTGAATCAGCAGAGATGTGGGGGGTGTTTACAGGAGTTGGAGCAAGAATCTCAGTTGGGGAATTAGTGAACCCTTGAATTTTGGGGAGAAATTGACGGTTCTCAAGTGACAGTTTAGAGAGCTCTGCCTCTAAATTTTTTGCAGTAAAGCCTTCACTTGACCCCTCAGTAGAGCCTCGCTGGAACCGGGTGTTTGCCGGAGTTCTGCCATTGATAATGGGGTTTCCAAGCTTCCTGTTGCAAGATCCACAATTGTGGAATCATTGGTTATATCGATCAAAGCTTGTTGTTTTCCTGTTTTCTGCCTTGATTTTGATGCACTCTTTGCAGATTCTTCACATTTCTTTGAAATGGGTATGTTATTATTGTTGTTCAAACCGGCCAAGGTTTGAGATCTTGTGACTCTTCTTGTTGATGATGGAGTCTCCATTGAAAACGTTGAAAATCTTTGAAAAATCATACAGAAATTTCGTAGGAGAAGAGTTGTTGTCGCCGGAAAATTAACAACTCCTACCGGCAAAGAATCGAACTTGGGAGAGAGAGAGAGAGAGAGAGAGAGAGAAGAATGAGAGAGAGGGAGAGAGAGCTACAATCATTTTATAGTCATTAAAATGCCCCAAAAACCAAATTGCGATGGTTGTTATTTACACTTTGAAAATCCTAAAAATCCAAAAATAACACAGCGAGAGGATTAAACAGAGAATACCAGAAAGATTGTTGTCCGAAGAAAACTTCTCAAATTCGGCTGATTTCAAGAATCCGTCAATCTTCGAAATCGCCGGAGAAAAAGAAATATCTCTCTCTCGATGCAATAACTTCGCCTTTTCCAACGGTCAATAAATAGAGATCTGCGAATGAATCTGACTGGCAACAGCTATGGATTTTTTATGCGAGTCAATATTTGAAGGATGCGAATGAAAAACCGGGCGGTTCGGCCGGTTTGGATGGTTTCCAATTTTTTTTTTTTTTAATTTATTTGGTCCCTGCATTTCCTTTGGTTTTTAACCAGCATTTCCTTATTTGGTCCCTCACAGGAGGCGCCTTGCCCGTTGTGCTTTATAAAACTATGGAATTTTGCGGTACAACAAAATTAAGAAGACTACTAAGCCAAATATCAAATTAATTGAATCTATCTTTTAAATTTCTTTTTAAAATATTATAATTAATTCAAAATTACATAAAATTAAAAAGTTCTAATTTTTTCCATTTTTATATTGCATATAAAATATAATTTAATAATAAATAATAAAATTTAATTCAAAATTTTTAATTATTCAATCTATTCTATTCCGTAATCCACTACGTCAAAAACTTTTATTTTTAGAATTAGAAAATTCCTCTAAGTTGACATTTCATATCATTAGAATTACGTCTTTGATGAATCTTTTTTTACTTGAAAATTAAGATGTCTATAATTAAAATGTTAAATCTGCCCATATGGCATTGCAAGGTTACTTCAATCAAAAGAGTAACATCAGATGATATTCATTTAAAATGAATGCAGAACCCAAGGATTGCAAGGGAATACTCTCATTCTCTCCCTCTCTCTCTCATATTCTCTAATCATGTCTATTGTATAAAGGAAAGGAGATTTTTATCGAAACCAAAATCAGTTTTAGTCATAGAAACAGGGACCCAAATCTTATCAGTTTCTGCAAGGTGGAAAGTATGAAAGCAAAGGAAAATTTGCCCCCCCGGGGAAACTTTTTGTAACTTTATTCGTATTCCATGCAAGAACCTCATTCTTCTTTTTCCTTCTCAAGTGGGGGTGGAGGGTGGAATGTGATGGCTACACAACTCGTAGAATTGCATGAATACACTTCTTATTTAATCATGATCGAGGATTTGAGTCATTATAGGAACATAAAAATCGATATCGAAAGACCTTCCTATAAAATGCTTGACAGTAAATCGATTCGAATTAATCGAGATAAAATTTCAAATATCGGATAGTGACCAAATCAGGGAAAAAAAAAAAAAAAAAAGAAATACATGAATACTTATTTGTCGAATTTTAAACTTAAATAAGTGTTATTTTGGAGATATTATTTACTATACTTAAAATTAATCTTTCTTTTTTAAAAAAATTAATGTTATCTTTTCACTGATTGCAAAAATAAAATATTACAACATTTTGTAGAAATAAAAAATATAACAATCAATAAAAATTAAATACATTAAAATATGTAAAATTAAGACTATTCTCAATCAATTTTACGTCTCACAAATTTTGGTTTGAACACTTTCCGAGCCCCATCAATGCTAGTTATCCCAATAAAGAGAAGGAAAAATCCCGGCGAAGTAGTTCCCTATGTCTTTCCACTTCCGTCTCCCTCCGTCTTCCCTCCAATCCCCCACCCCTTAATCCACTCTCCTCCACTCACTCTCTCCCTCTCTCTTAAAACGCAAGTAAAGAAAGCACAATGACACCTTCTCTGTCATTTTTGCCAGACAAAACACACTCTCTCGCAAAAATACATACGTACATACTCCAAGGCTAAACATGTTGAAACAAACATATAAGATATGCTTCTGTTTTCGCCGAAGGTTCAAGCTGACTGTAGCCGAACCACCGGCCGAGATCAAATCCTTATTCGATAAATATTCCGAAAATGGAATCATGACCGCCGATCACCTCAACAGATTTTTGATCGAAGTCCAAGGAGAAAGAACCGCAACCAAACAAGAAGCAGAGGCTATTATAGAGTCACTCAAAGAGTTGAAACACTTGAACATGTTTCATCGTAAAACTCTAAACCTCGAAGCCTTCTTTAAGTACCTCTTCAGTGACTCGAACACTCCTCTCCTAAACAAGGTAATTCGGATGTCTTGTTTGCTACGATGTTTTCTCGTAGTGTGCTAAATGTTGGAATTTTGTCATTTTCTGGTACTCCAATCAAATTATTGAATTAATAATGGTATGCACTTCAGTGGAAGTATCTCAGCTTCTTATAAAATAAAGAAAAAGGGACCCTACCACCATAAATTCTCTTGGAGAATTAAAATAATAATAATAATTTAAATAATGGGTTGCACATATTGGGTCAGATTACCATAATTGTTCACTGGATTTTTATGCTGGGTATTATCAGATTGATTAAACTTTAGATTAGTCTATGATCAGGCCATAATTCAAAATAACTCACATATCATGTGCCCTACACATCTATATGTCGGACTCAAAACTAATTTTGAGTGTTTGGATTTCTAACTTCGAACTCTGCTTGGAGTGATGTGCATCTCCTTTTGACAGGTAGAAGGCCATTTCCTTTGTATCTTCTATAGCTTGTTCTGCACCCCAAATGCTTTCATTCGTTTGTTTCATATTTCTAAGTGTGCTATTGCTTGTTAGTTCTGTTGAGATGATTTAAATTAACAAAAGTAAGAATAGAAAGTAGGAGTTCTTAATGATAATATGATTTAAGTAGTAGATATCACCTTCTGCGGCCACCTTGAACAGAAAGGAGGTCTTAGTGGTACATAACGAAGTGTTCTGTTCACTTCTTGGAGCAAACTTGTGTAATTAGCGGTACTATGCCAACTTGGCCGTCTAGTGCTACATCAGCAGTGGTGCCACACGAATGCTGCATTAAGGTGCTTTCAGAGAAGCACCTGTCATGTTGCACGCTTAGAAATAAACAGACTTTAGGGCAGTTAAATTGGCTCTTCAAGGTCTGAATAATGTTGAGCGTGGTGTTGTATATAATCTAAACTCCAAAGCTTTCTTAATGCAATCTGTAATTTTTATGGTCCTCATTTGGTTAAGGAAAGTGTCTTAAGTTGTTTCACCTTTTTTCAAAGGAATAGTTGGCGAAAGAGATTGGCGCTCAATGCATTGTGATTGGGAAATATACCTTTCTTGGTGCGTCATGAATTTTTATTTTGTTTTTATATTTTGCTCCTCAAATTAGCTTATGGATCATATTTTTGTGTAGGTAAATCAAGATATGACTGCTTCATTGTCCCACTATTTTGTATTCACGGGCCATAATTCCTATTTAACTGGGAATCAACTTAGTAGTGATTGTAGCGATGTCCCCATCATAAAGGCACTGCAAAGGGGTGTGAGAGTCATTGAACTTGACCTATGGCCTAATTCCTCTAAAGATGATATCCACGTTATTCATGGGAGGTATGCACTGACACTATGCCAATCTGCTTTTTTCTTCTTCTTGTGATTCTGTTTTCCTTTACTGGATGGAGAAAAATAGAAAGAAACATCAATTGGTTACCCTCATTGTCCTTTGGCACACCATAAGCCTCTGGGCTTAAAAATTTTAGAAGGAAGACTACTTAAATGCCAAGCCGCACCAAGCTTGAAGGAATCCCAAGTAGCGAGTGAAGCTATTTTTGGTCCCTACAATAGTTGTTCAACATGGACATAGACCACCTCAGTTCTTGAAGTTAAACTACCATGCAGCGAGTTGATAGAGGCCTAGGTGTTTGTGAAATATGACTCAGGTCCCGGCTATTCTTACTTGATCAGACAGGTCCCACTGAGGACTAAACATAATCTCCTAAGAGATGCCGAACACTGACCATTTGAACATTCAAGTCTACATCTTTAAAATGGAGGAGAAAACATCTAAAAATTCATTTTTGTGGCTGAGAGGGCAACAAGAGTCGGCTGCTTCCATGTAGTTCAGTGATGGATGAACTTGTGTGTATATGTTTCCAAAAACATTTGATCAATATTTTACTCAAATTAATCTGAAGTCTTCCATTTATTCAACTTACATTGGTGAATTCTCTCTATCTGGAACTTGCCAGCTGATTGTGGCCCTCTAAAGGGGAAAAACCTCCCTTCAAGTGTTCTTACATTGTAGTTCTATTGGTAATGGACATCGAGAAGTTGGAAACATAGTTTGTTTGTTTAGTGCATCCTGAAGATGATCAAATACGTTGAGGGGAACATGTATTCTTATTAATTAGCTTGGACCCCCATCGGTGTTCAAATGTTAACATGGAGCCTCTTCGGTCCGAAGTCAGATGAGCCCAAGAATGACATCATCTTTGTTTTTGTAGAACTAGAAACTCGAATCACACCTGCCAATTTGCCTTTTTGAGCAGGATTATTGTTAAGTATGGCTTTTCTCTGCTTTATCAGTTCAAGGCATTGCTTATGAAGATCAAGTTGTAAAATGTTCAACAGCCTCAGTGGAGGTTGAGTTCACTTATATTGGAATTTGCATCTGTTTGGTCCTTGTAGGACATTAACCACTCCGGTGGAACTGATCAAGTGCTTGAAATCGATTAAGGAGCATGCTTTTGAAGCTTCTGAGTATCCTGTCATAATCACTCTAGAAGATCATCTTACTCCTGATCTTCGTGCCAAAATGGCCAAGGTATGTTTGCTCTTTACTTCATGGGCTTGAACCATAAAGTTTGCCTTCCAAAAAAAACCAATATAGTTGACTGCAAAAAACTTTACTTTAGATGGTGACTCAAATATATGGAGATGTACTTCATGCCCCAGCTGGGTCAGAATGTTCATCAGAATTCCCTTCACCAGAGTCATTGAAAGGGCGAATTGTTATCTCGACCAAACCACCAAAGGAATATCTTGAGAGCAAGAGTCTTCAGGAGAAAGATGAAGATTCAGAGAAAGGAGAGGATTCATCGAAGAAAAATTCCTGGGGTATTGAAGTCTCAGACCTTAAAAGTAAATTTGAGAACTTTGATAAGGTAAAAACCAAAACACATTATTTAGTTTCAACTTGAAGAAGGTGCTATTTCATTGCACGATTGCTGAAATAACCGCCTGCTGGCAGATCAATCCTGAAGATGGAGATGATGCAGAGGAAGAAGATATTGATGATGCTGAATCTAAGTTGCAGCAGAGTTCAGCAACTGAATATGGAAGTTTAATTGCTATTCATGCTGGAAAACTGAAGGGCGGGATAAATGAATGGCTAAAAATTGATCCGGATAAGGTTCGACGTATAAGTCTAAATGAACAAAAGCTAGAAAAGGCTGTGATAATTCACAGCACGGAATTAATTAGGTACTTTTGATCATTTCAACTGATCGTCTGAGTCTATTTTGCATGGATGACTGTCTGACTTAACCTGGTCTTTCAATTGCCTGTTGTAGGTTTACCCAGAAAAACTTGCTGAGAGTGTTTCCAAGAGGTACAAGGTTCGACTCATCAAACTATAATCCACTACTTGGGTGGATGTATGGAGCTCAGATGGTTGCATTCAATATGCAGGTTGCATATTCTGCATTTCTTGAAAATGTCAATCTTTGGTTGTTCTTATATGATGTTACCTGCAAAGTGATTCATATATGCCAAACTGTGCGGGGGCATGGTAGGTCACTTTGGTTGATGCAAGGATTGTTCAGAGCAAATGGTGGATGTGGGTATGTTAAAAAACCAGATATCTTGCTAAAGGTTAGTCCTGGAAATGAGGTTTTTGATCCTAAGGCAAAACTACCTGTAAACAAAACTTTGAAGGTTTGTGAAGAACCCTGTGATCTCCTTAGTTCATCAAATGTTTCCATTAACTAAGGCATTTAAATTTTAATTTCATTTGTAATAGGTAAAAGTATATATGGGAGAAGGCTGGTATTTAGACTTTCGCCACACGCACTTTGACATTTACTCTCCACCAGACTTTTATGTTAGGGTATGTTGTAAAATGCAATAAATTATTTTTCAGTTGATAAATATGCATTCCAACTATTGAGATTTTGCTATGCAGGTTGGTATAGCTGGAGTTCCAGCCGATTCATTGATGAAGAAAACAAGGTCAATTGAGGATGACTGGACACCTACTTGGAACGAGGAGTTTGAGTTCCCTCTAACTGTTCCAGAGCTGGCACTGCTTCGAATTGAAGTTCATGATTATGATATGTCTGAGAAGGATGACTTTGGAGGCCAAACATGTCTTCCCCTGTCAGAGTTGAGAACAGGGATAAGAACTGTTCCGCTTTATGACCAGAAGGGAGATAAGTACAACAATGTCAAGTTACTCATGCGCTTCGAATTTGTTTAAGGCAGACAGTGTGACCTTGCTTTGGTCTTTGGCAATTTCATAGCCTTTCCATCTCCCAACTGAATAAACTATAAGAGAGTGATGAAATTTTACACAGAAGAGCCTCGTGATTTTTCCTCATTATTTTGGTGTTATTTCCATGTATAGTCAGTTTTCTATAAAGTTTTGTTCTGTGTTATATTTAGTTTCTTTCTGTACTAAGTGAATGTAAGGTATGCAGAACCTTAAAACTTCACTGTTTTATGTTAATCCAAAGAAGTGCAAGCTGACTTTATAAATGGTGTAAGCTGGTTTGGGACCGTGACCTTGTTCTTCATTCTTGAGAATGAAACAAAATAGAGAGAGAAATTGACCCTTTTTCCTGTCCTTTTTTCCCATGAAGCTTCAACGTAGCACCTGTATGCTCGTTGGGAACAGAAAAATAGGTTCCAGGAATTTCATAGAACTTTGACAGGAAGCCGAACAAGGGACAAATGTACCCGAGTCTTGGGTTATTAGCTTTCTTTCTTACCTACAGCTTGCAATAGGATAAGCAATTGAAGGAAGAAGTATGAAACCCCCCCCCCCCAATTGTGGCATACTCCAACTTTTCATTCCCCTCAACATCTGGAAAATCACCTTCCCTGGATCTGTTAAAACCTCCGGCAGGCCATGCCAAGTTCCCATAGCCTCCTTCATGCAGTCCTGAAGCAGCCATCATAGACCTGCAATCACAACTAGATCTGGTTGGAATACCTACTAGTAACTACTGCATTCCACATCCATAATGCTTCTCCCAAAGTCTCCTTGAATTCCAAGCAGAGCAAAATTTTTTATGGTCATCATTTTCAAAAAAAAACAAAAAAGTAATTTATTAGGGAAGATGCATCGCATTATCATTGAATTAAACTTTTGTTTGTATGTCTATATGCAATGACACCATATTTAGTGGAAATAATATAGAGAAGACCTAATAAATGAAGTAACTTCATAAAAAGCTGATGAGTAATCTAAAAATTGCCTTAAGAAATTTGAATTCTCACATTTGGCCTTCACCACAAGCCACAAGAAGCTTGGTATCTTTATTAGGGACTACATTCTCCACTTGGCTTAGAAATTCAGAATTGGTGGAAGTGAAATTTTGGCCAGTCCAGAGCCCAATGTAACCAAAATGAACCCATTTCTTGAGCAGAGTCATAGGACTATTGCCCAAGTCCTTGACAAAGAGTGGCATGTGCAGTGAGCCTGAGACACTTGCCTTCTCTCTCTCCCACTCAGGCCTGATATCCAGGAGTACGAAGCCTTCAGAGTTCATGAGAGAGACTGCTTCTTTGTGCATTATGGCCCGAACTTTGCCAGACTGTATTAGCTGTTTGGCTCCACTTGCTACAGCTTCTACTTGGAGAGATGATGGTCGTGGTCTGAGCTTCCTTAATCTTTGAGCTGGTTTTAGCGTTTGGGATTGCTTCACATTCGATGTATGTAGCTGGCTTAGTAAAATTGCCCCCCCCCCTCTCTCTCTCTTTCTCTCTCTCTCTGTGTTCCATATCTTGAACCAAGTTTTCCTGCTTGGAGCATCAGTGACTGCATGGCCAACCTACAAAAGTCTCGGGATTTCACAAAAGAACACCTCTTTAAGAGACCTTTTCTTAGGAAATTCCTGTTTCAAAATTGGCTAAGCATTTTTTTTTTTTAAATATATATCATATAACTTTTTGTTATTTTCTTAATTTTTAAATAATTTTTCACCTAAAAAATAATAAAAAATTTAACAAGTATAATACTTTTGAATATTATGGACTTGCGCGATATAACACGCATTGGAAACAAGCACACGCTGCTCACAGTCATTAATTCTCGGAAGTGATAGCTTAATGGAAACATCGTCGTTTTGCGGCCCACGCTTAATTATTATTTATTAAACAATAAAATTCCTTTTTCTTCTAGTTATTTATAATTTTTATTGTTAAAATCTTTTTCTTGCTTTGTTTTGTGTTTAATTTATAATATATATAAATAATTTTATTTAATTATTTAATTAATTTTGGTATATCCTCAACTTTTATTTATTTTTTAATTTTATTTATAATATATTTGTTTAGAATAAAATTATTAACATAAAATTTTGTAAAATAATGTTTATTTATTAAAATAATTAAAATTATCATTATTTTAGTAACATTTTATTCTTAAAAGTTTACATAATTTTAAATTTTACCTAATCCCGTTTTTTGTCACTTTAAAATTTATCATTTCTAACTAATTAGAAAAAAACTAGCATCTACAACAAGCAAAAATATTATATAATTTAATAATAAAAAGAAAATTATTAATATAAAAATGATTTTTCTAGAGAGGACGTGTTTAAATTCAAAATTTAGATTTATTTAATAATTATATCCGAAGGATTTTCTTTGATAGACTCCCAAACTATTATTAAAAAATAAAAAGTATTAATTCATGTTCTAAATAATAAAAAAAAATGGATTGATTTAGGGAGCCATGTACCAAAATAATTTAAAAAAAAAATTAAATTCTTAAAAAAACTCTCAGTGAAATATATTGCAAGAAATAACCTATGTTTATCATTGTTCAAACTCTTTTATGGAAAATTATATATGTAATTCTCTCAGTCATAACAGCTTAAAAAAAATTGATACTAGAATCTTCTCTCACATAATTAAGAAAATGTCGAGTAATTAAATTTGAATCTAACTGTCTAAGATCCTACGTCAATGCAGCATTCATATATGTGTGCGGTCTCTCAACAATAATAATCACAAAGACATTAAGTGGTTTTGTTCAACGAGTACACAATCTTCACCTACAACTTTTATCCCTTTGACTACATATTACTGTTCAAAATGTAGAGGTTGATTTCTTAACCCAAAATTGATAGTAGTGCTCCACATAGTATATTTTGATAACTTGAATAAGCTACTCTTTTGACTCAAATCTTATCCACTTCTTTAATTTATCATTAAAACTCCAACTATCTTTTGTCAATCTATAATTTTGCTTAAAAGTCACATAACTATCATCTCCAAGTTCGATGGTAATAAAGAGAATTGAGTCGTCTATTCGGTCATAGGTATATCCTTGACCACCACTAATGGGTGCAGAGGTTGAAAAGCATCCGATCATTAATTCGTTAGCGGTACCATCATCACTACTAGCACCAATTTCTCCATCATCTTCCTCTTCTTCTTCATCCTTTTCTTCTATCTCTTTTTTCATATCAACATCGTTATCCACCTCTGCGAAAACAAAATCTATTCGAAGTTCAATATATGGATAATCATCTGTATAATTACAATCTTGTTTCACGGACATTTCACCATCGTATGATTTTATATACAATTCATGAGTGGAACCCATTCTCATACTCATCGCAAACTCCATAAAATTTAAAATATCGTCATCATCACTGATTAGAACCTATTCATACTGTGCATTTCCACGTTGCATATATGAAATGGGACAACGATAAAAAATATTCACAAGTTATCTCATACAATTTATCCAAAAAGTCTTATATATTACAAACACCAATTCATTAAAACTTATATTCTTTTTCACCCAAATCAATTTTGAAGAACCATAGTCATAATGAACTCCATCTTTATCCGTCATAATTTTATTATTGCTATAATATAATAATTTTATCATATCCACTATTTTTCAAAATATAAAAAACAACTTGTTAATATCTAAGTCAACTTGAACCCAACTTTACAATTTGATCTACAAACATAAATTTATAATAATTCAACAAATATTTAACAACTATACTAAATTTATAATAATTAAATCATAATTATTAAACTCAGACCGACTCAACTGTCAGACCGGGTCAACCCTCGACCCTTATAATATACGAATCGATTCCTCAGTTAAGGGACATCTGGTAAGAGGGTATGAGAATGAGAAATCAGAATAAAACCAAAAGATGATATTTGGATTAATATTATGAGAATGAATATTTTAGAATCATACCCAAAAAATTAGGAATCCACAAAATCCAAGTAAAATGGTGAGTTTTGTTGAAAATCCATATTTGATTCTCAAATAAGTATTTACTCTCACACTTATTCAAATTTACTCATTACTCTCCACTCTCACACTTCATTTTTTTATTTTCTTTTTTTATAAAATTATCCATTACTCATATATATGTGTGTATATATATATATATATAACTAAATAAGTAAAATATATATATAATATTTTCATTGCTAAGTTAGTTTTTAATTTTTTTTTTAAAAAAAAGAATGTAAAGTTTACTCAATAAAACCGTATAATATTTATTTTTTTAGTTATAAAATTTCTCATTATCCATTACTCATATAATATTTTTATAAAATTATTCATTACTCACATATATATATGTATATATAAAATTGATAATATTTATTTTTTCATTATAAAATAACTCATTACTTATGTTGGTCCCTATGCAACCAAGAAAGATGGTCGAATTGGTTGGTTTCAAATTATAGATTTTACTCCACTTAAAATATAACTTAAAATTTAAGACCAAACTATATAAAATAAGCAAATATAAGTGTATAAATTTAAGAAAATGGGATAGAAAGATCAAACCCGATTTATAGTGGTTCGGTCTTGTGTCTACGTCCACTCTTCCATCTCAGCAAGCCACGATCCAGCGACAGTTAGTTTTCACTATGTGATGAAAGTTAAAAAATCAGTACAATGCCGAGATGTAGACAATCTGCAACTTCTCCACTGAAAATGATTTAGTTCTACACTCAAACTCTCTTATACCTAACCTATCAACCCAAGAGAATGTCTCACACTCCTCTTAGACTTGTGTGTTTATACAAAAACCGAAACAGAGGTTACAAAAGTGAAGAAACTGATCTGATAGTAGGAATGCAAAATAAGTTGCCAGAATTTTGTGATCAAGTAGGCGTTTTTGGGTTCTGTTTTCTCTTAACTCAAAACTTAATTAAACTTTGTAAAAGCTTCTGAACAAAAACTGATTATAACTCTTTAAAGTCCACTTCAAGTTGCATTTAAAGCTCTCTTGTATAGAGTTGATATATGGCTCTCAAAACCCCTTCAGAACTAGTCTACACAGAAAAATCACAGTTCCAGATTCTGATTTTCAGCCTATTTTGAGATCTAATATCTCTCTTCCAACACCTTGAAATTTCTCTGTAAAATATTGATAACATGCAATTTATTGAATTTATTATTGTTATCATGATTCGAATTTGAATTGTTTAATACCCTAATGGTTGGTTTTATTGAATTTTATTTTTAGGAGATTGGATTTGAAAAGTTGGAGCACATTGAATTTAATGAAACAATTTTTTAGCCGATTGGACTCAAGGCATTTTATTGGGTTTTGAAGAAGATGAGCTTGAATTCTAAATTCAACATTTTAGTTGAATTTTTATTTTTAGTAGGAAATCTGTTTTTAGTATGAGTGAATTTTTGTAATCTACTTAATTTTGAAAACTCCTAGTTGATTTAGAAGTCTAGAGGGAAGGAAAGTGCTACAAAAAATTTCATATTACTAATTCTCTCAAAGATGATGAAGGCTATATATATACTCCTTAGGGATTCAAGAGAGAAGGAATTTTTTACAATTTCCATAGAGAGCCGGCTGCTACTATTGCCTCACTAGGGGACATATTCAAAATTCTGAAGGAAGGACTGCTTGCATTCTTCAAGGAAAACAAGTCACGGCTGCCCATTTGCTTCTTCATTAGGTTTTTTTTTTTTTTTTTCTTTAGAAACATTATTTTCTTTATTTCTCTTGTGATGACACTTTCTACCATGAGTGGTTAATTTTCTTATTACGATTCAAGGGGAATTTTAATCGATTGTTCTTCATTATGAGGTTATGTTTTTAATTTAATTTATTACCTTTTATTCAAGTATTCGTTGATTCTTGATTTAATTTTAGGGAAACCTAATATTGGTTAATCTGATAATTTAATTCAATATTAGTTTTTCTATTGCTATATAGGAATTCAGTGATCCGTAATTATCATGAACGAATGGTACAAATAGCAACTAGGTTATTTTTATTTATGGGTTTTTTACCGGTATTCATATGATCTAGGGAATCAATGGGGCAAAATTGAGTAATTGCGGCTATCCCAATTAATTATATTTTGGTTTAACTGTCTTCACAGAACGTAATGTTATCATTATATTGATATGGAACGCTATCGTACCCAATCGATTAATGATAAGTTTCGATTTGATGCTGAATTTAGTCGATTAAATTAGGAAAACGCAAGATTTATTACGGCTATCCTAATAGATCTAAGATTAAATGCTTGAATCGCAAGAATAATATTTTTAACCAATGATCAATAAGACAATCAAATATATGAACCCTTGGATCAGTACTTGATAGATTGATTTTCTTTCTAATTTTAGTTTGTTGCATTATTGTTTGTTTTTAAATTTTAGGTTATGAATTTTTATTTAGCAATTTTTATTTTAGCAATTTGTTTGAAAACTCTCAACTTTATTTTTAACATCAACTAGGAGATTAAGTTAATTAGTTCCATTGGAATTTGACCTGGTAATCACTATTGCTATAGTTTGTTGCATTGGGGGAATCGGTATTAATTTGAGGGTTTCGATAATCTAACCAAATATGCAACATAATCTCTGTATATAGCACTTTAAACCCCAAGAAGAGAGCCCACAAACTGGTCACGAATATAAAGATATGATGCTGTAAAGTTGGTTCATTAACACACTTACTGCAGTAAAAAAATCAGTTTAACTTCCTTACCTTGAGTTTGATCTTCTCCACCAAACTCTTTGAATTTTACTGTTGTTATTTTTCAAAGTCAAACACCAGCAATCCCTTTAAAGTATGGAGAATTCAAATTTCAAATAATTTAATTGTTGGATAAGTTATAGGTAGCAAAATTTTCCCTAAAAATCAGCTTGTAGCTCTCCAAATAATTTGAATTCAAATCTCTAGTTTGAATTAGCTTAATGGTCACGTACAGCTTACAATCTGTACTCAACATACTGAGTTAGGTTTAAAAAATAGGATAAAATTACAGTAGAAAACATAGTTCTGATTTTCAGCTACTTCTACCCTTCTCGCTGCTTCTACCCATCTTGTTGCTATCCAACTTCTGTAACAGTATTTTCTGACTAATTCTATATTTTGAAACATCCTATAAATAAGCTTGTATTGTATATTTTAAATATCTACATACTTGATAATTTTGTTAGTAACACATATAAAGATTTTGTTATCATCAAAACATTAGGGTTCACAATAATTTCCCTAATAACTTATATATATATATATTAAAAAAAGCTAAACAAAAAAAAATAAAATTTTTATTATTAAATTATTTTATTTTTATTTTTAAAAAGAATATAGAATTTACTTGATGAAATCATATAATATTTATTTTTTCATTATAAAATTACTCATTACTCATATATATATATATATATATATTTATATATATATAAAACTAAATACGTGAAAAATATAAAATTTTTATTAGTAAGTTATTTCATTTTTTATTTTTGAAAAGTATAAAAAATTTATTTGATAAATTTATATAATATTTATTTTTTCAAGTGAAATTAATTTCATATAATATTTAAAAATAATTTATTTTAAATTATTTATAATTTTTATTATATATTGAAGTAAAAGTAAAATTAAAAACTTATTAATTACTATTAAAAAAAATCGATCAAATGTCAGGTAAGGTAATGATACCCATTTTAGTGTATTAAACAAAACGGATGAATTTGAATGATTCCATCCATTCCGATTCCAAATGATATAATTCTGATTTCAAATTTTAAAATTGAACCAAACGCTCCTTTAGATCGTTTATATAGTCACACCTGAAAAACCTGTGGGTCTTTGCGGGTCAACCCACAAACCGTGTGATCCGTTAGTTTTACAAAACCCCACAGGTTTTGTTTTCAAGAGTCCTCCACCCAAAAATCAATCACGTGCCACTCACCTGCCTTAAACGTTCCGAAAAAAACCCTTTCTCTTTCTCTCTCGGGTTTAATCGGTGACAAATTCTTCGAAACTCGATGATTGATCTTCAGTTGACAATAATCATGCTTTTTGTCTTTGATTTTGCTTTTTGTTCTTGTCTCAACAGTAGGCAAAGAAACTGATTTGAACTCTGTCCGATAAAAGGCAAAGAAGAAGAAAAAGAGATAGAGAACTCAAAGAGATAAAAATTGGAGCATAAAAATTGCAGTGAATGATGGCTAACTCTTCGTGAAAACAACAAAAGCAGGGAAAGATCGGTTTAGAGAGAAAGGGAGAGAGCACGGAGAGTTGAGCAGAAGGTCTCAAAGACGGAGAAGGAAGATGATGAGGATAAGGACGAACTGAACCAAATAAAGAAGATTGTCATTTTGTGCGTACTATTATTGAGATAACATGACCAAACTTTCAAAATAATTATATTTTGTATGTTACTAGCACCGACGTTGATTAAAATAGGTCCAAATTTTGTGTGCACTAACATGCGATCATTTAAGACAAGTGATTTTATTTTTGATGATACAAATTTGTTGAGAGGATTATTGAATTAGTCATATTTATATGAAACCATAATCTATTAAACAAATGATGTGTTGTTTTTGTAAAATTTATAATTTTATTTCATATTTATTATTTATATTTTGTTATTTTAGAACAATAAAAATGTAAATTTTGAGTTTTTAATTTTTATCATATGATTATATTATCTTTTGTAAATATTGTGATTAATATTTTAAATTTATAAATATAATTATATATATTTTTATATTTTAAAATAATTAAAAAATCAGCGGTTAAATCAATGATCTAACGGTATAATTGGTTAGACCACAAATTTTAAGATGCACAGGTCAAGTTTAATAACTATGAATTAAACATTCAACAAAATTACCAATTAATAAATTGTTGAATATACCCTAAACTCTAAATTTATATTAAACATTCAACAAACTCTAAAATTCTGAATTTATAATTATAACAATTCAACAAATATACTAAATTTATATTAATTTATATTAATTAAATTTTGAACATTTAATAAATTGATGAACATACCTTAAGCCCTAAATTTATACTCTAAACCCTAAATTTATACTGAACATTCAACAAATTCTAAACGCTAAATTAATAATAAAATTTTAACGAATTTATTCAGTGAATATAACATATATCATTCAATAAATATCATTCACTATCAAATTAAATATTTCACATGAACGAATGAAAACTAAAGAGAACAATATACTTTCAAAATTTTTTTAGGAATTGTCGTAGATGGATGTAGAAATCGCCACAGAAGGTTACAAATTGCATAACAAAGCCGCCGGATGTTGCTTCTTTTGCGAGAATGTGCAGGTGATGGTCAGATTTTGCATTGATAGAAGGTTCGAGCCAAGGTTCGTCAAGGAAGAAAAGAAAGAAAAGAGAAGAGATTCACGTTTTGAAGGCCATGAGTATGTCACGCTTTCCACTCAGTGACATACATGGGTCACTTTATGAATTATTTTCCCCTTAGTATTGTTTTAGGATTTTTTTTTTAAATGGGATTAAATTCGTACAAAACTCTTGATCTAACAATTAAATAAAAAGTATGGAGGAAGAATTGGTTTGAGGATTTTATACGGATTTAACATTAAATTGAAAAAAAAAACATAGTTTGAAAAATAATTTTAAAATTATTCTATATATGTCCAGTTTTGAAAACTCGATATATTTTAAAAAACATATGAACAGATTATATTGAGTTTTAAAAATTTGATATATTTTAAAAAATGCATGAATAGTAGATTCAATATGTGTGAGTCAATATTAAAAACTCAATATATTTTAAAAAATATATGAATACGAAAATTTAATATATTTAAAAAAACGTGAATAATAGTTGTCGTGTTTTAAAACATGATATACGCGGATCAATTTTAAAATTATTTTTTACATTATCTTGTTTTGTGAACTTTTTAAAAAAATAATGTTAAATGTGTACAAAGCACCGGTTTGAGGGCTTCTTGGTAATTATAGTTTCCCTCTCGCGTTCGCGTTTCCGATCCCCCTCCCCCCTCCCCTCTCCAGTTTTACCTTCTCCGTCTCTGCCTCTCTCTTTCTCTTGTGACATCGACTTTAACACAGTGAAGTTGGGAACTAGGGTTTCTGCTCAGCAATGGTTGGCATGATGACTGCGGGTTCAAGAGAGAGGGTCGCGAGTCATATCAACGTTGTGAAGCTCGCAAGCGACATTCCTTCTAAGCTCCAACACTTGCGTCAATTGAAGGATGATCTGTCCTTCGAAAATGACTCCGTTTTGCTCTCGGACCTCCTTCCTCTACTCCTTGACCTCCACACCGATCGATTCAGTCCCGTTCGCAAGTTCGTCACCGAGTACGTTCCTTTCAAAAACCCTAGGGTTTTAATTTGCAATTCTCGGTCGCTTTCTATTTTGTTTTCTACAATGCTCTGTTTAGTGTTATAGGTCTTGTTATCTGTTACTGTTTTCTTTATTCTTCTTCTTTTTGTTTCTGTGGTATTGTTTTAATTGCTTAAGCGCTGAAAATGCAAAACCCCCAAATTTATTAATTGCTGAACTGGAAACAATGAAAACAAACTATTTAAAATGTAAGTTGGCAAAAGAATGACCTTAGTCTTGTATATGAGATGACAAATTTGAGTGAAGTTTTTTGCCCTCTATTCTTGGTGATTGCTAAAAATTCAGTAATTTCCACAATTTCCTATAAAATTGGCTTAATATTGAAAATTGTGCATTAAGCAAGCCTTTCTGACAAAATTTCAGGAATGCATGGTACAATCTAACTTTCCAATTGGTTTTGGAAACCCATTTTATCTAGAATTTGCAACAAACTTTCTCCATTTCTAATTGGCATATCACTTCACAATTTCCGCTACGCATCCTTCTCTGTCTGATATTTTATTTGTCTGTCCAAAAGCTCTTTGTTTTAGGCGCAAGTCATGCTAGCAGGGTTGGACGTATATTGCCCAACTCTGTTGCTGTTGATGTTGTGACTTATGAGTAGGTCGCTGTTTCTGTCTTTAGCAGACTAGGAGAGGCATAGAGTCATTATAATTGTGTTCTATTTCTGCACCTTGTCTGCACAAGTGAAAAGGAAGAAGATTATTTTACATTTGGACTTTGGAATCACAGTTTGCCAATTGCATGAGTCACAAGCTGTAGCTTTCCAGCTTGGTTGTTCAGACTGTACGAATACTTGTGGCATACAATAACCACTTTCATTAAGAAGCTTATTTTGGACTTCCCAAATTCTTCACGATCCACCTTCTTGCACTGCTAGTTGGCACATGGGAAATTGTTGCATGATTAGTTATTGGGCTGGTCATGAATTCTATGGGAAAAATCTATAGAAAAAGTTTCAGTAAGAAGAGTTTGCATAATTATGTATATTTGACATCATAAGTTCCTCCAGCGATCAAAATTGCATATATGTTTCTTTTCGTTTTTAAAAGCCTTTTGTTTTCTTTTTGAATTAGGAGTCATAGAAAGCAACATATTATTCTTATTTTGTTCCCCTGTCTGGACATAGGATCCTCGGAGAAATTGGATTAAAGCACATGGAACTGTTACCTGATATTGTACCTGTACTAATGACTACTTTGAAAGATATTACACCAGCTGTTTGTCGACAGGTCATAAGTTGTGGAATTGATTTATTTCGTGGAACTCTGGTTAAAATCGCTATTCAGGTTGGCTCTTACTCTGAATAACAGATATATATTATATTATAATTGTTTCATTGGGAATGCTAAAAGACCTTTTCTTTTTGTTGTTTTCAATATGTTCTACCATTGTGGTCTTGTTATTCTTTTGGGCTGCTTATTTATAGCCTTCTTTCTGATTTCTTATTGTTTATCTTGGTATAAACCTAATTGTTGATCAAATCCTGAGTGAGCTGCTCTTGGTCATGAGGGAATAGATCTAATGATCTCACCTGTCCTTTTGGGTCATTATAACCCTGAAATGATCTATTTAAGCCTGGATCTCCTAGATGCACTATGAATCAGTGGTGTAAAAGGCTCTAGGGCACCCTGTTGCTGGGAGTGGGTAGGCAGTTATCTGAGTAACTTATGGGTTTTATTAGGAAAGAATGTTTATTGTACAAAGATGAAGATTAATTTAGGGCTAGAATCATTGACAAACAAAATCTTCATTGTAAAATCAACAGAAAGGGTTGTATTATGGATTACTCTGATCCAAACCAAATTTTGACATTATTATATAGGTGTCAATACAACAGTAGTGTTTGTATGTATTGACAGCATAATGTCCTTTAAAGTTTCTATAAAAAATGCCCCATAAATTTTCATTACAAAAGAAAGGCATGAAAGAGAGTAAGAATAGAAGAACAAAAAGGCAAATAAAAACTAGGACCTGAAGTAGAAAGATGGGGGAAAAAAAACTTTTTGGATAAAAAGTAAAATGTCATGACAGAATTTAAAGCCCTTTCCTTTGCATGCGCCTTCTTTGGGATCAAGGCTTCAAGAAAGTTATGTGTGAATGTGATAAGACTGTTGCTGTTCAACTTATTGCAAAAGCTAACACTGGTATTTATCCTTTGGGGCCTCTTGAGGAGGAAATTCAGGAGCTGCTGAATTGAAATAGGGATTGCCATCTCAGGCATGCTTACTGTGAAAGCAACTATTCTGTTAACTTCCTTGCAGATATGGGTGCTAACTGTTGAACTTAGGAAGTCAGTTCTATTCTTTAGAGGCCCCCTCTGCAGCTAACCATCTTCCTTCTTGCTGATAGTGCTGGTGTTTCTTTCCCTCAGCAGGGTAAAGGGCCTATTAGTTTCTGGTTCTTTAGGTTTCTCTTGTAACTCCCCCTCCCAAAATAACCTACTTATTTTATTAAAGGGAGAGATTTGATATCGTCACATAGGAATAGGTTTGATTAGGAAAGCATGGGGTCCTTTAAAAATAGTTTAAAAAGTTATGAGTATTTTTTATGATCTTAGTGGATTGGCCCTGTTTGTTTTGCTTTGTGGGCCCATGTGTGAAAGAAAACAACTTATTGCAAAGAGCCCTTAATAAAGTCCTCATACTGAGAAACTCAAAGGCCAGGGGGGCCACTTGCCCCCTTGGGCATCGCCTCTGCTTCCAACCACGGTCAACTTCCTCTCAAATTTCTCCCTACTATATCCTGGATCTCTTTTTTTATTCCTGGCACCTAATGAAAACCCAAATAGTTTAGAGGAAGGCTTCCCATGCTACCGCAAAGGATGTAGGATATCTCACAATCCATATTCCCTTAAACTAGAGTATGATCACTTTTTGACAAATTCACTCTTTGTACCACAAAAAAGTGAGTTGCCTTGTTGTTTGCAAGCATAACTTACCTTAATGGGTGCTCCCAACTCTATAGCCTTTGTAGGCATCTTTCTCAACATCCCCGTTGATGCCATTTCCCCTTGTCCATAACCTTCAGCACAATGAAAATATCCTGTTGATGTCCATTAACCAAAACAGAAGAGAAGGTGATATTTTGTTTCTTGATCTAAACCCTCCCATCATCTCTTGAAATCTATCCACACTAAAATGTATGATGAAGTCTCTCAACAAACATAATGATAGGCTTTTTTGTATTTTGTTTGCCAAACACTCCTCCATCGCCTTCTCTCTGTTTGGTGTCAAAGACCTTAGTTTTCCATAATATTCCTATCTAAATTACGTTCCTAATTATAGCTCTCAATCTTCTATCCAACATTTTTGGCCATAATCTTATAGATAACCAGTAACACAGCACCTCACATGAGGCCTCATATGGTGTTGTGATCCTGCTCTGGCACCCAGTGCTATGTGACAACTTAAGAGCACCTTATAAAACGCTATTGTGGATATACCACCATTAGCACTCAAACCTACTAGCTTGTAGTATTACATACTTTCTCATGGTTGTTTGCATGAGTTCTGTTTTTCATTCATCTATAAAAGTTCTTATCACTTTTTTTTTTTTTGGGGGGGGGACAGGGTTTATACTCTAGTGAGTTGGATGATTCACTTAAATCGTCATGGACATGGATGTTAAAGTTAAAGGACAGTATCTGTTCAATAGCATTTCAGGTAACTAAAGGCCTCCTGTCTGAAAGTATACCTTTCGGATTTTTTTTTTTTTTTTTTTTTTGAGCTTGACCTTTTATATTTTGCCTCATGTTTGAAAGCCAGAAAATGGTGCAACTAGGTTGCTTGCCCTGAAGTTTGTTGAAACAATGATTTTGCTTTATACACCTGATCCTATTGGCTCTCCTGAGGCCCCTTCTCATTTGTCCCTTGAAGGTACTGCATGCAGCTCTACAAGCCTAAATAGCAGAGCAGTCTAGTTGGTGTTTCTTCCTAACCCTGCATGGTCATTTGCTTTTCAGACAACGTATTGGAGTTTAATATATCTTGGCTTCGTGGAGGGCATTCTCTGCTCAATGTCCGTGATTTATCAATTGAAGCAAGTCGAAGTTTGGATATCATGCTTGATCAGCTTAGAGCCCCACTAGTGAAATCTGTCAAAAGTCCAGTAATTATTGTGCTTATTAATACGTATGGTTTCTTCGCCATCCAGCTAGCAATTATCACATGCATTGCATAGTATACCTGCTTCATCTTTTTTTAATATCCTCTTTTTAACAGCACCAATGTGTTTGTAACTACTTGCTAATAACTTTATTTATGATATAAGTAGAAACTGATGAACAACTTGTACATTGCTTTTCTTCTGGGCATTGAAATTGCATCCTTGAATGGTAGTAATTGTAATTAAAGTAGCAATTACAATGGGATTTATATGATACTACTAGTGAAGTAAATTACTGTATGAGGACTTAAACTTTATGCCATACTCAACTTTTGGACTCCAACAATCTTTTAAAGCAAATGAGAACCTGATTCCCGGTAATTGCAATCTTCTACATCATATATGTGGCTATGCACTAAATAAAGATTCTATGAAAATGGTGTGGCATAAAAACGACTGCTAATCCCAAAAAAAGGAATGTCAAGTGCTAATGTCCCTTTTTGATTTTAACCACAGGGAATATTACTAAGACAAGTGAAGTTTTTAAAATACATCAAAGGAGGGTGAAGCATCCTCTAAGGAAATAAGTACTACAGATAGAGATAAACAGCACACCAAACTGTTAAAGATCTTTGATGGATTCCTGTCAAAACCTCCAGCCATCATCAACTGGATAGAAGCTAAAAGGAACTTTGTCCTCAAATCAGTGGAAATATTTAGAGTGCAAATTACAAATACACTTAAAAGTGTCTGAAATTTACGCATGGTCATAATCCCAAGCTTGACAGCAGATCACACCTACATTTAACACAATGTCCAACAAATACACCAAAAGCAATATTATCAGAATTTTCTATTCAGGTTCTCGTTTGAATAGAATTGCTAGGGTGCAATGCTTGATTCCCCTCCCTCTCCCCCACCCGATAAGAAAAGATTATTTCAAGTCTAACAGGTCATATTTGGATGGGTAACTGGCCTATCTCTGTAGGAAGTTCTGGAAAGAGAGGTATTCTAACTTAGTAAACCTAATAAACTTGGCCATCCCTTATTTTGTTCTCTCTTGGTAAGCTTGTGTAATCAACATGTTAGCATTTCTTGGGTTATGCTATTGCCTCTTGTTTGCTGTTGTCATGCATGGTTAACATCTTTCATGCTATTTGGTGGTTCTTTCCAGTCTTTCAGCAATCGCGACGAAAAGGCCTGCATTTTATGGGCGTGTACTGCCGGTTTTACTTGGTCTGGATCCCTTGGGCTCTGTTATCAAAGGACTGCACATCTCTGGAGAAAATCATGCTTTGAAGAATGCCTTCCTTTCCTGCTTGAAATGTACTCACCCTGGTGCTGCACCGGTATTCAATCTCTCTTTGCAATTTATTGAAAGCATGTAAGAGTATCAATTTGTGTATGGCTGGAGAAATATTGGACAGCTTTTGTTTGATCACATGGTTTTACCAAGGACATGCTTGATGGCCAAAACAAATCTGGGTATACAATTCCATGTGATAATTAGTATGCCCTCTTTTAGGCTGAAAATCTGCTCATTTTCCTTGATGTAATTTACTTATCTGTTGAGAATTTTCACACATTAGTATGACAGATCTTTATATCTTGATGAATTTTATTGAAAAAGTTTGTATTTCAACCAAATTTTGTGGAAAGTACACATCTGTAGAATTAGTTAACCATTATTATAAATCATTTTAGCTAATGACAAATCTTTTCACTATCCAAAGTTGTGCATAGTTTAGTTAATGACAGGCTGATTTTTTTCCCTCCCTTTTTGAGGATTGTTTTATTTAACGGCAGCCAGATCATGATACATATGTGAACAATCAACTAGTGCATGATTGGTGTGCATAGATGGTAAAAACTATTCATTTTTAGGACTCAGGAAATTACCAATAACTTGGGCCACCTGCTGCTTTAAAGAGAAGTACAAAGATGATTCTGCAAACACCATTCTTTGTGTAGTTGTACTGATGTAATGGGACTGGAATGTGAACTAATTTGAGGATCTTTGAGGATTTATGAGTATAGGTTTACGGGGCATATATATACACACACACATATATATTTTGATAGCAAAAGATTGTATTAGGAGAAGAGAAGAATATATGTGACTCCAAGGATTAGAAATCCTCGTAGAAAAACCACAAAGTCAAATACATGAACTAATTGGAAATAGCTCGTCAATCCCTCTCAACTCTTGTAACATATAATTCTTATGAATCCCTGAAGCATGAGCACACACAGAACTATAGAAAACAATCTTGTTCCAAAGAAGAGAAGAGGCAACAAATTGGTTTCTAAAAATGGTGGTATTTCGTTCCCTCTAATTGCACCAAGAAATATCCATAAAAGCACATATCTAGAGGAAACATGCATCTTTTTTTGCTTCCAAAGCCTCTGAACTTTGTAAGGAATAAATTAGGGAGGTTCTAGGACACACACAATCATTGTCATCCGTAACAAAAAGGCAGTTCCACAACTCCCTGCGGTAGAGCAGAAACAAGTGCTCTCTATTTTCTTAGTCATTGAAACACAACACAAACATCTGTAGTGATAGCTTTAACAGGTCTTCTCTTTTGAAGGAGATTATTGTTATTGATCTTGTTAAGCACCATGGACCAAATAAAAGACTTAACCTTGATATGAACTTTAGCTTTCCAAATAAAATTGTTTAAAAGATAAGGAGGCGTTGAGGAAGACTAATAAGATGGTGGAAAAATGATTGACAAGAAAAAGCACCTGAAGTATCATGACTCGGAATTCTATAATCAAGGACATTTGGGGGAGGGATCACTTCACTGTAAGAGGGAATCTGAGGAGGAATACTCCACAGCTTCTCTATTATTAAGTTTTCTTAAAAAAATGGAAACTCCAAGAAATCAAATACCCCTCTCAAGAATAGAATACTCAGATAGGCGCCGAATGAATTCTTAACAATCTATAAAGATAGTAAAGGAAATGGACAAGGGATAGTCCCCAATCCATTGATCCTCCCAAAAAAGGACTTGAGAGTCATCCCTTACTTTAAAGGACGCAAGAGAAATAGGCCACCCTCTCTTAGCACAATTGGCAAAAGCACCCAACTGCTCAAGAGTCTCATTAAAGACATTAACACCAAGAAGCTCTTTAGCCATATTAATCTTCAGCCTGGAAATACTCTTAAAATTTGCAACCAGGATAGCATGTCTCTAAAACCCTCAATATCCTCTTCAAGAAAAGAGTTTTTCAGAATTAACAAGGCATATGAGAATGATAATAGTAATACTATTGTGAAACTTGTTAGCAGCATATTTAATTTGTTTGTGGATAATACTAAGTCATGTTGGAGGTATGAAGCTTACAAAAAGATTCTTTTAATTTGGTTAAGGATATCTTCTCTCTCTCGCGCGCTCAAACCATATACACATGAAAGTTTCTATAATTGGTGAGATTTTTTGGATCCTGCAGTGGAGAGAACGTTTAATTGGTGCCCTCAGAGAGATGAAGGCTGGACCATTGGTGGAAGATGCCCTTCAGCAGTTCTGCAAAGTTAATGGAAGTATGGCAGAGGTAAAAGAGAATTTGTGAAGTATCTATTTATTCTGTCTTTTGTTTCATCAGATATTGGTGTAATCTATTGTACACCGGGGCAAAGATCATTTTTTTTTTGGGGGGGGGGGGGAGGTGGGGGGCAATATATAATTTGCGAAGGGGGCAGAGATAATAATTTTTACGGAGGAAACAAGACTTTAGGCAGCATTTGCTAAAATGCCACTAAAGGTTTCTCTACTTACAATTTCAGGCTTTTCTTAAAATTTCAGGGGCTGCAGTTGCCCCCAAAGCAAACCCCCCCAGCAGGCGGGCCTTGCCCCTGATGGCAGTATTTGTTACAAATTATATATTATTTGACAAATGTCTTAAAGATGTGGTAAGAGTTGATGTCTTACAGGAAGAGAATCTGGCCGGTAAAGCTTCCGATTCCGTGGAGCTCAGCAATGGTAGGAAAAGATCTGGAGTGCCGGGCATCAGTGATCTAGTTGAGGATGACGACATGTCTGTGAAACGTTTGAGATCACTACCTACCATCTCTGATGGATCCACGAAAGAATTAGATGGGGATATTAGTTCAGTTGAACAAAATAGCAATTCAACTAGAGTAAAAAGTTCCCGAGAAGATGGAGATGCTGGACCTGTGCAGCAACTTGTAGCCATGTTTGGTGCCTTGGTTGCTCAAGGTGAAAAGGCTACTGAATCATTACAGATTCTCATTTCTAGTATTTCTGTTGACTTGCTAGCTGAAGTTGTAATTGCGAATATGAGGCACCTTCCTCCCAGTCGTCCCGAATCTGAGGAAGATGAAGAAGTAGATCCAACATGTGGTGCTTATGTTGGCAGTGATACTCAGGTCAAGCCCCCACTGTTCTCAGGAGATGCTGGTTCACTATCCAGTGCCTTTCCTTTGATTGCCCAGTTTTTAGATGCTCAACAACTATCCTCTAATAATATCATTGTAAGAAACTCTGTAAACCTGTTTTTGTTATCTTTTGGGTTCTCTAGTTCGTTTCCTGCCATCTGTTTTTCTATTTTTCGTTCTTTGACCTTTCCTCCTTAGAGCCTTTTTCTTTAGTTCTCCTGATGTGGTTTTGTGACTCCAATTTTTGCTGACTGAAACTGCAGAAACCTAAAGAGAAACAACTCTCCCCTCCAGCTCTTGGTGATGGTGACATGGTTGGTTCAAGCACAAGTTTTGGAACTAAAAGTTCAACTATGGCTTCCAGTTTACCAGTTACAAGTGCTGTAGATTTAGCTGATATTGAGCAACGGTCTTTGCTATTTAACTCTGAGATGCATGATTTGGGGAATGTGGAGAGTGGGATTCCTGGTTTGGATTTTACTGGCCATAATGATGAATTGCCAGAAAACAAAGTAACTTCCTCATTTGGCTTATCTGATTTAGAAGGGTCCAATCAAGAGCAAAATGCAAGTAGCGGTGAAAAGTCACCACTAGAATTACATACATCATTGTCTACAAGTACAGGTGAAAAGTCACCAGTTGAATTGCATCCATCAATGTCTACTGAAAGGTCTGAGGAGCTGAGCCCTAAAACTGCAGTTACTGATGCCAACAGCATATTGTCTTCCACTGCAACTTCTGTAGGGTTATCTAGTCAACTTATCCTGCCTAAAATGTCGGCACCTGTTGTTGACCTCACTGATGAACAGAAGGATGATCTTCAAATGTTATCTTACACACGCATAATTGAAGCTTATAAGCAAATTGCTGTTGCTGGTGGTTCACACGCCCGGTCTTCTTTGCTTGCTTATCTTGGAGTTGAGGTTGTAATCTGCCTTTCTAATGATATTGATATTCCTTCATAATGTAAATAAGTGTGAATTTTTTCAAACTGATTAGTGATTACATGCTATGCATCTGCTAGAGTATCTTTTGACACTTGGCGTTAAGGAAGATTGTTTGAAGTAGGCTTCTTTAGTACCTGTAATTTACTGACATCTCATATTTATTCTCAGGTTGCAATTTTCACTTCAAAAATTTTATGAATTATGAAATGAATGCTAGATTTGGTTAGGGAAGTGCATTCGTTTCATTTTTGAATGCATGGGGAATTTTTGAGAAAATTAAGTGGGCCTTCCCCCCTTCCATGACTGCAATTGAAGTTGCAATCATATAGAATTTCATCCGAACCAATCATGACACACAGCATTTTCAGGGTTGTTTCTATCTTGATCTCAGTCTTAGCAAGATATTTATTTGCATGAACAATTAAATGATAGAAGAGGGGAGAATTTGCCCTTGTTTATTGTATCAAACATGTAGGTCTTGTTTTCTTTGTGGAATAACTTACTGTATGAGTGACCTGTGTAGATCAAAGTATCTTTTGTCAAACTTCTTTAGTACAATAAGAAGAGATTTAGTTTGTTGTTTGCGTTCTATACTCAGATAGAACTGGATATATATGGCTTATAATGATGCTAGCATCTTGTTGAGACCCTAAGGTGAACTAGTGCATGATGAATTCTGGGTCTGTTGTTTCTTGGATGATTTTTTTTCTTACCCTTTGATCATCTTTGCAGTTGCCGCTAGAGTTGGATCCGTGGAAGTTACTGCAGAGACATATAATCTCCGACTATTTGAATCATGATGTAAGTGAATATCTGTCGTCTACTTGATATCTCAAAATTATGTCACTAATCTTGCTTAGACCTCCGTCAAAGTAGATTTGGGTATAAAATGCTTTGGTTTTACTGCATTCTTTAAGCTGTATAGTTAGGCCTAATGACCCAAAAATAAGATACTTCTACTAAAGTTTTATTTCGTTTCTGTAATTGGGGTTTTCAGTGATTGAAATGTGGTTTAAATAAGTATGGACATGGATCAGACATCTTATTCTCCCCATGTTTTCAAGAATGGCAAAGGTCTTGTGCTTAAGGCGGGTCTTTCTAAATGCCACAGTAGATACTGCTGTTTGTCACATATTTTATCATTTAAAGAGGAAGAATCTCTATGATTATATGGACATAGTATTCATCATCTCTTTATTTGATCAATTTTATTGCCTTGATGCCCTTATGAATATATTTCTTGCACTTCAGCTAACCACCCATATTGCATTTGGTTAAAATTTTATTCGTTTTTGTAAAGGAGAAAATGAGTCTAATTCTCTTGAATTTGATTTTCTCTTTTGTACTAAAATTAGTTTGTGCCCTAGCACCTGAAAATTTGTCTAGTTCATATGTCTGTCCTGTGTTATGGCCAACCTTCTTTCTATTCGTGATATATCGATCCATGCAATTCTTATATCAATATGTTGTTCTTTTTCTTTTTTTTTGGGGGGGGGGGGGTGGGTCCTGAATCTTTTTAAATATGTATGCAGCTGTTGTCTTTCGGTTTTATAAATTCATTTTGTGGACAAGGATTATGTAGCATCTATTTCTTTTATCAGTTCGATTAGTAACTAAAATCTTTGATGGAAACTAAACCTATGTATGAAAATGATCTTGTACCAGATTAGGAGAAAATGAGTTTAAAAGAAAATTTTAAAAGGACTTAAGAAAAGCTCGAACAACACTGGATCAAAGATTTTTAGTCAAGTTTCTGAAATGTTCGAGAAGTCTAATAGAAACCCATAATCTACATAAAGATTGGAAATTTGCGAATGTAAACCCTCAAGAACTAATAAGTAGAGGTCTTATTGATAGAATTGATAGAATGGTTATGAGCTAATCACTGAGAGATGTCTGATACTGTGACCTCTGTATTTCACTTAGCTATGATGCATTTTTGATAGTTCAATTGAAATTAGGCCTCATTGTGCTTGTCTTTCTCCCACTTTTGCTTGTCTCATTTATTTTGTGTTGTTATCTGAAGTGGAAGCTGGCAATTTACCACCATTTGTATTTTTAGTTGTTTATACCGAATGCCTAATCATTTGATTATCTTCAGGGACATGAATTGACATTGCGCGTTCTCTACAGATTATATGGTGAGGCAGAAGAAGAACACGATTTCTTTTCTTCCACAACTGCAACATCTACATATGATGTGTTTCTTCTGACTGTGGTGTGTTTTCTTTCTTTTTCACTTCTCTCTTTTTGGGGTCTTGGGTGCCACCCCCTGGGGGGGGGGGGGTTAATATGCATCATGGTTTAGTTGTGGTGTCAAAAAATAATTCCTCCTGAAGATCGTTTCTTTGCTTATTTCAAGGCGGAAACACTTCGAGACTCCTTTCCAGCTTCAGACAAAACTCTGAGTAGGTTGCTTGCTGAAGTTCCATATCTGCCAAAGTCGGCCCTCAAGCTGCTGGAGTGCCTGTGCTCTCCAGAAAACAGTGGCAAACCTGAGGAGTTCCTAAGTGGAGACAGGGTCACTCAAGGTCTTAGCACTGTGTGGAACCTAATTTTGCTGAGGCCTCCTATTCGAGATTCCTGCTTGAAAATTGCATTGCAGGTCTGTATACTTTGTTCTTTTCGTTAATCTTTTTAATTTTTCCTCCAAAATTAGTTATGTGAGGATGAGGGTATATCCAAAGAGAAGTTCACTTCTTGTTTGAGGGGCGGCTGGAGGCGATCACTCCAAATGGCACAGCTTTTGAACTGCATGGTTAACATACTGTAGCTGATTCCAGCTTTGGTAATGTGCAATCATTGTTCCATCTGGAGACTCATGTTGGAATTATGAATTTGGGTTTTCTTCTCATAGTCGTTGGTCGTTGGCTTCTAATGCTGGATGATGATTGGAGTAGTATAATGATTCTCTCACCATTGCTTCTCTTTTCATTTCATTTTTCCTATTTAAAAGTTGCCTATTGGATGGGCTTATTTTCCCTGCCCTTCCAAAAGGGAAAAGATGGTGAAAGAGATCCTCACAACAGTCATGTGCACTCCAAACCCGCATCACACTCTCTCTCCTCTCTGGTTATTTAAAAAAAAAAGGTATGGATATATCCAAACTGCTGACAGAGGAGAAAAAAAAAAAAATTATACCAAACTAAACATTTATAATTTTCCACCATTTTTCTACTCAGTTAAAGAAGGTAAAGTTGCAAATTTTATTGTTTTAGTATTTGAACATTATCATTCATTCAGACAATGGCCCATATAAAGCACTTCGAATAGAGTTCCAATTTAATAACATTACAAATTTATCAATTCCTAATTGAAGCATTTTTTTGGACGTCCAATTGATACTTTCTACTTTTTGTACATATCCTCGATGTTTATGTATGCTTGTACCTCTATTCTTTGACCAAATATTTAAGTCACCATTTGAGCAAACTAGTTCTTGTATCCATTGCTTTGACACTGATCCTTCTTTATCTTCGTAAAGAGTGCAGTTCATCAATTGGAAGAAGTACGCATGAAGGCAATACGTCTGGTATTAGCTTTACCAATTGTGATCACTCTTCTGCAATTGGCCTCTTCTTCTGTTTGATATATCCTCTATATTTCTCTGTTGCAGGTTGCGAACAAGCTTTATTCTATGTCATCAATTGCTCAACAAATAGAAGATTTTGCAAAGGAAATGCTACTTTCAGTTGCTAATGTTAGTGATTCAACAGATGTTACTAATGCTGAAGTATCAGCCACTGAACCTGAGAAGGTATTAATTTTGTTCTCGTCATTCCTGTTTACGTGGTTTGACTACTGTAGGTTGGAATTTTGGTAGTTCTGTTTCAGATTATGGTTGATTGATTACAACAACGAATCTGTATAATCATTCCTTTGCTGTACTTACACCCTTATCTTCAGGATCTGAATTTGGAGAGATCACCGAGTGAAAATTCACTAGCCAGTGCTGCTGCGAACGATAATGCTTCTGATAATCAGCAAACATATGCATCTCAAAACATGTCATCATCTTTACTCTATGAGGCACAGAGATGCATGTCATTATTTTTTGCGCTGTGTACAAAGGTACTTTCCTTTGTTGGTTTATTTGAATTTGGTGGTTACACATCAATCTTTTATTTTTGACTGGAAAATTTCAACTCACTGGCATATTCTTATCATCAGAAGCACGGCCTCCTGCGCCAAATATTTGTAATATATAAAAGTGCATCAAAGACAGTGAAGCAGGTTCGGTTGATTTCACACACAAGCCTTAGTTTATTGTGTGTTCCATTTGCTTTTAGAATATTAAGAAGTAAACCCGACTGTTGATCATTGTGTGGTGCAGGCAATACATCGCCAAATTCCCATGCTTGTCCGCACTGTAGGCTCTTCGCCTGAGCTTCTTGAAATCATATCAGATCCACCAAATGGCAGTGAGAATCTTCTGATGCAGGTATCATAATTATTTTTCAGTCCTTATCCATGCAACGCTGATTAGTTGGAAATGTTGCTTATACATTTTTTCTTTGCCATAGGTTTTGCATACTCTGACCGATGGAACAATTCCTTCCCAAGAGCTAATATTTACTATTAAAAAGTTATATGACTCAAAAATGAAGGTATGCCATGCTCTCCCCCCCCCCCCCCCCAAAAAAAAAAGCAGAGCCACAAAATGAAAATGTATCAGGGAAACATTGTCCCTCATATTGATTTAATTGATTGCAGGACATGGAGATTCTTATTCCTATATTAACTTTCCTGCCAAAAGATGAGGTTAGCTGCCTTGGTAATTCTTATAAGCTGGTCTGTCTTGATTGATGCTCTCTCTTTAATTGTTTTGTGAGTTCATTTGTGTTGTCCGAACAGACATGTATCTGCAGAGTCACACTATAAGCAGCAGTGAAAGACCTCTTCTTTTCCTTTTTAGAACCTAATTAATTGAAAATTTGCTTGCTTTAAAATGTTCACATTGTTTTAGGCTTACATTTAATTTGGTTAGACCACAAGAAACTTAATCCATTTGCATTCTGATCATAAATGTTGCTTTCACTCTTTGTTTTATATATAATGCACATTCAAATAGTTTTGATGTGGTTTTCTCTGAAACTGTTTCTGGGTTGTTTGTAGACTACTTTTGAAAACCCTGTTGTGTCAAAGGCTCTCTCTCTCTACCTCTGATAATCTCTTTCTCGTTTTGAAGAGAATGTTCTGGGTGGTTGAAAAAGATGATTTCCTCTTCGTTATCATTTCCTATCACTCTCCATTTATCTCAGGAAACAAAGAAAAAAAACACAAAATATACAAGCAGGGTCTTTTCATGTCCCAGATCTCCAGAAGATAAAGTTTTTTGCCTCTACTACTTATTTTATTTTATTCAAATTTTTATTTTTCTTTTGATAGGTGTTGGTGATTTTCCCACATCTTGTTAGTCTCACAGCAGATAAGTTCCAGGCTGCACTTGCACGTCTACTACAGGTATCTATTTTGTTGGAAGTATCAGTATTTTTTTCTCAACATTAATTGGCAGTGGCATTGGTGGGATTACTTTCATGATGTAATGAATGTGGACTGTGAAATGTCACCCAAGTACTTGATTTCAATATATGAACAAAAGGCTAAATGTCAACAGACCAGGTATATTCACATGTTTTAAAATCACTCCTGGGCATTTCTAGTCCAGCTAGTCATTTCAAAATGTTCTCTATTGTTTCTGAAGGAGACACCCTATACAGCTCAACTCATATGTCTGGTGAAATTGTGCATTTACGGATGCAGTTTCTGTTACTGGGACATTTTCGAGATTTCTAATGTCCCAAATATTGAGTAAATTATATAATTGGAATTCTGGCTCTGGTAGATGTTAAGCATTTTCCAAGCTCTCGACTTTTGGGTTTGCTGGCTTACAAGGTTTAGATGACTTCTTGGTACTTTACAGTTGCTTCTGGATTTATTTGTTATTGTTACCTTTGCTTCTTGGGCATACCTTCTGGGTGTCTTTTGATGTATATAAGTTGCATTTGTATCTGATGGAAAAGGAGATGACAGTCATTAATCTGATTGTATGAGAAGTAATGAGAAATTATTGTGCAGGGTTCATCTTTTACTGGTCCTGTTCTGACTCCAGCTGAAGTGTTAATTGCAATTCATGGGATCGATCCTGACAGGGATGGAATTCCTTTGAAAAAGGTAAGTGATGGCTTTTCATTCTCTCTTTTACAAAGAGCAAAGATAAATGAATTTCATATTATGGGCAGGTGACAGATGCATGTAATGCATGTTTTGAGCAACGTCAGTTATTCACCCAACAAGTGCTTGCAAAAGTCTTGAACCAACTGGTCTGTATTGCTGCACATGAGCTGATTTTTTTAAGGCTTCTCAAATGTTTAGAAATGACCAAGACTTTCCCTGCAGGTTGAGCAGATTCCTCTTCCTTTACTGTTCATGCGTACTGTATTGCAAGCTATTGGTGCTTTTCCAGCCTTGGTAAGCTTAGAGAAGATTATTGTTATTTGTTGATTTCTTATTTTATATAACCAGTTTGGCTCTACCTATTCGGATTATTTCTTTTGATGTGCCAAAGATCATCTCTTTCATTTCTACCTATGATCATTTTAATGGTATTCAACCCAGCACACATATGCATATCGCTTTGAATTTAGTATTTTAGTTAACTCTGTTGGGTGATTGAGCTTGTTTAAAATGTGTGGTTGTCCTTGTGGATTGATGTGGTGTTGCAGCTCAAATATGGGACCTTTTGCTAAAAGTTGAATGCCTAAACATGCTTTGGGTGAATATTTTGGAATACATTTTAGAATGTTCACACACATGTGGCGCCTTCTAGCATAACCTTTTCTGCTTTTTTGTCTATTGCTTGATTGCAATGTTATGAGCTGTTGAAATATTGACTCTTAATTTTTATAACCTTGGTTTTGGATTTTCTTTCTTGTGTGGTGGTGGATGGGGGTGTGGGTCAAAGTAAAAAAAAATAATAATAAATTAATTAATTAAATTAAAATTAAAATTAAAAATTAAAATTAAAAAAAAAAAAAAAGACCTAAAAGGTTCCAAGCAGGTATCATTAGTACAAAATTATGCACAAGCCAAGGATTATATAAGATTAATTAAGATCTAATGGAACATCAGCATCTAAAGCATAGTGATTCCTATACCAATATAGCAAATTCTGGAGCCAGAATGGAGAACTTGTGGGTGGAGATTCTATTTCTTTGTTATTATTTCTCTTCCTTTGACTTGACTGCTTTAACATGCTTAGGTGGACTTCATATTGGAGATCCTTTCGCGTCTTGTAACCAAACAGGTGACTTCTGGTGACTTCTGTTTTGATGTTCTGTAATTTGTCACTGTCTGAGTGCTAAATGCCTGTCGGAACTGAATGAGCTGCTGCAGATCTGGAAATACCCCAAGTTATGGGTTGGATTCTTGAAGTGTGCACAACTGACGCTGCCTCAGTCCTTTAGTGTTTGGCTTCAGGTATTCATATTTTGTAGTCTCAAACTTTTTGTCCATGTCATACTGGGAATCATGTAGTCTCCTCACTATAATTACACTCATAACATGAGTTGGTCCTTTCATTGTGGTCTCATAAACTTTTTGTCACTACTGGGAATCATGTAAGTCTCCCCATTATGGTCGATGCAAGTAATAACACTCATAACAACGAGTTGATCCTTTCAGGGCAGGTCTTAAATTATTAACATTCTCAACTTCTAAACTTGCTTTTCATTTTACTTCATGCTAGTTACGTTGTATTATTTTCCCCTTTCTAACATTGTTATGCCTTACAGCTACCTCCAGCACAGCTTGAAAATGCACTGACCAGAATTGCAGCCCTAAAGGCACCATTGATTGCTCATGCCCATCAGCCACACATTAGATCCACTTTACCGAGGTACATGAACATAGTGAACACTCTTTATCTATAACATTGTGGGCACAGCAAGTCTACATGCATTCCATGTGTGTGGATGAATCTTCTATGATCTGATGCCTAGGCATCTATTATCTAGGTCTGTTTTGGTGGTTCTCGGAATTGTTCCAGAGTCTCAGTCTTCAAATCAGGCATCGACACCACAACCAGAAACTGGGGAGGTAAGCACAGCAGATAAGGAAGTGGCAGCAGGGCAAGCTAAAGAGTCTTTAAGTGCAAGCTGACATGAAATTTTCCATGCTGTATTTACCGAGTAACTGCTTAGCTAGCCGCTTGACTCCCTGCCAAGGCAACGCAAGGTATGTTTGAAGCAGCAGAGCCCAATATCCTGTCCGGGTATTTTGAGCTCAGAAACAAACTTGATTAGTGAGCTGCAAAAGGGCGAAAGGAATGGCTGTTCTTGTTTGACTGACCCTTTGTGAGGCTACCCAAGGAAGTTTCCCGCCAGGCACGCCGCAGTGATAAATTAGCATGTTTTATTATAATTATCAAAAAAAGATTGACACTAAACATCATAGAAAAGCATCTAATGCAGTAGTAAATTACCGTGTTTTATGATTACCGTTGCGTAGCTTTTTTTTTGCGGGGGGGGGGGGGGGGGATAATAGAAAAACATCTAATGCAATAGTAAATTACCATGTTTTATGATTACCGTGTTTTATAATTACGGTCGCGCAGATTTTTTTTTTTTTTCTAGGGGGTCTATGTATATAAATAATTTATCTTTGTTCTTGAAGTTGAGTTTGTGAATGTTGATTAGGTCGAACTCACAGTTAATGTAATTTTTAGAACAGAAATTTATTGGTATAATAAAATTTTTAATACTTCAAAGAGAAATATTTGATTCTTTTTATTTGTAAAATTTTTGTACTTTTTATCAAAAATGTTTATTTTAGTGAAAAAAAATATACAAGGAATAAATTTGAGTCAAATTAAGGCTTCCTACACCTGAGTGTTGACACGTGGTGACGGGTCTAGCTCTAGCCAAATTAGATGTTGGGGTTACATGGGACTTGTTGAAAGAGGAGATTTGTTGAAAAAGGATTATAATCGTCCTGTCAAATTGGGTGTTTTGTTCCATGAAAAGTCCACCGCGGTACAAACTTTCTCATCTAAAATATTGGGGCTAGCCTTGCCGTTACTGGGTTGGGCTTGGGACAGATGATAAGCCCAACTACCAGATCAGGATAAGATTGGGATAAAATTTTTTCATTGCCCTTCTTGGACCTGCTCGAGTCCAGAGTATAGCACAACTTTAATGGGGGAAAAGAACAACTTTGCAGCGGCGATAACTGATTAATCATTCTTCAGAAATAACAACATTTATCACTTTGGGACTTACGGAATTAATAGACAAAACTTTTCAATGCTATTGACCTGAGACACAATAAAAAAAGGGAACAAAATAAGAATTTAGACAATTTCCTTGATGCCGATTTCCAATCGCACAAATTTGAATTTCTGTGCTGTTGGCAGCTGATTACACAGATAGTGTACTTACGTACTAGTGTCTGGGCCCGTAATCACAGAGGACACACATTTGCTTCGGTGTATCCAAAAGAATGATCCATAATGAAACCTTTGCTTCATTTACATTTCCGTGTCTAACCAGTTGCTGGAATTCCATGCATTTGAAACCATTCCGGCATGTGAAACCTTTCATAGAGAACTGGTCTGACATCCTTTTGTAGCGAGAGATGCTTAAGAAGTGGAAGGAGGACATCCAAGAGCTAAAGGAATCAAGCCAAAGGAGTTGAGGAAATGATAGAACATCATTTGAATGAGATTGTATACTTGTCATTGAAATAGAAAATGCATAACAAGGCAATTACCTGTTCATCAAATGGACTTCCAGCAGCGAATGGTATACATGGTATTCCATTCAATGGCTGCAGCAGGAAACTGAATGGATTGTTATCTACAATGACAATTCGACAGAGGTCCTCTGATAAACAGGACAGATCCTTCACGTGTTCCCGATACTCCCTGAAATTTATGTAAACAGTTATTTGTTTAAATTGATCTCCGCAGCCCCTCACCCACCCCCCCCCCCCCAAAAAAAAAGGAGAAGGCAACATCTACCAAAGATCATATTCTAAACAAAAAGACAAATGTTCAGATCTTTCTACAGAAATTTTTCAAATGAAGTAAATATAGTTGGGAAAGGGATGGAACAAATAGAGTGAGTAGTAGAATTGCACTTTCAAAGATTGGTAAGATTCGCAAAAGAATAGGATCAATAGCCGAGACCCACCCCGTCTCAAAGTCAGAACCACGTTGACAAAAACACATACAAACTTGAGGCAAAATTTGTGGAAAATCCTAGATTAAAACCATAAAATATAGGGAAAGAGGTGGAGGAACCAAAACAAGGCAAAGCACAATAAAACCGCTGAGAATCTTTCTTAAACGGATAGAGAGAAAGAGAGAGAGGCTGAACAAGAACTGTTCTGACGTCGTATGGCACATTACATGCTCATCAGAGATTTACAGTAAGCAGACCTAGTATGAGCGAAATTTGACACTTAAAAGAGAAACGATGAATGTTTCATGGCCATAAAGCTGTCCAAGATACATTGGCGGTCAACTTTGCCTTGCTTTACAGCATAAGCTGATAAACATCAACATTATGAAGTTGCCAACGTCATACTGCAGACTCAAAATCAAATCCAAACCCAAATGAATAAGCAGAAAACTCCAAATACAATTCGAGTCCGAATCCATCGAAAGAAAGAAAGAAAAATAAAAGAGCAATTCCAGTTCCAAAGATTCAAAATGAGATGCACAATTAAAGAAGCTTCCATCAACTGCCTCAACAACAATAATAACCTAAGTGTTTTATCCCAAAATTTGAGATCGACCATTTTAGAGACAAATATCAAAAGAGAAAAAAAAAGAGCCAAAAAAAAAAATTTGATTTAGTTTGTGCAAATTCTCCTACGCCACTCATTCCTATCAAAGATCATTTCCTCGTCTAAATGCATAACGATCATGTCTTTACGGATTATTTGCATTCAAATTTTCAACGGTTTACTTCTACGCCTTACTAAATCTCCTACATTTAAGTACTCGGTGCTCCTAACAAGTGCATACTTAGATCTACATTGTACATACCCAAATCACCTCAGACGATACTCTCGCATTTTATCTACAATTGAACTAACTCCCAACTTATTACATATCTCTTCGTTCCTAATTCTATCTTTTCTAGTTTTGCTGCACATCCACTTAAATATTCACATTTCTACTACAATCATTTTAGACTCTTGTTGTTATTTAATAACCCAATATTCAGTACCATACAGTAACACAGGTCTTACTGTGGTATTATAAAATTTTTCCTTTAAATATAATGATATCATACGATCGCAGAAGACTCCAAATACTTTTCTCCATTTCATCCGATCCGCTTGAATTCTATTATTCACATCGTCATCTATATTACCATCATTTTGAATGATGAAATCAAAATATCTAAATCGTTTACCTTTTTGTACTTCTCTTCCTTCTAAATTAATCGTTTCTTCATCAGCCTGCTGGTTGCCATTAAATTTACATCTCATATACTCAGTTTTAAACTTACTCAATCGAAATCCTTTGGATTCTAATGTGACCCTCTATAACTTTAATTTAGTACTAATTCTCTCCCTAATTCTATCAACTAATACTATATCATCTGCGAAAAGTATACACCATGGTATTTCATCTTGAATATATTTTGTGATTTCATCTATTACTATTGCAAATAATATGGGATTTAACGCCGAGTCTTGATAGAAACCAATGTTAATAGGGAAGCTATTGCTTATACAACCGCACGTTCGTACATTAGTTATATCTCATTCATACATATCCCTAATAAGAATAATGTATTTCAAATAGATCCATTTTTTTATCAGCCCACACCACAACACGTCTCTAGATACGCTATCATATGTTTTTTCGAGATCAATGAAGACCATATGTAGGTCTCTTTTCTGTATTCTAAATGTCTTCATCAAATGTCTTAACAAGTGAATTATTTCGGTAATAGATCATCCCGACGACAAATTCAAATTGATTCTGAAACATACTTATTTTCAATCTTAATCAATACTCCATCACTCTCCCATAACTTTATAGTATGACTCATGAATTTAATTTCTTTGTAATTAGAGCAATCTTATATTTCTCATTTATTCTTATACTGGGACAAGTGTGCTCTCTTTCCATGTTTGGAGTATGTTTTTTGTTTGCTAAATATTGTTGAAAAGAGCCGTTAACATTATTATATCGAATTCACTCAAGCATTTCCACACCTCAATAGGAATATCGGGTCCTATGACTATTATTTTTCATTCTCTTTAATACTTCCTTATTTCATACGGACGAATTTTACGTTTAAAATCTCTATTAATCTCTTCTAAAGGTATCACGATACTTCCTATACCTATTATACTCTTAACGTTAAACAGATTATCAAAATAATCTCTCCAACGTTTTCTTATGTCTTTATTTCTTGCAAGTATATTATTAGTTTCACTGTTAATACATCTAAATTCATTTAGATTTTTTTCCTTCCTCTCCCTTAGTTTAGTAATTTTTTATAGCTCTCTTTCGCCATCTCAAGTCTTGAGTCTCTTGTATAATTCGTTATACATCTTACTTTTAGATTCGTGAATAATATTTTTCACATCTCTTTTTGCACTTTTGTATTTTTCATAACTCTCGCTACTAGGATCACTTTTAAGTTTCTTATAACTCTCTTTTGATTCGAATAAAAGTTTGTATTTTTTCGTTCCATCACCACGACTTCTTACCTATTGGAGCCCTACTCTTTGGTATTCCAAGAATTTCTCTACCTATGCTTTTAATATTATTAGACACCTCCTTCCATATTGTGTCTGAATCACCATCTATGGACCAATTTGTTACTCTAATTATTTTATCCCTAAAAGTCATCACTTTTTTCTCTTTTAGACATCACCACTTAATTCTTGACTCCATAGATGGTCGATACTGTTTCTATCTTTTAGGTACACATATGTCTAATATTAAGTCTATGATGGGTTGTTATACTCTCTTCCGGGATAACTTTATAATTTTTACAGATTATTCTATCACCTCTTCTAGTGAGGAAGAAATTTATCTGACTAACATTTGACCAACTCCTATATATAATTATATGCGACTCTTTTTTCTTGAAACGAGTGTCAAATCAAACGCAACGGCAAACTCTAAAATGATATTTTCAACCTCATTCCGACTAGCGAAACCAAAGTTTCCATGTATAGCTTCGAATCCCTCATTTTTCTCTCTTACATATCTATTCAGATTTCGTCCAATAAATAACTTCTCTCCATTAGATATGATTTGTATAAATTCATCTAAATCTTACCAAAATTATTTTTTTACTAATTGCATCTACACTTATTCGGGATACATACACAATGACTATATTAACTACGTTTTCTCCATTTACTAACTTAAACAAATATAATTCTATCTCCCTTCATTCTTATCTCTACTACATCCCCTAATAAGTCTTTATGTACAATTACTTCTACTTCATTTTTAGTTCTATCCTTACTTGTGTACCAAAATTTATGACTATAGGCCTCTATTACTCTAACCTTCTCTTTCACCCACTTTGTTTCTTGTAAACACATGATATTAATTTTTTTTCTACTCATTATTTCTCATATCTCCCTTTAACTTTCCGGTCAAGGATCCTACACTTCAAGTAGTTAATCGAATCCTATGTTCATTGACTATTTTTATTTACCTGCACCCTAATGTCCCTTGGTAAGTTGCTACTGTACCCGGAATCCGATGTAACGCATCATTGAGGGGGGAACGCCCCAAACGTTTTTCTATATTTATCTCTCACTTTTAATTTAACAAAAAATTTTAGGCTGGCTGTCAGCCTACCACAACCCCACTCCTTTATCTGGGTTTGGGATCGACTGTGGCAGAGTTCTTCAAGTAATAATATATAAAACGAATAAAACCAAAAAAAAAAAGAATAAAATAAAATATATACACAAAATAACAATAAAATAATAAATTTTATCCTGCAATTATACCGCTATGAGTTTGAAAAATTTTAAATTTTATTAATTTTAAATTCATAGCAAATATATTTGTAGTAGCAATAGAGATATCAATAACAATAATAGTAATAATTATGGTAATGATAATAATAATTAATGTAGTTGTATTAATAATAATAGTGATAATAATTGATAATATTAATAACAAATAATAGAAAGCAACCAGGGGAGAAGGGGGGGATATGGGATGCGACAGAGAAGGGGGTGTGCTGTGGTGAGTGCAATATGAACATGTAATCAGATGTGTGCTGTGGTGAGTGTAATAAACTAATTATAAATAACTAAATAGTAATTGCAATACTACTACTAATAATAATAATAATGAGGAGAAGAAGCAGTCTTCTGAGGCAGAGGATAGAAGTCGTCTGAGGCAGAGATTTGGAGCAAGTGCAGGGTAAGAGGAGGTGTCTTCGGGTCGGCGAGGAGAGATCGAGGCTACAACTCTGAGGGAGAGAGTGAAATCTTGGGTTGGAGATCGAAGCTACAAGTTTGAGGTTACAGAGAAGGTCGAGGGACAGGTCTGGGTTTTGAAGGACTCTACGGTCGAAGGCAAACAAGTGAGGGTTTCCGATAGGCTAGTTGATGGAGTCTAGGCTGGTTGATGGGTTTTGAACGAGTCTAGGGTGGGTGATCGAAGGCTGGTCAATGGGTAGGAGGGTCACAGACCTGCGTTCTTGCATATCGAAGCTACAGACTTCGATTTTGGTAGATGTCTCTAAATATCCTAATCGTATCCTAATCGGCTTATATTCATTGTGCTATTGGCTACCAACAGGGCAACAGGGGAATTTAGTACCCTCTAACCCAACCCACCCCCCCAGCCTTTTCCAATAATTCAAGCTGGAAACCTCATGTTTTAGCAATAGCAACAGACATGATGTTCTTTAGAAAAAGAGACTTTTATTTTCAGTGACACAAGACGCAATTTTGCTGCTGGAAATTATAAATTGGTTAGAAGAATACTTACGTGCTTACTGTTGAGGGCCGATAGAGACGTCGGCTGAAGCAATTTTCCACATCTATTCTGTCAACAAGTGGTCTGGCATACCCTGTGTTGGGTCCAATGAAATGTTATGATCAAAAGGAAAATGAGGACATTAACTGAAGACGCCGACATATGAATAGTGAATTAAAATGCAAACCTTCAAGACCAGCAGTGAACAGAACAAGATCAGCAAATTCACCGATCTGCTTTAAGAACTCATGCAAACCCGGTCGCTCAAAGACTGTAACATGGTTTACTTTAGGTTTCCCGTCACTTTCCTTTAATGGAGCACCATTGTGCATTAGCAAATTTAATAACAAACAAGTTAAGAAAAACATGCATAAACGCACCCCCATGGGGGGGGAGAGAGAGAGAGAGAGAGAGAGAGAGAGATGGAAACATACCTTGTCTACAGACAGACATTCCAAATCAAACCACTTTAATCCAGCTTCTGTAGCTTGAGAACGTACATGGTCAGGCAAGCTGGATGTCTCATATGAACATACTAGAGTCTCATCCAAGTCTAGAACCACCTGAATGCCAAGGATGACTATTAATCCAAGTACTGAAGCCAACTTCAGAAGTGTATATACATAGCTAGGGTGACATTGCTCAACATATAAACAGAAAGAAGAAAGAGGAAGTGAAGAGGGAACATCAATAACTGGGGAGGCAGTTAAATCAATAATTGACCAATGCAACTGACCTAAATTACAAGGTTCAACCCTTTTCTGTTTACAACTTAATTGAAAACTCATAATCAAAATAATAATAATAATAATAAAAATAAAAATAAAAATAAATAAACCTAAAAACATTATGTATGATTTCCTAATTTATGAAGCTCAAAAATCGCAAAGCAAAAATCTTAACATTAATCAATCCAGCATCATTCTTCCGAACAGATGACTTCTCTAGACAGTAAAGAACCAAGGTGGTAAAGTAAGTGAATAAGCTCTCCACCATTGACAAAGCAACGCCAGATACCATGCAATAGACTGAAATCAATTTCAGACATCTTTGGTTGTATCATGCCGCATCTGGCCCCAAAGGCAAGGGGCTAGGACCAAAATAATGGACACTTGGCCGCATCTGCACCCAAAGGAACATAGTTCAATTTGAGGCTTTCCTCATTAGTGAAGAGGGGGCAAGTAATTCATAGGGTACAGACCTTCCATAGAACCACAAGAATGATCACTTTGGGGTAAATAACACTTGAGCAAGTTGAGTCAAAAGAGGAACTACTTAATTGGAAGTTGAAATCTGAGGGTTTATAAAGTTCAAAGCCAAAAATAGTATCGCAAACTTACACCTAATGTAAACCAAACTGGATGCGGAAAACACAGGATGAATAAATGTCATAGGGCGCTAGAAATGATCACCTGGCATGTGAATGGATGAAACAGGGCATCCCAAGTTGGTTAATTAGAAGTAAACTGTTCAAATAAGCCACAATCTTAAGGAATTCTTGTTGATCCAATGAACTGCAGAGATTACAGGCATGTCGGAGCACGTAAATCGCCGTCATGCCACCGTGTTCCATCTGGCTACATTAATTCTACTAAAATCTAGCAATCTAACAATTTCATAATTCCCAAATCATTTATGCCATGATGCAAACGAAGCTTCACCGTCACAAGACAACCAGTCACTAATCCGACAGTTAAACATAGTCATCCACTACCTTAATCTGGCCACTGAATGATTACATGAATAACACAAGATGACTACGTTAATTACTCCACTAAAATCCAGCAACCTAACAATTTCGAAATTCCCAAATCAATCATGCGACGGTACAAAGATATCACATCTGATTCGCCTACAACTACGAAAAATAAATCCAGGAAAGAATCATTAAAAACCATCCAATGAGAATTTTTCAAAAGAAGAGGAAAATTTAAACATCCAATACTGAGGTCTCCACGCAGATCAAAAATCAATTAAAACACCTACACTAGATCAACGAAAGCTTACGGTGAGTCTCTTTAACGGTCGATCAACGACTCCGTCGACGCCGTCAGAAACATCCTCATCAACACGAACGTCGGTGGTCGTAGTCACGGACGACGGTGACTCTCGGAAAGGGACTTCGACGACGGGCAGAGATTTATAAGAAGAAGGAGGAGATGAAGAGGAGGAAGAGAGAAGAGTATGACGAAGACCGACATAAGAAAGAAAATGAGCGAAGTGGATGAAGATTTGGAAGAAGAAGGTTAACCAATTCATAAGAGCTTTCCATACTTGCACTGACTTTGGTGTCGTCAACACTTCAGCTGCTTGCGTTAACTGCTGGGCCATCAACTGAACCACAGCATCAGACACTCAAAGATCTGCAAAGAGACAGAGAGACAGAGAGGTTTTGGTTAACCGGGGGGAGGGGGAGAGAGAGGAGAGAGAGTTGGGACTGATAAAATGGATTTGGGTTGAGGGCATTTTATTGGGTGGCTTCTTTCATCGACTAGGACCGAGTCATCGGTCGTATCCCAAAAGAGCGTTGGCTGTCCACGCCAGAATATGGCATCCATTGGATAAATTCCCCCCAGCCTCATATTTGATTTTAATCTTATAATTAAGTTTATTACTTTTTTTTAATAACATTTCTTCTCCTTCGATATAAATGGAATATATGCCAACAAGAAAATTAATAAAAATTTTACTTTTAATAAAAATATTTAAAAATTGAGGAATCATAAATGTTAGGGGGGAAGAGTTAAAAACGATCTGTAATTATAACTTAAAATATTATTTGTGTAATTAATAATTATAAATCTTATTTCTAATAAAATTATAATTTAAAGTGTTTGTTCACTTTATATTTATAATATAAATTTTTAATTGATCCATAATTGTATTATTTAGTTGTTACTGAAATAAAAGAAATACGCATTATGATAATTTAGGTATAATCCGATAAATATGTAATCATAATAACTTTTATGCGGTTGAATTCGTTAAGATCGAATGGTAGACAGAGATATATATGGTACTCAGTTGAGTTCACACTCGACTCGTGTACCACAACAACTGAGTTCATTGGTAATTTTAGGAGGGTAATGATTGGATCATTGACATTAGCAAGAGAATAAAGATGTCAATCTGAATAAGATATGGGGTTAATTGTTAATTTAACTTAAGGCTTTTGTGAAGGGTGGGGGTGGAGCTAGGGCTGGTCCAATCATGGCTTTGGCTCACATCTCCTCGTGTCTCTTCTGTCTTGTTGCAGTTGTATTGCTCTCTCTCTCTCTCTCCGTGGAATACTTTTCTATCAATTGATATATGAATCTTTCTGTCTCCTTTAGTTCTTGAGAGCGGTTGTTTTTGCCATTGAGCTTAGAAAGGGATTTTATTCGACTCTTATTCCTTTGCATCGATAGTGATCGGTAAGAGAATATAAAAATCAAACGATTGTACAATTTTTTTTATTGGTATAAATTATTCTAATAATAATTATAATTTATTTAATAACTATATAAGAAAAAGTTGTCATTATTATCTGTTTTTCTAATAAATAAAAAAAGAAAAATCAAATCATTTATAAATATTATAACTTAAGTTATTTAAATTGAACATAGAGTCCGAATTTATTCATATGAATCATTTTCATAAAATTCGATTCAAGACCGAGGATCCATAACTCTACATGCATATCATATATTATGCATAGATACAAGTAGGTTTAAGTATACAAAATTTTGAATTTTATATGGGTTATAAAAAAAGGCCCTTAACCATAGGTCCCATTCACGTTGGAGTTGACTTCGAGGTGTTGGATAGCCAACCAAACCCAAATTAGTATACGATAATTTTGAGCAGATGCATGGATATGTTATGTTTAATATGTATGTTGTCACTTTATGCATAATAAATAATATTTTATTAAATTAAATTCGAGTCAGATTTAAACTCTCTTAATCTATGTTTTCATCATATATAATATTTGAATCTGAAATCTTATTTAAAAAATACAAGAGTGGATCAACTCGGCATTTATTAATATTTTAAAAATGATACGGCACGTGTTATGCACATTAAATCTTGAAATTATCATTTTATTTATTTTTTAATTTTTTCTTGACATTGTTTGTGTTTGGAACACTCCTTGTTTGAAGGCTTGCGAAGTCTTTCAAAATTGTAGTGATTTAACTGCTAAAACCATCATTAAAACATATTATCTTGTTTATTTATATTAGTATGGTTGAAATTTTTGATGTGGTTGGACGATTTTAGCCACGTATTTGCTTTTCCCAAAAAAAGAAAAAAAAACTCTTAAACAACCTTTTTTGTGTTGGAGATGGGCTTATAGATAATCTAAATGTCCCAAAAAAAAAAAAAAAACAAAAGAAAAGAAAAAGAAAGAGTAGCTTTTGCATGGATTAAGTTATCGGCTCGAATGGATTAGGTCTTGATTAATCATTTTTGCAGACTTGGTAGACATGTCTAGAGGCCCATAAACTTAACTAAGCCAATAAATTTCTTTTAATTGATTGATCGAACACACTACTTTCTTAATTAAAAGACTCAAATTTAAGTTCTGAAAATAGAGAAAAAGAATTTGAAAGAACCAACTCATAATATTTTAAATGAATTAATCGGATGAAATGTAGATACCAGTCAATAAAAAAAAATTAATTAAGCCAACCCCATTGGGTCCAAATTAATCACCGGGTTCGGGAAGGCCAAAGTTTTCTATTTTTATTTGTATTAACAAAATACAGTTGAGCTTATCAAATGCAAAGATTGAGATATTAAAAAAAAAAATTAATTGCGAGATTAACTTGTCATAATAGATGGGCTTAACAACATGGCATAAGCGAGAATATAAAACACTAAGAACTTTGAAGTGCAAGTTTAAATTGTTACAACAATGGAGTTTAATGACTCAACGTATGCATGGCTTTAAACAATTTTAGGAACTTTTGAAATTTATGTTAAGAAGGCAAAGGAAAAAAAAATTAAAATTAATAATTAGAGGAAACACAATGGTAAAGTTTTTTATTACGCTTTAATTCTAAAATTTTTATTTTTATTATTGTTTTGATAAGGCGTATTTAAACTCAAAAAATATTTGAATCGAGATGAAATAAAAATTTTAAATATAAAGTTTAGTAAAAGATTTAGTAAAAGATTTTTATGGTTTTTTAACTTATTATTATTATTTTAAGATTTAAAAGAATATTTAAGAGAAAATATAATAAAAAAGTTTGTAGTTATATTTTACTCTAAAAATTTTTATTTTTAATCTTTATGTCAAGAAAGCAAAGCCCAAATAAAACAAAAAAACTTTTAAGTACAAATTTAACTTATTATTGGCCAAAGCCCGACTCTAAATTATTTTAATGAGTATTTTTATTTTTATTTTTATTTTTTAAGAAAACCTAAAATTGGGGATTATAGAAAACACATTTAGAAAGCTTTTAACTGCTAAAAATACTGTGGGCTGGTCCCGCCCATTAGGGAATCCACACAAAACAGAACAGGCTCTCCCGCAGACCACCTCGGGTTTTATGTCACCCCCAATCGATACTTGCGGGTAGAATCTTCCGGCCGAACGAACAACGAAGAAGAAGAAGAAGAAGTGGGGAGAGAGAGAGGAGATGGGAGTGGATTACTACAAGATTCTGCAAGTAGACAGAAACGCGAAAGACGATGACTTGAAGAAAGCATATCGCAAGCTTGCGATGAAGTGGCACCCCGATAAAAACCCTAACAACAAAAAGGAAGCCGAGGCGAAATTCAAGCAAATCTCCGAAGCCTACGATGTAATATCCAATCCCCAATTCTCTCAGAACCCTATTTTCTCAAAATTCTCACCTTTTCTTCTCTCTAAGTATTTTGAATTTTGATGAAAACTAGGTCCTGAGCGATCCCCAAAAGCGTGCTGTTTACGATCAGTACGGCGAAGAAGGGCTCAAGGGTCAGGTCCCGCCGCCGGGAACTGGAGGGTTCTCCGAAGCCACAGGTGGCGGTAGTTCGACGACGTTTAGGTTCAATCCGAGGAGTGCAGATGATATTTTTTCCGAGTTTTTCGGGTTCTCAAGCCCGTTTGGCGGGATGGGAGACATGGGTGGGTCGCGGGCTGGTGGTTCTGGGTTTCCGAGGGGTATGTTTGGGGAGGACATCTTTGCTCAGTTCAGAGGCGGCGCGGGAGAGGGTTCAGGCAATGTGCCGCGGAAAGCTGCGCCAATCGAGCGGACACTGCCGTGTGGTTTAGAGGATTTGTATAAGGGAACCACGAAGAAGATGAAGATTTCTAGGGATGTTGCTGATGCCTCTGGGTAAGCTTTCTTTTAACTTTGTTTTCTACGGTTGATGGCTCTTGAGTTGAATATGTGAGGAATTTAATGTGGATTGCCGCTCACTTGATCGATACTCAGCTCAACTCAACTCAACTCAACCCCAAATTAGTCAAAGCCATGAGCCATATGAGTAGTTCATTGTTAACGTATTGATTGCGTGGGGTTTAATATGCCATACTTGTTTTTTCTTTTGCAATTATTTATATATGGATACACGGGGTATTGTTTGCCATCTTAGTAAATCTACAGAGGCTATGTATATGGTGCTTTATATTAATATCGTGTCTAGATATTCCATAGTGAGTGGAGGCGCTCTTGGTAACACCCCCTGTAGTTACTCTTAACCCTTTTCGAGAAGATGCCACGTTGATATTGTATCTAAATGTGGTCTAGTTTTAAAATGAAGTTGGTTTCAGCTACTTAGATTTTGTTGTCGGTTCATGTCTTCTATTAATGTTGCGCATAGATATTCCATAGTGCGTGGAGGCCCTCTTGGTAACATCTGCTGTGCTAAATCCTTTTCGAGAAGGTCCTATGTTGACGTCATGTCTAAATATGATTAATTTTAAAGTGAAGTTGGTTTCAGCTACTTAGATTTTGACCTCGTTTTGTGCCTAGATATTCGATAGTGGGTGGAGGCCTTTCTTGGTAACACCCATTATAGTTACTCTCAATCTTAACCCTTTTCGAGAAGATCCTATGTCGAAATCATGTCTAAATATGGATCAATTTTGAAGTGAAGTTGGTTTCATCTTCGTAGATTTTGACCTTATTTTGCGCTTTTTGTCAATGTCTCGTCTAGATATTCTTTTTTAGCGGGAGAAAGCCCTCTTGGTAATTCCCGCCTACCCTTTTCGAGAAGATCCTATATTGATGTCATTGTCATGTCTATATATGGATTAATTTTAAAGTATAGTTGGTTTAACCACTTAGATTTTGACCTCATTTTGCGCTATATGCATCTTATCTAATAACCAAAAGAAAGGTATGTGTCTGTTGCATTTCGTAGTTTGTATATCTCCATCTGGTCCATTTAGAGTTATTATCTTGTTTTCTTTAATAGTCATGAATTCTATGTGGAAACTTTTCACAACGTGTAAGTTGCTTTGATTTCCTAATGCTTTGTTATTGAAGAGAAATTAATGCATGAGAGAATGTGGTTCCTTCTATTGATTTGGAAGGTAGATTGGATTCTCACTGTAGCATTAAGTTTAATAGCGGTTGTGTCTATTATATGCAAAGAAAAACGGGATCTATTTAGTAAAATCTCTAAATGGGATTAAAATGCTGAATATATTCTTGACGATAATGACTATGCCAGTTATTTGGTAAGACTATTGGTTAGTGAAGGACCTCAAAAGGAAACCCAATCCTGGTGTTTTCGGATTCATGTTGAACCGATAAAAATGTACTGATTTGAATATAAACTTGTGACACGCAAGATGGAATTTGGCAGCTTTGGATGTAAAGGAGAGTGGTGTTGCCTCCTATATTTTGTTTCTTGACAAACTGTGTTGGGGCTATGTCTGTTGGTGCTGGGGCTGTGAAATAATCTGTCTGTAGGAAATATTTAAGCATTGCTTGATGGAAGTTCAAGATTGAGCTTGTTTTTTTACTAGACATGTGAGCTTGGGATTGGTGTGACTGAGCAGACCCTGAATGGCAAGTTATGGCTTTTAAACTTGCTCAATTTGTTGTTTGCCTTGAGGAGGCTGATTATCTTCCATTTTATGCTCTTCTAGTCTACATTTCAAAGAATAATCTAGGTTTGAATTTCTTAATCTTTTATTGCCTTCCATTTGTTAAGAGCATTGTCTTGAATTAACTGAACAGAGTTTGAATCCCTCAAAGCTTAGGTAATTAACATCTTTTGGGCATGCTCTAATAGACTGAATTCTTGAGATAATATTCTGACAAAGAGGGAGGGAGACTTAATGGCTCTCGATGACCTAATTGCCGTCCTTCTAACCCCTAGCAAATTGATACATTCAACCACTTGAGTAGAATGAAAGTGGGCTGCAGTAACTCAACACCCTCAGTCCGGTGGTTTCAGCTCCAAGTTCAGGTTCTCTATCTTTTATCATGCCAATTTCTTATCTGGTTTTATTGTGTGCTTTGTGAAATGTGACTGAAAAATCTTTTCTTGAACCTGAATGAGGTCGTGTATGCAAGTTGACACATGCATTTTGCCATGTATGCTGGGCAATTAGCCGATATATGTGAACTTGTAGGACTTATTGTTTTGCTCTTGCCCTCTCTTACCTTGCTTGGCACATCTATTTTACCTGTGTCCTCCTTTCGGGTCATCAAACTTAGAAATCTTATTTGTTTTGTTCTTGTGTCGAAGAATATTCGATTTAGACATAAAGGAGTTCCTACTTATGTAGTAGTCACAATTGTCATGGTCAATTCTTAAACATCGGAAGCGGAGGGAATTCCTTAGGGCTTGTTTGTTACAAGAGGAAATGTTAGAGAGACTCCATTTTAAAAATAACACTATTTTATATGTTAGCAGGCATCGTGTTTTGCATTATGGATGGTATTATTTTATACCTTATAAGAGGTAACATATTATTCAATGTTTAGATAGGGTAACATGTTCCCTGGTTTGATCCCTTCCTCTTTTTCTTCTATTTTGTCTGCCTTTTGGATCATTAATGTGCTGTGTAAAATATTTGAATTTACTGCTCTACTTTTGCCCCTCTCATAACTAACATCTTGCTAGAGTTCCCTCTTCTTGTTAGGGAAACTTAGTCGAAAATTAGGTGTGATCGTATCAATACATCTCCTTTCACTTCAAATGATCGACTATCCTACTAAACAACCAAATTTAAAGTTGACTGAATTAAACCTTATCTCCCAAGCTGCAATTAGCTCCATGATTCTGCTTTTTTATTATTATTATTTTTTTAATCACGCCCTTAAGCTTATTTCCTTAAGTTATACAGCAACATGTCTCCATCATTTAAATCTTCTCCATTTTCCTGAAAAGAGAAGAACTTTGTCAATTGTTTGACTTGACGTCCACTTTCACTCCTTGGTTATCTAGTGAGATTTATGATAGGATATATATTGATTTTATGTTACATCTAAAAGTAGCATTTACTTTAGAACTTGAAATTATGTTTCCTTTTAATTGTTATTCAAACACCAACTACTCTTGTCTTACCCCTGTGAAATCCAACTTAAGCAGTTACAGGGATGAGTTATTAAATGTGGTATCTTAAGGTACTAGGCGCAAATGACATTAATATTTTTATTCATCCCAAAAAAAAAAAAAAAAAATCTTAAGGTACTAGAGAGGTGGATCATGGTTTCCTGCAATTTGTGTTCATTTTTTTCTTAAAAGAGTAGGTTAATAGTGTTAAATATTAAAGGTTCTATTCAGGCTTTGGTCCTTTCTAGTACTTTGGTCTTAAAAACACTTCATAGAAATATAGAGATCATGATGCCTGTTAGAGATTTTACAACTGACCCATAAAACCATAATATAAGACCATTTTCAGGAGTGAGACTATCTAGTATTGATAACATGCTTGATGGCTTGGATGCACAAGAAATTCTGATGTGGTGGTGTTGAATGCCATCTAGCCTGTGAGATTAAATGATCTTGCTTCGCCCTCCTATGTGAGAATATGCTCAATAGTTGAACTTGTTCGTGTGAATGTTTCCTGGAAGTGGTCCTATGTCATGTCTTTTTTGAGTTTGTTATCTATAGCTAGAGGTCGGGGATGACAGAATCTCCCATTCCCCATTTTGTCACATCTATTCTTTCATAATTCACTAACTGGTCATCCATATTTGCAATCTCTCTCTCTCTCCCTCCCTCTTTTTGGTGTGATATGAAAACTACTCCAATGTTCAAGCTCAGTTGAAAGATTGGGTGTCTGAGTACTTCCAAGGGTATGACAACAACTTTGTGCATGTCTGAATGGATGTGAGTTGTACAATTTACCTGTCTTCACCTTCTGTTGGAGAAGTTGATCTCTTTAAATTTGGTATGTTAATTATTAGTAGGACCTGCGTCTTGGCATAAAAAATCTTTTGCCAAAATGGAATATGTAATTTTTATTTGTAATTAAACAAGGGCAGGGCAATGATTCATGTTATAGTGTATGAGAACCGTATCATATGAAGCATTTCTACTCCAAATCAGGCACTGACTAAATGAAATGAAATACGAAGGTTCCATTATGTTTAGATATTATACGGTAGCTTCTATTATATTTTGAAGTCCTGGATAATTCTTGGATAGCTTTTTATTAGTATGAATCTGGTGTTCTCATCAGGCTTGGCATTAGCTGATAAGTTAGCAGGAATGGGTCATGAAAGAGCATTTGGATTTATCAAGTGCAATTTGGGAGCTCATATGGAGGGACTTCCTAGGAGTGTCTTCTTGCAGATGCAAATGGGCACAGGATATTTTATTTATTTATTTATTTATGGAAAAAAAGGAATCTAGTTTTCTCACACGCCTGCCAGATATCTGATTTTTCTTTTCTCCTCCTTGCGCTACCATGGCTAACATAATTGGAAAAATTTATGTAGTTGTGGCGTTTGAGTCAATTTGTTACTCATTTTTTTATGGTGTTGTGAGAAATGGAGCTAGTGCTGGCTGGTTAAGTGATGCTGCCACACTTCTGTAAATTACTATATGAAAAGAATGACAGAAGTAGAAAGCTGAGTTCAGTGGCTAGGGATCCCAATTAGAAAGCTAGATAAAAAAAGGGCTCACATTGTGCACAAAGTGCTCCCTGGCTTAGTGCAGGGGTGGAGGGAGGGTGGATGCATATGTACGCAGCCTTCACCTTGCATTTTTGCAAAGAAGCTGTTTCCATGTCTTGAGCCCGTGGCTTCGAGGTCACCAAAGGAGTAATTCTACCGTTGCGCCAAAGTTCACCCTCTAATTAGAAAGCTAGATATTTGTGTAGACTGAATTCCATGTTTGAATTGTCTGTATTGGGGTTTTTCCTCTATTTCACATGTTTGTCTTTTGTAGGAGATCCACCACCATGGAAGAAATTCTGACCATTGAGATTAAGCCTGGGTGGAAGAAGGGAACAAAGATAACTTTTCCAGAGAAAGGAAATGAGCAGAGAGGTGTTATTCCATCTGATCTTGTTTTCATCATTGATGAAAAGCCTCATGGAGTCTTCAAGAGGGATGGCAATGATCTTGTCGTCACACAAAAGATCTCACTTGTTGAAGCTCTCACAGGCTACACAGCACAAATCACAACCCTTGGTGGTCGGAATTTGACTGTCACTGTTAATTCCATCATTAGCCCCACATATGAAGAAGTTGTCAAAGGAGAAGGTATGCCCATCCCAAGGGAACCTACCAAGAAGGGGAATTTGAGAATTAAGTTCAACATAAAGTTCCCTACCAGGCTTACCTCAGAGCAAAAAACTGGTATCAAGCGGTTGTTAACATCTTGAAATCATTTCGGTCGTTCTCTCTCTTTCTCAAGCTCTTTTAACTTTACTTCCATTTATTCCTGTTGCTTCTTTGTTTATTTATTTATTTTTTTAATTACTGTGGAAGGAAAGTCATGCTACTATTTAATTGATGATAGTTGTGAGAACATTTAAATTAGTTGTTCTATACTATATTACATTTTCTCCTGCTTTTAATTTTTCACTTTTTACTTTTCCTTATGGTTGGTCTCACTGGGAGTTTCTGTGAACCGCCTGTTCCTATGTGATGGCAACTTTTTGTTCTGCAAGCAGGCGTTTGAAGCAGAGTCCCTGTCACACCTTATCTGTGAATGAAGTCCATGCATATGCCTCTTCACAGAGATTCTGCGGCTCCTTTGACAACATTGTATTTGTTTGAGGGAGCTGCATAATTCTGTAAAGAATTGTCAAGTAGAAAACGCATTGTCCGCAGTTGTCCCTACTGATCATGGTGGAGTAATATGTGTGGCCTCATGTTCTGACTTATGGATAACTTTTATCTATTGGTTTCTAAGATTATAGAACAGTAATTCCTGGATGCCCCATCTGTAAACAAGGGATTCGAGTCAAGAGCAAACTGGTGGTGCTTATTTCACCACAGCTCGAGTTATTCATCTTTGATGGTCAAACAGGCCAGAACGTGGAACAATGAAATCTTGCTCCGTTCTGGTTCTCGTCTAGTTGGGGTGTGTTGTGATGCCATGTGTAACCCATCCCAGATGTGAAAACCAAAAAAATAGAAGTGGATAGGTCTCAAAGTTATGTAGTACTATGCTTAACACTAGATATCAATCGTATGAAACCCAACTCGTGCTAGTGGTCGAGTGCCACTCGTAGGTTTGCTACTCATTGACGGAGCCATAGCTCAAAGCAAGAATTGAAGTTGAGGGTAGGGCAATGGTGGTGCTTATTTCACCATATCTTGAGACATTCATCCTTGATGGTTGAACAGGTATAAAATTAGAAAGATCAATGTGGGTTGCATCTCACGAGACGATGTCATGCTAGGATATCAATTGGATGAGATTCAACTTGTGTTAATTGTCTGGAATACCACTTGTAGATTCGCATAGTCGCGAAGCCCTCCCCCCCCCCCAAAAAAAAAAAAAAAAAAAAAAACAGTTTTGAGTCCGAATTACACAATTTAAAATTTCTTTTCTTTTCTTCCAATTTCTTCGCTTCAAAAGTACAATATTCATTGCTATGGTTCGAATCATGTAAATAGAGAAATGTGATTTGAGAAAATTAATTTTTTAATGGATTTCATAGTATTCAGATCAAATTAATTGGATAAAATCCAGATACATAATATAACCGAGAACCGATCTTCTCCGACGACCTTTTGGGTTGGCTTGGGCCTAATTGAGTTAGGTACACCAGACTGCGCTATTTTGGGCTTCTTTTCTAGTGGAGAGAGGCCACAATCCTAACTCGGCCCTTTTGTCGGGCCTTCATCCTGGGCCAGTCTGGGCTTGCTATTTTCTTCTCAAAACATTTTAGGCCTGTATCGAACCCAGATCAACCCGCCCAATGCTCAGCTGGATTTCTTTCCTCTCTGTCTGTCTGTCTGTCTCTCTCTCTCTAACACGCAACGCAAGCCTTGGATCTAATTTCTAAGCTCCCAGTCGTCCCTAGGATTCAAATTATGATAAAAACGCGTAAATTCAAACTATAATTCAAGCTTTGATAGATCTTCTCGTCTGGGCATGGATATGGCGTCAATTTCTTCCAGTCCTCGCACTGTTGAAGAGATCTTCAAGGATTACAGCGCTCGTCGCACTGGTCTTATTCGTGCTTTAACTTACGGTACGCTCTTCCTCTCTCTCTCTCTTGAGATCTGTCCAATCTCCGTAACCTAACCTTTCTCTTTTCTCTCAGATGTTGATGAATTCTATGGGCTCTGTGATCCAGGTAAATTCTTAACTTTCTAGATCTGTTTGATTAGGTTTTGACTCAAAAAGCAATAAAATTTCTGAATTTCTTATTATTTCGTTTGAGAGTGAACGTAAAGGTTTTTGAGTTTTGTATAGAAAAGGAAAATTTGTGTTTGTATGGACATGCAAATGAGAGTTGGGAGGTGGCGCTACCGGCGGAGGAGGTTCCGCCGGAACTCCCGGAGCCGGCACTTGGAATTAACTTTGCAAGAGATGGAATGAACAGGAGAGATTGGCTTTCTCTTGTTGCGGTGCATAGTGATTCTTGGTTACTCTCTGTGGCTTTTTATCTGGGAGCTCGTCTTAATCGAAATGAAAGGTAAATCTCCCTTTGGATTTGTGTTGATTATATTCTTCTGTGTTCTTGTTGATAAGTGGGTGTGTTCTGATTCATCTGGTCCATGTGCGTCTTGGTTTGAATCGAATTGTTCTCAATGTGTTTGCTGTTCCTCTGGTTCACTATAAGATATTGAATGATGTTAGAGTGATCAAACGAGTCAAAGATCAAATGGCCTGAATTTTATGTGATAGCCCATTTGATCTTTGACTGTCATGTAGGATTTGGTCCTTTTGGTACTTGACTCATTTGTTCCTTGTAGCAATACTCTTAAGATATTGCATTCTTGGGGAGGAGTGTTGATGTGAATAGTGGATATGTCATATTCTAGCACAGGTTTGGTTTTTTGTCTTCATTTTCATGAAATGCTTGTCTATTTTTCCCTGTTTGAAAAGCTTCATTTGCAATGATAATTTTGTTTTTCTCCAAGTCAAATGTTATTGAAAGGGGCCAATATCATGAGAGAGAATGGGCCCTTAATTGCTGAATGGTAGGCCTTGTCTTGCATGAATGATATCAGACATAAACTCATGAAGAACTGTAATGGATATTTCACTTGCTAGTCGTTATTATCCACATTCTAGTAATGACCATCTACAATTGTAAGATGGTGTCTTTCAACACTTAAAATCCCATACAGTAATGGTTTTCTCCACAATTTTTTCTTAATGCTACAACAACTTTATTTTATTTTTCTTTGAATACCCTTTCACTGCTTACTTTCGATGTATTAGCAAAAAGCTTCGTCCTTTAGTTTTCTGGAATGTATCTTGGAATATATTGTATTCAACTGTCATCATGTGTGAACGTGACAATTGTAGTTGCTGAAGTGGCTGGTAAGTCAATTAGTTGTTTACTTTGTGTATGGTCATGATTTATTTCACTTCAAGTCCTATATGTGTCCCCTTATGGAGGCCCAAGAATTACTAAGTTTTGAGTTCTATGATCTATAGGAATATGATGATATTGATCTTTTGCAAGGAACACATATAATTAACAAAACCCGTTGATCAATAAATTAGCTCTTATACTTATTAAACTATATTTGATTGACCATCCAAATTGTTTTTGAAGGTTAATATTTGTCAAGACTTCGAGATAACCGCAACTGTGATTTTCAATAACAAAAACACGAAGTTGTGGATGAACTAGAATCTTATAGATCTCTTGTTATAGAGTGCTTGAGACTACAAATAGCGAGGAATGTTGCAATGAAAATAAGAATGGTGAAAAATTTTCCTCTGATTGGACCATATGAACTGAATGATTAGGGAAATATTACCCATTATTGCATTATAACATCTTTTATAGGGCCAAAAGATTTGGTTCCTCAATATAAGCCTCTGATTGGTGCTTGAAAATTTTCTTAAAACAGGATCCCAGTTATAGTTAGAGCTGGCAGCTATAGTTGTGCCAAACCACTTAGTTCAGTGCTAAAACAGGATCCCAGTTATAGTTAGAGCTGGCAGCTATGGTTGTGCCAAACCACTTAGTTCAGTGCTTGCCTATGGCTTGTGCTCCAAACTCCAGCTTTCTGGCAATATCAGTTCATGGGGTCCAAATTGTAGGGATTGCTTTTATGTAAGTCTAAATTGCTTGATGAAGGAACAGTTTGTGCACAGGTGTTGTTGCATGTTCTCCATTCCTTTTAGTTGTAGTTGTGGCAGATTCTTTATGTGCTATCTTTTTCCTTCTATTTAAATTCTGCATTTCATGTTATTTCTGAAGCTTCACATGTTACTGAAACCAGCAGTTTGTTTGACTAGGTTTATATTGAGAATTGGTTCTGTCACTGCTTTTGCAGGAAGCGTCTATTTAGCTTGATCAATGATCTTCCTACCGTTTTTGAAGTTGTAAGTGAAAGGAAGGCTGTGAAAGACAAGCCAAGCGCAGACAGTGGAAGCAAGTCTAGGAACAGCACAAAAGTGAGAGGGACAAAACCCAATGTCTATTTTCTCTTGACCTTGGTCATCCCCTTAAAGTTGGAATGCAAGTTTTTTTCTTCTTTCCTGAATTAATAGAGCCTTATCTGAAATACTATTAAGCTGCATCTTAATAAGACATGAAGAAATTTGTTTTTGACCAGAGATAGAAGCAAGCACTTAAGTCTTCTGCAGTTCAGTTTTTTCTATAATTGGGAGAGGTTTTTGTGTGTACTGCTAATCCTTTTGTTGTCTTTGAAGAGATCAAGTGATGGACAGGCAAAAGGCAATCCAAGGCCAGAAGCCGAGAGTTATGAGGAAGATGATGATGAGCATGGGGAAGCCCTCTGTGGGAGCTGTGGTGGAAATTACAGTGCAGATGAGTTCTGGATTTGCTGTGACATATGTGAGAGGTGGTTTCATGGAAAGTGCGTTAAGATAACCCCTGCTAAAGCTGAGAGTATCAAGCAGTACAAATGTCCATCTTGCAGCATGAAGAGAGGCAAGTAGTAGTAATCAAATGAAGCAAGTGAAGGTGACTTTCCTACAGTATTAGTTGTTATGGCTGACAGACAATCAGTGTGGCAATTCTGCCTTAAAAATTTGTAATATTGTTGTTGTGATGTTTGCAAGAACAAATGCTCATAAGGGGGTAGACGTGTCCTTCCCCTGAATCTTCACTTTATTTTATTCTTGTATGAAATTTAGTAATTCAATTCAAATTTGACATTTTGCTCAACATTTGTATTTTTGTTTTCCTTTAATTATGCAACTCAAATCAACATTAACCAGAAGATAGGAATAAATAATTTAAAGCAGAATTCCAGTCATTCATGGCTATCAATGCCAGTAGGGCATTACCAGCCTGTAAGTTTGATGCATTAATTTTCCATTTGTCATTGTTGTGTTAGAAGCGAACTAGCATGTCTAGGCTTTTGCTTTTGGCATGAAGAAAGAGGACCATGAAAATGTTGGGGACTTTAATTATGCTACTCAAATCAACTATAACCAGAAGATAGGGATAAATAATTTAAACCAGAATTCCAGTCATTCGTGGCTGTCAATGCCAGTAGGGCATTAACAGCCTGTAAGTTTGATGCATTAATTTTTTCCATTTGTCATTGTTGTGTTAGAAGCTAACTAGCATGTCTAGGCTTTTTCTTTCGGCATGAAGGAGGAGGACCATGAAAATGTTGGGGACTTTGAGAACACTTTGCTTGATTTGAACTATTGCCGACCTTTACTTCCAGAATCAATGGGAAAAATTATCTACACGAGTACATGTGAATCCCTTCTTCACATTGAGATTCGAAGACTTAATATTTGGCACCACTTTTCGCAGTACTTTTCTCCCCACCCTACTAGGTGATGGCAAAGTTGACCCTTTCCCTTTCTTTTCAGAATGCAGGTCCAAGTCCTCTCGGAAGGTGATCTCATGGTGGAAGAAAATTGAGGCCTACCGGTTTCCATCCTGAAATTAATTAGACAATTGTTTTGACTGGCTGCTGGCTTTGTGACAACCTTGAAAGGCTGAGGTCCCAATGATCTAGGGGGGCAAGCGATGTCCTTTATGGTTCAGAAATGATCTGAGCTGGATCATGGCATGTAAAAGGTTTTGGAAAACTGAAGTACCGACTCTGCCGATTCCACCCTTAGAATTCGCGCCACTAATACATATTCACAACAAAGACCTGCTTGAGATCAATATATTATGGACTCTGTTTACTTGGTTTCTTCCAACAGGAAATGACAATTTATGGCATTTTTTGTCAACCCTTTTCCTTAGTTCACTTCGCCTTCTTTCTTTGTTGTCAACACCTGTTATTTGTCTTGATTTTGTCTCTATAATCATCCCCCTGGGGCATCGTTTGCGCAAAGCTTACCTCTGCTCAGGCACTAGACTTAGGTATGGCTTCAAACCGTTCCAACAGCTCAGGGAAAGAAAGTTTGAAATGGACACAAGAACTGCATAATAGATTTGAAGAAGCTGTTAACAAGCTTGGTGGTGCAGAGAGTAAGTCAAATTCTGTAGGTGCCTGTTGCATTTACAAGTGTATTGAGTTGGTGCATGACAAAATGCTTAAATGATTTACCATCAGAATGTGTGCATGACGTGACCAGCCATTTAATTATAAAGTGTTATTTCAGGAGCAACACCAAAGGGCATTTTGAACGCTATGGGTGTCCCAGGATTGACAATTTACCATGTCAAGAGCCACTTGCAGGTACTTTTACTGTTGTTATTTTTGTCTTGAACAATACTGTGTCCTAATGCAAGCTGGTGGTAGATGATTTGAAACACTTGAATATCAGGCCTCAAAAGGTGGTTCTTTTGAATGAGCAGCACTCTTGCACACATCTAGTTGACATACATACATACATACATACATACACACACACACACATATATATATATATATATATTTATATATATATATATATATATATATTTCTGAGTGATACTTGCGAGATCTTCCCATCAGTATGGCCACGGACATGCACCAAAGTCCTGCTTTTTTGTTAACTTATAGTCTATACACAATCTTAATAATTGTGTTGTTTCTGCATAGCTCATGTTAGACCTCCATTTCTAATGTTTTCTCTTATTTAGCTTCTACTAATTAAAGTTCCTGCAGAAAAAAGGTCTGATGGTTACACTATGTTTTAAATATGATTTTGGCTTCTGTTTTGAGCCGTCAATGATCATGATCAAAGTTTTTCTTTCTCAGAAATACCGGATTTCAAAATTCATTCCCGAAACTGAGAGTAAGTCTAAAAAACTCTCAGCTTTTACAAAGTAACAGACGGAAGTTCCAATGAAGGCTTGGCTTTGATTCTGTCAATGTTTTATTTATTGCAGGAGGCAAATTGGAGAGGAGGAACATATCAGAAATTCTGCCAAATTTTAGCACAACATCGTGAGCATTTCAGACTTTCTAATGCAAAAATTTGGTCATTTCTAGTTACTTTTTTCTTACCTTAGCAATAAATGACAATTTTCTTGTACAGTGCTGCACAACTTAACGAAGCATTGCAAATGCAGATGGAAGCACAAAGGAGATTAAATGACCAACTCGAGGTAACTAACTTTAGTTTAATATATTATATACACAGTATAAAACATTACTTAAAATATATATTAGCAAAAACTTAGTACTAATTTGTTCATGCTTAATTGTTAAAGGTCCAGAGGAGCTTGAAACTTAAGATTGAAGCACAGGGAAGATTCTTAGAGAGAATTGCGGAGGAACATAGGAACCATGTCAATGTGTCAAAACCTAGCAGGCAATTTTCTCCCATGTCACTGCCTTCTCTTTGTGAGGAGTATGAATCAAATGGGAAGGATTTTGAGTCCGATAAAGAGGCTGATAAGAGATCTGAAGGAGAGGTTCTAACTCTTAAGAGACAGCGATGTGTTGATAATGATGTTATCCAACAGAGACTCAGACAAGCAGCACTGAATTCAGAATTCGCCAACCAAAGCATGCTTGTCAACAATGGTGCAAAAATCCCATTGCCTGCACAGGAAATTGGGTTTCAGTGGAATGTTACAGCCTGCGAATCTCTAGTGCCTAGTTTTCTATGATCATTACATAAGAAGTGCTAAGCAGTAAAATAAAGTCATGGCATTTGTGCCGTTTCTTGTTATCTGGGGTCTGTAAAATCATGCCTAAGTAATTAAAACAAATACTGATACTCTGAACCAAAGCGTGATATGTAAATATATGATGGTTGAATAAATATTTATATGGCTATTAAGTTTACTCTCTGAGCTTGATTAATGCTTGCATATGACAAAGTGCTTATCTGCAGTGGAGCCTGTGTTCTTATTCTGCAGTTGCAGGAAGAGATGGGTGTGTGTGTGCACGCAGGCGAGAGAGAGAGAGAGAGAGAGAAGAAGAAGAAGAAGAAAATTTCAAGGATTGACTAGTGCTGGATGGTTTGAAGATTTGTGGCATATCTTGGAATCATTTTCCAGGCTTACAGTCCAAAATACCGAAAGGGTGATTCTTTTCAAAGGCTAGCTTAGGTCTGCATTACTTCTGGCTTCTTGGCCCAATGAACAAGAAGGCTCATCCCTCAAATTTTCGAGCCCCCACAACCTTTTGCCTCTAATAAAGAGGTATTGTTCTTCTGGTGGACCAAAAGAAAAAAAAAAAAACCTTAGCTTTTGCGTTCAATTCAAAATATCCATTCCAAAAAAAAAGGATACTGAGAATTCCCTGGAAGCAGAATGGGATCAGCTTGGTCTTTGTCAACTGCCTTTTTGATTTTTCAGGCTAAAATGTGACCCATAAAATGATCATATGGTAGTTGAACAACTTGAATAGCCACAGAGAGGTCGCAATAAGACAGGTTCGCAGCGGGAAGTTGCGGGTTTTACCTGCGGGCAAGCAGCTGGGCAAAAAAATTGCCTCACATTTGCAGGTGCGCATAGATTTTTTGACCCGTACAGGGTACAGGCAGGCCATAGTCAGTGTCGACCCGTAGCCATGTGTCCCATCGATATGAAATTATTGTTGTATCTTTCCTATTAAAGTTTGTAGTATGTATGTTCTCGTTCTTTTTAATAATTTGACCTAATGTATTTGAACTTGAAAAATCTTATATACTTTGCGAAATCGATTCCGATAACTACTCCCTCACATTTTTCGACCATATTCAACCAATCTTTCATACAATAATTAGAAACACAAAAGAAATCGAGCTTGCCTTATTAATCAGAAAAACAAAATTCAACTTGGGAAAACACTTCAAAATTAGGTCAATCAACGAGTTGTGTGGATTGTGGGTATGAATGTGGGGCCAGATTCCTACCCTGCAAGTGGGAGTGGGGCAGGGCATGGGTAGCACCAACCCGGCCCGCCCCATCCCATTGCCATCCCAGTGAATAGGATATTAGAATACACGGTGAGGGTGAGAAAGAGAAAATGATGAGATCATCTTTCAGAAATGAATGGTCCTCCACCCACCCCTTCTCTTTCTATTTTTTCAGTGGGAGAACAATAATTGATGTTAAATGTAAAGTCATACAAGATTTTCTAGATGACATGATAATACCACGTACTATGCTATAGAGTATGAACACAAGAAAAGGGAAAGAAAAAGGAGAGTAACATGTGTGTTGAACGCAATATAATTTATCGAGAACAAGGATTAAAATGTGCCTAAATTGCAACACAGTGGACTCAATAATGCAAAGGACAAGCAACTGCCCCAAAACTTTGACCATTTCGATGAGGGGTCGACCAAAACTTTCAATTGAAAAAGCCCAATTTCCTCAAAATTGCTCCCCTTCCTGCCGACCTAACTACCATGGTTGTTAAAATAGTTTCAATCTCTTGCTAATCAAATATCCGCAATGGATCTTTATATTAAATAAATCAAAGATAACGTGAGAGCTCTGATTAAAACGTGGGCTTTGATTTATGATTGTGCAAGGATCCTCTGGACATGGCGGCACCACCGCCCTCGAGAGTTTTGTTTCTTTTTTGGAGCAGGACCAATCAATATTGTAAGTATATTGATATGATTATTAAGATTTTTTTTAATATTATAAAATATTTAGTTTGAATTATAATAGATAAAAGATTATTATTTTTTATTAGAAAAGATGTTAAATCCAATGCAAAATAAATAAAGAACTTAAACTGGACTTAGAGGTCAGATGAGTGTGTTATTATGTTTCTAAGGGGACAATCCAGTGACGACAGCCTCCTTCTATCCGGGTTTGATTCCTGTTATTAAAAAAAAATTGAGTGTGTTATTATAATTTGTTTGAAATGATAAAAAATCACGTACTTGACGTACACTTAACCCTTAAAATAGACGGACATATTAATTTTTTTTTTTTTTTTAAGGAGGAATTTTATGTTATTTGGTTATTGATTTATTATGGTAAATCTTGGAGATTTTTCTGAGTTGGTGTAAGCTAGGAGACTACATTTTATTTCACCAACAAAATTAATAATTTTTTCAGATTAATTTTTGTAGTTATTTCAATTTCCTTCTTTTTATTTTATTTTTTTTCTGTGGTTTGATAGATTGATATCTAGTAATCAATTTATTAGTTCTGACTAATCTGACTCAAATTTTTATTGATCTCGACTAACCTAATTCAAACTAAGTTTTGACCCGTTAAAGAGGAGCTATTATAATGTTAATAGAATGAGAAAAAGAAGATGAAGAAGAAGAACAAGAAGAAATAATGTTAAAAGCTAATTTGAGTGGTCCTCCATGCCAATAAATCCAAACAAGAAACAATATTAATAATATTGTATCAATCAATTGTACTAGTCCACAACCTTAAGAGAAAATAGCAGTTTTAAGTTGCTGCTCCAATAAGAATTATTGAAGATGCTGAATGCAGCATCAAGGAGGAGGTTGTGATATTTACATGCAAATATTAAGCACTCAACTATTTGATTTTATTAGAGATTCAACTTGTTTCTTGCCACAAGGACCCTGGGTCCTAATGTAGAGTCTATACTCATCAAAAGTCATGGGCGGATATATAGCAGGCTGATCCTCGGTCACAAGCTCCTTTGCAGGTTCAATAAGCAAGTCGCTCTTGGGGTTGTAGAAGAAAGCAAGGGACACTCTCTCCTGGTTCGAGTTCACGATCACCCGATGCTCCACACTCTTGTAATTTGCATTGCTTAGTACCTAAGTAGTTCAAACCCTAGAGTTAATATCACATATCAAATTAAAAAATCTCAATTGATATGAGAGAGAGAGAGAGAGAACCTGAATTTGATCACCAATGTTGACTATGAAAGCATTAGGCACGGGGTTAACAGTGATCCAGGTATCGCCTCGGCGGACTTGGAGGCCAGGCACATTTTCATCGGGAAGGAGCATGGTCATGCCGCCAGGGTCAGAGTGGGAGGAGAGGCCAAGTGTGAGGTCTGGTTGTGGACATTTTGGGTAGAAATTAACCCTCAGGCACGCTCCTGCATTTTCTCCTCCAAATGCATTTTGAAGAAAATCGTCTTTCAGTCCCAAGTTCACTGATAATGCGTTCATCAATTTTCCACACAATTTCACCAAATTTTCCCCATATTCTCCCACCAATTCCCTACATTGTATCAACACAGATAAACCTGAAAATCAATCTTAACTTCAAAAAAAAAAAAAGATTTGATTCTTTTTTACTTTTAATTTTACAGTGAAAAAAATTTCTATTTCTTTAACACTATTGATTTCAATATGGTATAAAGAAGGAAGGTTGCAATAGATCGACAGCTACTGTAAAACTTTTGTCAACACCAAAATAAGAGACAAGAAAAAAAAAATTTACTACAATTGATAATTAGGGAAATAGTTGTCAAGACAAATACTAAAAATTCAAAAATACCATATAACCTTATATAAAAATGCAATTCAGGAGAGCTTTTCTCCAATGTTATATTTCCTTTACTATTAGAAACATGGGGTCTAGAAGCCCAAAGAACATTTTTACATTTCCACGGTTTGGTTTGTTTGTCAAAATCTCTCAAAGTCAAAAATCAAAACCGAGTACTTACCAAACCAGAGGGAAAAAAGAAAGAAGTTCAAATAAAAAATAATAAAACAATGAAAATTAAAAACACATTTTTCACGTCTGCCAAAGTATTACTTCGACCAGCTGTTAGAATGTAACTTGTCCTAGTTCAACATTTAAATTTAGTATTTTAAAAAATATATCGTATTTTACATAGCAATTCTAAATATATATATATATATATATATCAATTTTTTTCCTCAAAAAAATTCAGAAGCAAGTTAGCAACTGGCCTGGTTCGGCCACTGTGTACATGTATGATTTGTATACTATTATTTTTATTTATATATTTATGTTTGCAAGATCATACACGGACATGATCTTTTGGGTAGGCAGAAAGTGTACTTTTGTCACGTTTTTTGTGAGGTTGACTAAAATGGCTAGATGCTTCAAGGTTTTACAGTTCCTCCGGCGGAGAAAAGGACACGTAAAATGACCCCTATATAGGGCAGAAGTCCAAGGCCCACCATATGCCCACCTTCTTCACTAGGGTGCCTCGTCTCAATTTGACTAGAGTGCCTCAAACTTGACTAACAAAAACTGAATTTGGACAATGAGAACAGTTCTGGATAATGGGTTTTTTGGGAATTCAAGCATAAGCTCTACAAAAACAACTCTATGAAGCTCTTCATTTTGATTTTTCAAGAATACTAAGTTATTGAAATAATAAAACTTAATTTTTCTCCTTTTAAATTTTCTTTTTCTTTAGCACATTTCTATAAAAAACGGTTTTAAAAATTTATAGTTTTTCGTCAAAATACACAAGTAATAAGATAAATATATATATATATATTATATAGTTTTGTAGAGGTTCAAAGCCTTACCCAAACACACCCAAAACATGAAGTTTGATCAGAGTGCACGTCGATATATGCTATATTGCTCATAGGTATTTTCATTTATTTTTTCTTAGTGTAAATTCGGGTCGCTACCTAATAATTTTCACGTAAGAAGACTTAAATCAATTTTTGAATTTTTTAAATAAACAGAATAATAGTCTTTTTACATGAAATAGACTATGCCACCCTCTCATCTATAATGGATTAGATTAGAATGAGAAAGCAAAGAAGTACACAAGTAAAAAACAAGGTATGAATGAGAGGGAGCATCTGAAGGTGCCAATATATCAGGTTTTGGATTACATAATTCGACTTCCTTTTAACGTAGTAAGCTAGCAACTATTCAATACCATAAGTTTTGGTGAGTGAAAGTGATCAACGTTAAATAACACAATCAATTAACCTATGCTAAATCCATAAGCAAAAGTGAAAGAGACTTCAAAAAAATAAAAAGGACCAGAAAGACAACTTAGAGCCACGTCACGTGTCATTCATATGATCGATAAAAATCGTGAAACAAGATATTTATGACAACAAAATATTATTTTTATAATAAAAATGATTTATTCCCTAAAATTATTCATAAGAGAAACATATCAAAAGAAGTAAACTTAGATTCCTTATTTTTTCACAAAAATTCGTTATTAATTACATTCATGTAAATAATTATTTTTAAAATATAACTTACTTTTTATCGCCTAACATCACTTATACGTGACCAGTAATATATCAAAAAAAAAGTTGATTATTGAACTTTTGTGTGATATGAAACCTTTTTACTATTCACCACTAACTATAACATGTATGATATTTGAACCAGAGAAACTATGTCATACGAGTATGCTTTGTTAAAATAATAATAATAATAATAATTTCAATTCAAAACAAAGGTTCTAAGTGGCTTAGTTTCTTCCAAAAATAACATTATTATACTAAATTCTATATATATTTTATATCAATATATTTTAATTAATTTTTTATAAATATTTATCTGAATAGGTCAAAATATTACATTTTTATTAAGAATCAATCAACCTTTACCATATAAACTATCATGAAAGATTTTATTTATTTGATTTGAAATTGATTTGTTGTCTCCAACGCCACTCTTTCTTTTCTTACGGATCAAAAATTGAAGAGAGAATGATTGAACGCGCTGAAGTGGCGCGTGATTGGAGGAGTACCTGCAAGAAGAAGGAAGAGAGGGCCACTTATTTTGGTCCCGAATCGTCGGAGGCGAGTGGTGAAGGAAGAAATAATCGCTCCAATCCAAAATCGCCCCCTTCTGTACTCCCAGCCGACTCCCGTACCCTTCGTAGGTAATCGGCGAGTTTGCGTACTCTTGCTTGATTTCAAGCGGCAGGTGGAAAAACTCGCGCCACACCTCGCGCGTGGCTTTCATTAGCTCGTGGCTTACTCCGTGGTTCACCGCTTGGAAAAATCCCCACTCGCGGCACGCGACGGAGATGAGACTGAGAGTGTTTGGGTCATCCAATCTTGACACGTCAATTACCGGTATGTTCACAACGTCGTCGTTTCGTGAGGCCGCCCATTGTGGCCTCTCCGAAGGCTTTTTCACGTATCTCTCGGGAATTACGCGTATTCCACTCTCTGATAGAGATTGGACACGTACTATTGGCTCCGGCCAACTCATCATAATGTAGAGAGAGAGAGAGAGAGAGAGAGAGAGAGAGAGAGAGAGAGAGGTGTTTGTAAGTTTATGAGGAAGTGAGAGTGGCAAGGAGAAGAAAAGGAGTGGGAAGCATATATAAAGGCAGTTTGAGGGAATTGAAAAGCGGTGATTTTCCGGCGCCGTGATAAATTTGATTTCTCTGGGCACTTAAAATGGCATTTTTTTGGGGGGAGGGGGTGGGGGTCACTCCACTTTGGACCAGACAAGATCAGCACACGGACAATATATAACCTCAGCTTTGATTGGTCCTAAGATTCTTTTGGTTTTGTGCACGTGCTGTATTATTTAATATCTTAAATGTTTTAGCAAGTTTCTTAAATGTTTACTTAAGTTTTTAGTAAAATCCTATTGTATACTAAATTTCTAATTTTAGGTCCCGACTTTTTAGTAAGTATCTTAAATGGTTAAAAGTTTTTAAAATGAAAATGAAGAAAATATTCGAAGATGGAGGGAATTATGAATGCAAACGATCTGCCCCTTAAGTGCCCCTCTGTCTACCTTGTTCGGTATTATTTTTTTTTTTAATTTTATAATATATATATATTTCAAATATTTTGAATGGAAAAATAGAAGTGGTTCAAGGTACATGATGATCCTTGACGGAACCTAATATTTTCTCTCATTCTCCATTTTATTTCAAGTCTTCAAATTGAGAATTTTGTTATTCGAATAAACATTCAAGATTTCTTTTCTTGGAAAAAAAAAATTTTGTTACTTTACTAGCAATTTGACATTACACAATATCGGTGGTAACACCCATAAGTAGATTAACTTTATATGATAGGGTAGTATTGGCAATGAAATGAATGACAACTATCTAAGTTATTTTCATCAAATTATTAAAAAAAAGGTTTCCCTCTGCTCCAACTTTAAAAAAGTGTTAAGATTCTAATCGAATTAGTTCAATTTTCAGGGCGTGTTATATAAATTCAAAATTTCTATCTTAACAATTAATTTTTTAAAGTAAGAATGAAATTCTTGTGGTAGGAATCAAGTCCTCTCCTAATAGAGATAAATATGAAATAAATATTCTTTTTTGTTCCATTTTAAGTGGGCCTTTAAAAAAAAAATTATTGTCCCAAATATGAGTTTCAATCTTTACTTAATCAATAGAATAAACAAATAATTTTGTTATTTTATCCCTAAAAATGGATAAAATAACTCACTTTAGGGTATTTTGGGAAAGAAAAAACCATAAAACATAACAAATAAATCAAGGCAATAAGTGTTTTTCTTAATGTGTATTTAGACTTTATCTCTGACGATGGAACAGGAGGGAGTGCTTAGAAAAATTAATGAGGTCTCATACTATAGCCTCTCATCCATTTTCAACTATGCAAAAGATCTTGGAACCAACAACCACGCCCCCTATACCACACATAATTAATTCCTTGGTTACCCATTTTTGGAAAATATTACCTCTCGTCATGTTGCTATTAATTTGGGTGCACAGTTCCTTTCACAAAGAGGGGACCCTTAAAACATGGCCACATCTTATAAGTGCAGACTCCATGACGTAAAGTTGAGGTAACCCAATGCATTTTTTTTTTTTTTTTTTTATATCCATATTTAAATTTGAAATCATCGATCGGTAAAAGGAATTATAACCACTAAACCGTCTTCTTCATAATCAACACATTCTTGTTATGGCCTTGTATGTAAAGGGTTAACATGTATAAAGCTTTTATTTAGTTATTTATTTATTTATTATTATTATTATTATTATAGTGAGCCCGGTGATAAAGCACAAACATTGGTAGGACAACAAAGATTATTTGGGGGCAACAACGACCATGTGATACGTAATCCTTCGGGGAACACTAGGGACCTTGAGAGATTTTTGGGTTGGAAGTGAAACCGAGGTTTCAACTAAAGGTTTCTCATTTTTTTTTTTTTTTTTTTTTTTTCTGTCAAACATTATTGAGCGAAAATGACTTGCTAGCGACAGAGCAGAATGTGTCCTACTAACCTCCACGGCCCAGCTAGTGCATAGACAGTGTCCAGCTAATAAAGTTGCCTGCTGAAATTAGGAAGAAAAATTGATGAGGTGCTGCATTTCTCACATTGTATGGATCAAGTGATTGGTGTCATTAGAATTGGCTTTGTATTTCTACTTCTTGGTCTTCTTTGTTTTATTCCTTTTTTTTTTTCTCTATTGGTTTGGCATGTGTGAATCCACGACCAATTAAAAATTTTATTTTAGGGATTAAAATATAATATGTAACACAAACATTTAGTATAACAAATTTTGTTTAAAAATAAATTTAATTAAACAATATTTTGTTGTAAGACATTCTACCAATTTTTGGGGCAATTGCGGGTGGATGCACGTGAATGTGACAAAGATGTTAGGAAGGCACAGCACTTTCCCAGCAGACATTGACACACATTTATTTTGCTCGATAAAGTTAGATGAAAATTTTACACAAGAGTCAAGAGGCATTGGCCTACATTTAAGAAAGCACCAAATATGTCCCCAAAGAATAGTCCAGTGACAACAGTTCCATTTCTTGGACCTTACGATTCAAGATTCGATTCATATTGTAAAAAAAAAAAAAAACACCAAATATATTTTCGTTCTACATTTTTCTTATTCAAGATATGATATGTTTGGCCCTAAAACAGAGAGAGAGAGAGAGTTTTACGAATACTTCAAACAAATATTTACATCGTCCATGCCCGATAAGAAGTGTTCTAACCAATGGAACACGAAACAAATTTTCAGAGATGCGCTTTCTCTCTCCCACTTGCAATTAGGGACCCAAAAAAAAAAACATATATTTTTTATTTTGAAAATTCCGAGGAAAAACACATGCAAATTTTCTAGATTACAAGTATATATTTATATGATTTGTTTTGAATATCACCCATATTTGAAGTTAGTGAGTATAAGAGGTTTAGTAAGAATCTCTCCTATGATGCTTGTGTGTGTTGATGGCATCAATGAGGTCATGGCCGCCGAGGCGTAGAAAAACTAGAGCCTTACATTGCCAAACAAAAATGGCCTTTTTCTTTCTCTAATGAAGCCCATGCGCTTTTAAGTTTTTCAAACACGAGTAGAAAAAGAGAAAGTGGAGACCAAATATAATTTGAATTAGACTGAATTTTTAATAAAAATTTGCAATATAATTTTTTTGGTGCTTCTTTTATATAAAAAAAATATTTTAACTAAAAATATTAAAAATAAAATAAAAATAACTTGAACTAAAGTAAAGAAAGTTGAGAATTCCTCCACCCCTAGATTCCTTACCCTAAATTCCTAGAGCATTACTTGACATGAGTCATATCTTCTCCTATACAAAATGCTATGATCCAAATCCTAAGATTTGTAGGTAGGTTAGTGGACCATTATCCTTTTTTTTCTTTGGTTGTATGGATTAGAGAAATAAACAATACATGTGTGTGTGTTGTGTTTAAATAGGATTGGTCCTTAACTTTTAAAACCGATAAGAACAGGGCAACTCGCAGAACTTTAAACTTGTTTAGACCAATCTAGAGGTTGAGTTGAACTTCCAATGCATTAAAATACAAGAAAAAATACCATGCTTTTTGAGTCATGGGTGACCCGAGTTTAACAAAATTATGACACATGAACCGTCATATGTTTGAAATATCGAGGCCTATAGTACTACAATTGCTTTATTTGGACCAAAAATTAAATGGGTAGAGAGAAAGCCACTTCTCTTGTTTGTAAGCCCAACAAATCAACCGATACCATGTTTAGACAAAACATAGCATCTTATCCGAACCGAGTGACTCGATTGCTAAGAGCTTGGTCTTATGGTTCCCAAGAATCCACATCATCAAGCACCATAGGACACCCCTCTCTCTCTCTCTCACATTGGGACAAAGGGGACAATTGGAATCCATTCGATAATTTTAAGCACCAAGGTAGAGATACGAGTGACTGTGAGGGTGACTTGTGGTGTTACTCTGGACCCAAGCAGAAAGTGCTCTAAGAGCTATCCGTGCTTGGAAAATACTAAAACCAGCAAATGTTTTGGGACCCTTTCAACCATTAAAACCTTTGATTTTTGTTGGCTTTAATAATAATTTAAAGTTGATAATATGTAGGAGAAGAACCTATGTCACTTCTTTTTCTATCCAAAAGACTTTGTCGGGTAGATGTGCCCAAGTTTTACAAGTAACTTGAGCTTTTGTGGTTCTCCTAGCAATAAAATTTTTCCTTTTTATACTATTCTCTTGTTCTGCTTTTGACCAACTCTCAAGCTTCAACTGCAGAGCACAATATATTAGATCACACGTGATAATTGAGCTTGGATGGGACTCAAAAGAGCGTTTGCCACTTTCTTCTCACCCTTCTCGAGGGTTAGACCTAGAAGCTTATGATAGGTATATGAATAATGCTATATGGTACTCTGCAGAATTTCTTTCTTTTTTGTTAGAAGAGTGGGAAATAAGATAGTATTTACGATAAATTTCTTCAGACATCGGCCAGAATACAGAAGTTAACAAACTGCAAACAAAAATCTATTGCATTTTATTGTGATGAGATGACTTAAACTAGATTTGTGTAATACAGATATCGACCGCAAAAAAAGTGAGAAATTTTTCTTGAGCATACTGATAGAGCTCTCTACAGCTCATCTTTGTTGAATGCGTCAAAGCAACTCCTCTACCCAATAGTGGCTTACACATGCAAGAAAAATATCTCAAAGATGACCTCTATGCTTTGACAGGATGAAGGTCTCTAGGCTTATCTTATTTGGCTTTTTGTTTAGCAAAGAAATGAGGAGCTCTACCTTCCCTTTCACATTATTATAGTCACAACTAAACAATCTCTTTATTGATCAGGACTACAAAAAGATATTTTCAACGCTAGTTAAATACAAATTCGGGAATGGTCATTGATTCCCGTTAAAGTCTACCATAACAAATGGCTTGAGATGGATAACAGGATTTGCAGAATTGGACACGTTAAGAACTCAAAACAGATCAGAGAGCGAGTGATGCATACTCAACATGTCAACGATATTGAGATCTGCTATGGCTCTCTCTTTTTTTTTCACCGATCGATATCCAGATTTTTTTCGACTAATTCAATTCGAATATTGTGTGGCCCATTAAAGAGTTAGTTCTCCCAGATCCTTTTTGTTAAGGCTCAAACTTGAGATTTCTGATTAAGGAAGTAGAATACCCGACCACTCAACCCAAAGAAGTTTGATTGCTTCGGCTCATTGGGAAAGCATACTTAAGAATAAGTGCAACCTCAGTTTCTGAAAATTACGTGATAGAGATTGATTAAATTCTCGCCTCATGCCATTTTCGATGGGGATTAAGGCCACGCCCCAGCCAATCTACGAATGGGACAAAACACAGACGTACAAATGAAAAAGTTGCGAGGTGAAAGAATGGAGCAATTAGGAGGCTGTGGTCCAACTGCCGCAATGAGACCCTCTTGAAACACTTGCTCTCTTTTCGTTATCCAGAATACAGAGCATGTTGCACATGGAGAAGAATAATTGAAACACGCATGGGCATCAGCACACAAGATCAATTATCAAAAGCAAGAATAGTATTGAATGATACACATGGATAGGGACTTGTAAATATAATGGTTGAGCCCCAATGGACGTTGAGAGCATCAATTGGACCACCACAAAAAATTCGAATTAGGGAACTTCTGCAACTTATTTTAACTGCTCAAAGATTTTCATGCGCAGAATGCAAGCCAAGAATACATTATATTAAGGTCTATGAGTTGCAACTCAAAAGGATTACACTTTGGTTATCAAGAAGCTCAAACACTGAGCAAATTAATGTCCTTTAAGTCCATCTCACAAAATGAAGCATATAACAAACTACACAACCCCTCCATATTTCCTCGACACTAATATACTACAGCTCTAGAGTCACTGATTCCATTGTCAGGCAGAAAAACCATCAAGAAAGTTTGCAAGAAACAGAACCATACACCAGGACAAAGCACCATTTTTTTACTCAACAATTGAAAAGGCAAATAAGGCATACTTACCTCTTCATGATCATTTGAATCACCAATTGAAAAGAAACCCCACCTAATCAGAAGGGCTGTCACAAATAATTACAAGAGGAAGTCTGGAAGCATGGAAGTGAACCAGAACCTTCTTGTTACAGATGCGTGAAACAGCAATGTTAAAAATATGTCACTCACTCCCCAAGTTTAAAGAACCATCCTTCATCAGCTTCAAGCTTAAATTGTTGAATCTCCCTCTTGAGTAATGGCGCGACGCCTTCCTCCAATCAGTTCCAGTCTTCATCATGGCAACGAATTCATCATAACTGATACGTCCATCCTATAAATGTCAAGCAATAGCATGAGAAAATATTCTCTAAATTGAAACAAAAGCATACACTGGGATTGAGGTCTCACCTTATCAGTATCTACTTCTTGGAAGATATCATTTGCTACATTCGTACAGTCATCATCCCCATCTTCCATTAGCACATTTCGGAGTTCTTCAGGTTCTATATAACCATTGCCATCCTTATCAAAATAGGAGAAGGCCTTCCGGAGATGCTCATCATTGGCCATCCTTTGTAAATGAAGGAAAACAGCAACAAACTCTCCATATTCTAATGTCCCTTTACTGTTGGTATCCACCTGTTGCAAATAAACCTAAACTTTTAAATCAAAGAAGACTTGTTGGCATGCCTACAACTATGTTCAGAGCTTAACAATCATAGATATGTTTTAACAGATGAATGGTTTCAACCATGTAGGTGTGAAGCCTAAAGTTTCATTGTTAACACTGGTTTCACTAGCTCTATCAGAAACAGACTTGGCCAATGTGTATCCAGTACAATGTACTAAGGAACTTCATTGAATAATCATTGTTCATCCTCTTCATTGAATAATCATTGTTCATCCTATGTTTCAGGGCAATTTTTAAGTAATAAAAATGAACACGGATCATTCTTGATTTTAACAGACTGCACTTATGATTATAATAATAATAATAATAATAATAATAATAATAATAATAACTCCTCTGAAACTCGCACACCTTCAAATCCTGTAAATTCTTGTAAATTTTCTCTTTTAAAACAAAAACAAGGAATTCTCAGCACTCAACTCCGTAAGTTTTCTATATCTCTATCCTTTTTCTTGTACTCTAAACCAAGCCCGTAAAGGGAAAAAGGTTAAATTTGTTGGAATTTGATTGGAGCATTCACTGATTCATATTGTTCACCTAATACGTCTAAAAATTGCAATAGATAAGGGTGTGAAGGGCAGTGTGTAGGCTGTATTTTGATGTTTGAAAGGCCGTCTTATCTGCTGATTGTAGTACCCTCTATCTAGTCTATCTAGATATTTTGGTCTGGTTTTAAAACCTTGGAATTAGGGATCTGTCGCGAGAGGTGAACCAGTCAAAGGAAGACAAAATAAGACCTGAAGTACTTAAGGCAATACAGTTAATGAATTTTGGGATTTTAAAATATTACAAAGAGCAATTTGAAAACCCAAATAATTATTTTTATTTACCTATTGAAAACTCTCTCTTCAAGAAGTAAATTTTCATTTAAATTACGTAAATATTAGATTACAAAGTATAGACAATCAAAACCTTAATAGCTATCTTAAAAATCTATATATAGCAAGAAGAGACCTTTTAGAACAAAGAAAATTCACAATAAATAGTAAATTAGAATAGATATTGCTTCCGTAGCATAAATTCTCTGCTTTCCGATCAAGTTAAAAAACAGTGTGCCACATAGGAAGAAGTGATCGGCCAACCTAAGTATAGGCCTGTTTTAGACCACACATAAAAAAATAAAAAAAGAGTCGGCAAACACAAAATTTCTTTTGTGTTTTCCTTTTTTTGTGTGTGTGCGTCCCCTTTGTGGTATTTATCCTTTGATTGTAGAACCAAATTATAGAGAGTCCCTAAGGCTCTGGGATTTGTGATTAAAATTTGATTGAGAAGGATAGACTTAGTTGAACTTGAAGTACCTAGGGCAAGTCTTTTTATGAATTTTGAGATTTTAAAATATTACAAAGAACAGTTTGAAAACCCCAACAACTATTTTTACTTACCCATCGAAAAACTCTCTAATAAATTTTCATTTAAATTATGAAAATATTAGATTGCAGAGTGTAGGAAGTCACAATCCTCATAGTCACCTTAGAAATTTATATATAGTAAGGAGAGATTTATTAGAACAAAGAAAATTTGTTATAAATAGTAATTTAGAATAAACAACTTTCGTAGCGTGATACTCTGATCTCCGATCAAGTAAAAGACAGTGTGCTACTTAGGAAGAGGTGATCGGTAAACCTAAGTAAAGGCCTGTTCTAAGACCACCTAAGAATATTTTTATTTCTGTTTTGTGTTTGTTTTTGTTTTTGGGTGCGTCCCCCTTTTGGCATAATAATAATAATAATCTGCTAAATAAAGAGGGAGCTATAGAGCAAAATGAATAAGCTACTAGTATAAAAATTAGCAATTTTGGAACACTCACCGCTTCAATAAGCATCTGCACTTCGGACTCTGCTAGCTGGGAGCCAAACTTATTAAGGCCAGATTTTAACTCTTCAATAGAAACTACACCATCACTATCTGTGTCCATTTTCTTAAACATTTCCTTGATGTCTTCAACTTCTTCAGCTAATAGGTGATCACCGATAACCTATTTGAAGTAAAACATTAAACATATATCATCATATGATATGACATATAACCAGAATGACAATATTTGCATGAGATAATTCAACCAACCCTCAAGGCCTTTCTCTTGAATCTGTTCATCATTGAAAACTGCTTGAGCCTTGATTTAACAACATCACCAAGAGGAACATTCGGAGCCTTTTTAGCATTCTGAAGCCAGGGATGCTCTGAAAGCAGAAGAAATATTCAGAGTACAGAAAATAAAAAAAATATCATGCATATGTATAAAGAACCGCAAAATGCACAGAGGCTGAATAACGAAAGCAGCACCAACCACAAGCCGATAGAAAACTTAGTAGGGTCCTATTCAACTCTATTAATTCCAAACTATCAGGGGTATACCAACAAATTATACAGTATGATAAGACATCTTTCAAACTAGCTCCTCCAAAGTTAAACTCACAGGTTACATCTTACTCAAGTTCTTAGGGTACCTTTAGTTTGCATTATCATTTCTTATCCATATATTTACATGTCTCCCTCCTTAAACATGACTGAACCATCTTTGTCCATTATATCTCTCATCTTTTATAAATAACCAAGAAAAATGAAAAAGGGAAATACTAGAATGGTTAGTATGATGGTTCAAGAACAAAATGAAGTAGAGTATAGCAAGTTGTTGAAGATAAGCCTCAACACAGATTATTATTTTGCATCCCAGCATTTATCTAAATGTCATATACTGACTCCTTTGACTACAGCTATCAATAGTTACCGTAAACAATCTTGTGTTATAAGTTGGGGTGCAAGGCCAACCTTCTAAACTATATTGGATCTAAGAAGATTCATGTGTTTATATGATATGCCATTATGAAGTAAATATATAATAGGAAAGAATCTGGATTTACTACTTAGATACTGAAATGAAGTATTTTTAATTAACAAATACCCTCAAACAAGGCATTTTCTCAGTTTAAAAAAGGCATTTATATACAAGCGATTATGTGAACTGAGAAAAAAAATATTATCTGGCTTTTATTTCTCCTCTTCAGCCTCCTCCATCCTTTTGTTCCTTGTTTTCTTTTCAGAGTAAGATGACACGTCCTAATAAGAATGCTATAGCTATGTGCAAAAAATTTAGAAAGAAAAGACCCAAGGTAGATGACTTAATATATGTTATAGGCACATGGTTTAATTCATTAAATACCACAGCTCTCAGTCCTTTATCACCCCTCCCCCCCCCCCAAAAAAAAAGGGAAAAAAGATATTTATGCCTCAAACAATTATTAATCTGCCCTGCTAAATCACATTTGGAAGAGGGGATAAAATAGAACTAATGAGCCACATAATACGATTTAGTCCAAGCATACAACAATTGAGTAAATTAGCCACTTACCTAGAATATTGGATGGACAAGGAACCTGTGGAAAAAGGTAGTGCTCAACTATATTTCAAACAAGTAGAGAATACCCTAAAACGCAGCATTATTGCTTGCAAGGTAACCTTTAACACAGTATAATTCAAAAAAAGGCCAATGTTTAAACTCTCTCTAAATGAACATATATCCCAATATCAATAGTTAAGCAAAAGGAGTATGCAAACATCCATGTAACAACATACAGAAGAGATGTACGCTACCAAGCACTTGCTTTGCCGTTAATCGAAGCTTTGGGTCTGGTTCTAACATTTGTCTAACCAAACTCTTAGCACTTTCTGAAATATTTGGCCATGGTTCACGTTTGAAATCTATTATCCCACGGAGGATGGCTTGTGCAACCCCTTGCTCAGATTCTGAAATAAATAGATCAACTTACCGTATAAGATGCAGAAAGTGACAGCTTATAAATTGAAAAGCCCACCATATATTGTCTACTCAAGGCAGAAGATATTTTCCTGGAAGTAAACAATCTTACCGGCCCAAAATGGAGGGACCCCACAAAGTAATATATAAAGTATAACTCCTGCACTCCAGATGTCTATTTCTGGTCCATAATTTCGTTTAAGCACCTCTGGAGCCATATAGTATGGACTTCCAACAATTTCTGAAAAATTCTCACCTAATAGAATTTCAAGATTTAGATGAGAGTTGAGTAAAATAAGAACCAGAACAAGGAAAAATACATTGAGAGAGAGCTCTTCTGAAATTGAAATAATCTGTTTCATGTGTATATGCAAGAAACAAGGGATCATTGATAGAGACATTCCAAAGATGTGAAACAAATGTGACTTCAAGAATATTGCAAACTTTATACAAATAAAAGTAGTCATTAGTTACATATTTTGGTTGTATAAGAGGGTAATTTTCAATTATGGGCCTTAGAGCAACAACAAGGCACCATTGTTCGATTGATATGTTCCCCTCTAGCCATCACCACTCATACAGTCCATACATTCAATGATTACTTGTCAGTACATGTCAGTTATTTTCACAAAGCTCACTTGCCATATGAGCAAATCTTCCATTTTTGAAATGCAAATGGTTACGAGGAACATCAATGATAAATAATGCAATTATAATTGTTTTACTTCTTTAATTCTGCCGCTTTGCGATAAGCTTTTGAATTAACCCCATAGACTACCAAGTGCATTTTAGAGACAGCTTCCCATGTGAACTTAATGGAAAGGAAATGAAATGGTTCACTCAGTAGATGCAATACAAGCAAAAAAGGCTAGAACAAATTTTCCTAATGTATTAATTTGCTAAGAATATATATTTATCAGAAGCACAAGATCTCAAAAATTAAAAAAAAAAGGAGATTTATAGACAAAGAAATATGCTTCATCCAATCATTCTCAACGTTTGGGGGGGGACTTGCCATATGAGTAAATCTTCCATTTTTGAAATGCAAATGGTTACGAGGAACATCAATGATAAATAATGCAATTATAATTGTTTTACTTCTTTAATTCTGCTGCTTTGAGATAAGCTTTTCAATTAACCCCATAGACTACAAAGTGCATTTTAGAGACAGCTTCCCATGTGAACTTAATGGAAAGGAAATGAAATGGTTCACTCAGTAGATGCAATACAAGCAAAAAGGCTAGAACAAATTTTCCTAATGTATTAATTTGCTAAGAATATATATTTATCAGAAGCACAAGATCTCAAAAATAAAAAAAAGGAGATTTATTGACAAAGAAATATGCTTCATCCAATCATTCTCAAAGTTTGGGGGGCGGGGAACTTTTGCTCAACATGCTAGCCCCCCTCCCTCTCCAAACACGTACAACTCCATGTAGATAGTACATAGGCCCTAAAAAATATCCATGCCCCACATTTATTTATCAAACAAGAACAACAAATGCTAGTCCACAAATGTAACAAAAAAAGGCTTGTGAGGTGCAATTCCACAGATGAAACTTATTGTATAGGGGAAATAGTACACCGCATCTAGCACTCTAGTCCAGCATAGAATAGAATGCTAGCACTATGCTTTTCACCAGTAGTGCTCCAGAGAGAGAGATGTGACAAAAGCATGGGGTTTGCGTGCTTTTGCTTTCCAGACCTATTTAATCTTCCACTCATAATCCTAGATGTCATAGCAGACGTTAACAGATGCACCAAAATGTTCTCCCCCCTTCATAGACCATCCACAAAAATTCAAAAGTTTCACAATGACTAACTAGTACAACAACGCTTGAATAGATATAAAAGCGCAGTCCTTCTCCTTGGGCATGATTAGAACAATCTCCCAGTCCTTCTATAGCCCAAAAATTAGTAGAACCAAGATAGCAAGCATTTCCAATGGGAAGAGTGTATAAAAAAGAATTTAAAATCTATCAACAACCTTGACCAAAGCTTCCAACTGTTAATAAGCTATCTTTGATTGTTTAAGTAAAATAATCTCCTTCAATCAAAAACCCCCAAACCTTGAATGAGACTTAAGACTCAAAACTAAAGTGCCTATTCTCCTCCCGAAACCCCAAAATGAAAACACTCAAAACCCTTTTGAGTGATTGACATCAAGCAAGCTTTTGCCTGCAATCAATCATATTCCAAATAACTTTATGCATCAAGACAAAACAATTTGTTGCCTCAATTAACACCAAATCTTATTCTCCCAAACATAAACACTTGAAAGAAAATTGTTTGTTAGATCAATATCAAACCTTTCAAGCCATCAATATTTGAGCTTGAGGCAGACAACTATTTCTTTCTTGTAAAGAATTCACAAAAAGATTGAACATTTTCTCATAGAAATCAATACAAATAAAATAAGGAAAACTATGTTAGCCTAGTGAAAATTTTGTGTTTACAAAAATGTAAAAGAAATGTAAATTTCAGCACAGCAGTCACTATAGTGCCTTGTTGCATTGAAACTATGCCAGAAAGGCTTGCGGCACTTGGAGCCACCTTGCCTAAAGCTCCATGAGTTGCTAGGCTAGCACCTCAAGCACCTAGGCAAATGCATTCCGCAACATAGTTTCCCTTGAAAGTCAAGCTACTAAAGTGTATATGACACTTAAACAGAATTAATACCCTTGAGTCAATGATTTATTACAAATGAGAAAGCCAAAGAGGGCTAACCCAGCCGAAATGAGTATGATGTTCTTTCCAAATGATAAAACTCGTGATCACCTCTTTTGCATTGTTACGCTTCATGGTCTGTTTGGAATGGATTATAAGGACTTTAATGCAGTGTGTTTTTCTCAAAAACATGGAGCAATTCCTGCTTAAAAAATTTAGACCTTTTGACAAAAAAGGAAGGTGATTATGGTCTTGTGCGGTACTTTCCCTGATCTTGTGCGTTTGGAAGGTAAGAAGTCCCAGGGATCTTCTTCGAGCAACAAATACCAAAATAAGCACTATAAGATAGAATTCTCCCGATGGCTTCTCTTTGATGTCAAATCAGAGAGGCATTTAGGGGGATTTACCTCAAGGATATTCCATGAAATTGACACTCTTCTGATCTTACTTAGCACTTATTTTTGTTTAGAGAATCCGTCATCTCATCCTCTCATGTATTCTACACTCACAAGAAAACTTCTTTCTTTTCTCATTAGTTATCTAAGGAACTCCAAAATGTAGTTGGTTACAGCATTGCTCAATTTGAGTTATCGGTGCGTTCAACATCAAAATTAGAAGGCAGAAATAAGTTTTGAACAATAGTAGCCCAAATATCACCTGCTAATCCAAACAAGCTTATGAAGTAAATGCTCTACTATAAAGGAAAGCAATCGAACTTCAAGATCTCACCAGGCTTGAAGAATATAGACAATCCAAAGTCAATAGCTTTCAACGGCGAATTCTCCTTCTTATTTGCAAACAAGAAATTCTCCGGCTTCAGATCCCTGTGAATCACTCCATGATTATGACACAACAGCACAACCTCCACAATTGTCCTCGTGACAACCGCTGCAGCTCTCTCAGTATAATGCCCTCGAGCAACGATCCGATCGAACAGCTCGCCGCCCTCGCACAACTCCATAACCAAATGCACAGCATTCTCGTCCTCACAAGCCTCTTTCAAGCTCACAATACTAGAATTCTTCGGCAGATGCTTCATAATCGCCACCTCCCGCCTCACATCTTCGATATCCACCGCAGTCCTCAGCTTCCGCTTCGAAATCGACTTGCAGGCCAAAAGCTCTCTCGTGTCGCGATCTATGCACAAGTAAGTCACTCCAAACTCTCCACGACCTAGCTCTCTATCCACCAAATACTTCTCCTCAATGCCTTCTTTGGACACTCCGTTCAAAACAGTGATCGATTTCTTCGAATTTCCATTGCCGGAATGTGTTCGGTCTTTGTCTCTGTTGCGAACGTGATCGTGACCGGAGAAATTCGACTTCACGTCTTCTCTGGCTACGGCTGCCGGAGATCTGCAACAGTTACCCATCAAATCGATCTCATTCAAACCCTAACCCTAGAAATTGGAGTTTTTTGCTGTTCACATGGTAGTTTAAACCAAACCCTAGAAATAGGGTCTAAGTGAACAGACTGTAAAGAAAGAAGTAAAAGCTGAGTAAGCGATTAAGCGAGAGAGATAGAGAGACGGAAAGGAAAGAGGGGAGAGAGAGAGAGTGTGTGTGTGCTCTCTTGGTTTCTCAGAAATCAGTGGAGTGTACGGTAACGTTTCAGATACTTTTTTTTTTTTGTTCGGAGAGTATTTTTTATTTGATAATAAACTTAATTTTCCCTTGTTTTTTATTTTCAATATGGAATGGTTTTTTTTTTTTTAATTTTTTGAAAAACGAAAATACTGCGAGGTTTGTCGGCTTTGTTCTGGTGGTGATTGACGTTCGAACGGTCGGAATTGACTCCGAACGGGACGGTGCTTTGTCTGGGGGGGGGGGGAGAGGGAGAGACTAGGAGGGTTTTGGGTTTTTCTCAGATATTTGTTTGATATTTTGCATTGGCTTTTTTTTTTTATTATTATTTTTGTCGAAACAGCTTATTTTGTAAAGGGCCTAATATAAAATCCTTTTACGGATATGATGAATATAAAAATTTTATTCAAATTCAATTGAAAGAGAGTCACATCAATTAAGATTTTAAATAAAATAATTTTTAAAATAAAATTTAATTATATTTAATTTCAATTTATTTATTAACTTGATTCTAATAAAAATTATTAAGTAATTAAACAAGTATAAATCTATCAAAAAATATCTATATAATAGTAGTTAGTTTATATGTGATTGCAGTCATATTCTTTTTTTTTTTATTTAGAATAGTGATCTTGTAATTTGAGTTATTCATTGATAAAACAAGAACACAAATTATCCTCATTAAGAGTTTAAGCAATAGAACTTCCTCATTTTCATCTTTTTTTTTCTAATTCGATTCTGTTTGATTATATATTTTTTTAATTAAAAAAAAAAGAAACAAGAATACAAGTTTGATGACATGATAACCTAAGTGAAGGAGCATATATTCCATGATCCGAGGTTTTGACTTTAAACTCGATTAATGAAAATCATTTATCAAAATATGTATAAATTGACCTAAAACATTTGAGTTACGGATGATTTTGTCATTCCTTCGCACGTTGGTGGGCAGGGGATTTTACAAGATCTCGATATTTTAATAGTTATGGGACCGTGGTTACAATTTCTGGTCATGGCTCAAGGTTTTAAAAGTTATCTCTCAAATCAAAAATTTCATAACAGATGAAAATAAGAATCATTCCCAGATCCTTATTAGTTGTTGTGAAGGTGTTACCTTATATCAAATGATATTTTGAAGAAGATGAGCACTTTGTTAGACATATTTTGGAGAAATGTTGAGATGGTTGGTCGCATTGTTTTTTTTTCCACCCATGGAGGAACATTCCTTTAATTAATTGCACTTAGAAAAATAATCAATTTGAACGAATAAAGATTCTTCTATTTATTCATTCAAAGCCCAGGACTGGTTCAACCTTGAATTAATCAGTTCATTCATTTCACTTAAAAAAAAGTGATCACTTCAAGTTTGTAAAAGTCTAAACTAGGTCTGCAATACATACCGGCCATTGTGTGAATGTGCCACATGTGATCTTCATTTGCTTACCACAATATTCAAATTCATATCAATACGAGAAACACATTACATTGTTTTACTGACAGAGGATCATTCTAGTGCAATGTAAACGGAAAAAGTACCTAAGACACTAAATTACAATACACAAGACGAAGCGCACAAGAACATATAGGACCCCCAATGCCATTGCAATGGAAACAAGTGAGAGACAACTTATAAAAAGGAAGCAATAAACACAGAGAAAATGGGGTTCTAGGACTGGTCTAATCCAGAATTAAAAAGGAGAAGATTCCTCTTATTGTCTCTTTCCATTCGAATTAGAGAAGAAAAAAAAATAAGTGGGCACATTGTCCATCTCTTTTTGTGTTTATTAGTGCCCAATACCCTCAAGTGGGTCTCATTTGACACTCCAACAACCGGCCTTTATCTCCTCTATCCCTTTCCGCTGCTTATGCTCTCTCTCTCTCTCTCTCTCTCTCTCTCTGTGTGTAAAACTTGAAAGTGAAAACCATTAGCAGATTACAAAACACTCAAGTTTGCAGACAGTGAAATGAGTAATTTATTCAATGTGGGGGTGGGCCAATCTCGATCAAGGAACAACACTTTCCTTTAACTTTAAGTTAAATGTCCAATTTAAGAGGCCTAGAAGTAAATGATTGAGACAACTATTTATTGACCACAAGTAAAACGTACTTATGCTGTTGAAGAATTTCTTTTAATTAAATACTTTTACTTAATATGTAGAAAATTTTAATTTTTATTTATAAAATTTTATAATTGGAAAAAGAAAAAATATTCAAAGAGATGTGATGTATGATCAGGGGGACTTTAGTTTCGCTTGACTATTCAATGCAACACCGCCGGCCCAAACCGGTGGCCTTTTGAAACCAACAGTACTTTATAAGTTTGAGTGCAGAAGATCCAATGCAGAGGTTGATAATAGAGAATTTAATCTATGAAAGGGTACAAGTGACTGATGAGAGTTGGGGCAAAAATATTTTTAAGATATATATATATAAATATATATATATATATGATGGAGGTGAGTTACGACTCTATATATATTAGTTTCTTCTTAACTCGAACAATAGCCGTCGATTGGTGGATATATTTATAAAAACCATCAAAAGGTGTTCGGGCGGGGAGATTCTGACGCTCAAATCAGTAGAGAGCGGTTTTTGTTTGGAAAAGAAACATATTGAGAATTGAAGGAAGACTGCTCTCTGTGTTTTATGTGTCTAGAGTGTTAGATCTAGAGAGCGTACCTCATGTCGAGAGTTTTTTTAGATCTCTTATATCTGTGAGAGTTGTGCACCGCTGAGAGACTTCCACCCTGCATTCCTTATCAAACTGATCCGGGAATCTCGGAAATCAATATTACAAATTGATCACGATCCTCATATATAGGGAAAACTTTCTCTTCGGGAGGGATACTTTCATTATCTGAATGATCTTGGAATTGCTGTTATGAAATAAGAAATTGAAATCAAGAAGGTTCTGACCTTTCTTTTTAATCGATAGGGGTGTTGTCCATCGTTTGGTTGCTCGATCGATAAAGGATCAATCGGGACTCATCCGATTGGTATGCGACTATTTTCTTGCCTGATCGGGATGACTATCTATCGCTCGGAGAGCATTGTTCGAGAGGCCCGGGCGACTAAGCTCCTTCGGTAGATTGACTCGGGCGACTAAGGCCCTTCGGTAGATTGATCCATGAGAGCCCTTCGTGGGGTCTTTTGAGAATTGACTCTCTTGGTTTGGGCTTTTTGGGCCACGTCTCATCATTTGCCCCCGACTCATGGTCTTTTCGGAAGAAAAAGCGCCATGAGTGACAATTCTCGAAAAGGAGTGTCTCTTTTTATTTTGATATTCGTCGTTTCGATTTTCACGAACGGTTTTCTATACGCTTTGTAAGAGTTTTCGTTTCTTAAAAAATACCACTTTTCATTTTTTTTTCCGAAAAGCTTTCTCTTTCAATAAAAAATGTCGACAGACGTCTCCTCATTGCGTAGTATAGACAACATTCAGAGCATTATGACCGAAGAGGATCTGATAGAAGTCCGAAAGGAAATATCGCTCGGAAATGACTTCGAATTTATGTTGTTTGGCGAAGGGGATAGAGCGAGTCTTGCCCTCGAGAGTTGTGTCTCAATGTATAAACAGTGTGTGAAATATGGTTTGAAGATTTTATATACGGACCTACTGACGGAGATCTTGAGGTATTGGAACATTCACCCTTCGCTGCTCATCCCAAGTGTTTGGCGATTTGTGATTGCCCTAATTTCCTTGTTAGGGTTTTTTCGTGTTCGTTTTGACCTGGAGATTTTAGGGGCTTTGTTTTTCTTGAGGCGATATAGCTCCAAAAGATCCACTCTTGATTGGTATAAACTCCAGACTCGTCAAGAGTCTTGCTGAAAATTTTTCTATAGTGAGTCTTAGGATAAGCACTGGATGCAGAAGTTCTTTTTCGTCAGATTTTTGAATAAGGATCTCTTTCCTGTATTTCCAGATGCTAACTAGGTGTCCTTTTTGAACGAGAAAATCTCATCTCTTCTTCGCCACTCCCGTTTTCTGCGTGCAATGGTTCGATATTGTGAGGCTAGTTATAGGAGCTCGTGGGTGGACAGCTTGGTAAGAGACGACATGTTGATATTATCCGGTCTTCTCATGGATGAGTCAAGCTAAATCACCAAACCATTCTGTTGGAGTAACAGGGAAAAGACTTGGTTAACACTGTGTTGGACATTGATACCCATTTTCTTGATGAAATTTCTACTAAACGGGAAATGCGGTCTCATGCAAAGAGGAAGGCGGTTGATGCTTTCCCTGAGTCCCAGCGGAAAAAGTCTAAGACTGGGGCGCCCAGTCCACCTGCTAGGGAAGAAGGGCAAGCCGAATTTGGAGAGCATGTGCTGTCCCAAGATCATTCTAAAACTGGAGGGGATCATCTAGTTGGCGAATCCTTTGGTGCGTCGACCGGGGTTGGAGAAGGAGGCGGTTCGGACGAGGGATTCTTCAAAATGACTGAGAACATTCCGGTTCAAGAGCAAAGGTCAGAAGAGTCTCCGGTGATGCAATCTTCCGTTTCCATTCCAGACGAAATTTTGGGACAGTCTCATCGGCAGTCTCAATGTCTTTTAGTCGATGTACCAAATGACTATTGCGTTCCTCCATCTATTTTGATTGGAGAATGACGGAGTTTCGAAGAAGGATCAATGACGGTCTTCATGGGAGATCACAATTTCAATCTTGTTGATCCACAGGAGGGGTTACAGTTGGCTGAGCGTTTCCAACTTCCTTCGAGGTCCGCCCTTCGAAAGATGTCTCTCGAGTGTACCGACAGGGCTATTCAATCTCTTTGCCTTATAGTAAATATTTTCTTTGTGCAAATTGATGTTTGATATTTACTGTCTCGTGACTCTGACCATTGTGTCTTTTTTCAAACTTCTACTTGACTGAGTTTCAAAGAAAGTTGAGGGCTAAATGAGATGAATAATTTTTCCGTATGAGCAACCAAATGTTGGCGCTGAATGACGCTTTGGAGAACCAAGAGAAGACCATTGGAGAGGTCAAAGACAGGCAGATCAAGTGCCTTTGGGAAGACCTTGTTTCGGTTCAAGCTCGTTGTAAGGAATTGATAAAAAGGCATGTGCTCAGAAAGCGCGGTTAACGACCGCTGAAACGTTAGCCCATTTATGAGAAGAATCCCTTTGAAGGGTTGAACAGGAGATAGCTGACCTCAAGGCTTCTGTTACCAAAGATGTTGTCGCCCTACAATTTTCTCAGCGTAAATTGCATAAGCGACTGAAATGTACCAAAGAGATTTTTCGAGAGATTGGTTGATACGAAACTCTGCCCCTGCTTGAAGGATCAGCGGATGCGAATTCTACTCCTGTTGTTTCTTATGTCCCTTCTGTTCTTTTGTAATTTTGTGGAATGAGAATTTTTTACCCCATGATTTATTGAAATGTAATAATCATCAAAAAACTTCTGATATTTTGCTAGCCGAGCGAGGTCGGGGGAATCTCCTCTGATGATGCGCTCGTTCTAGTGTGTTATTGAAAACTCTTAGAATCAAGATTGTTTTGGTCTGTTCTTAGGAGATCGATTCGGAGATGTTTCCTTGAAAGGCCAGGGCGACTGAGGCTTTCCGACCGATTAAGGATTTTAGAAATTATGGTTGTTTCCAAAAGTTCGGGGGGTTTCATCCCATATTAGCGACACATTCGTTCGGAAGATCTGGGTGACTGAAACCCTTCGGTCTATTAGAGACTTTAGGAATTAGAGCCGTGTTTGTCCGTTCGGGGAGTTCCATCCTATATTGGCGACACATTCGTTCGGAAGATTTGGATGGCTGAGGCCCTACTGTCAATTAGAGGCTTTAGAAATTAGGGTCGTGTCCGCCCGTTCGGGGAGTTCTATCCCATATTAGCGACATATTCGTTCGGAAGATCTGGGCGGCTGAGTCCCTTCGGTCGATTAGAGACTTTAGAAATTAGGGTCGTGTCCGCCTGTTCGCCGAGTTCCATCCCATATTAGCGACATATTCGTTCGGAAGATCTGGACGACTGAGACCCTTTGGTTGATTAGTGACTTTAGGAATTAGAGCCGTGTCCGCACATTCGGGGAGTTCCATCCCATATTAGTGACACATTCGTTCGGAAAATCTGGACAACTTAGATCCTTCGATTGATTAGAGACTTTAGAAATTACGGTCGTGTCCGCCCGTTCGGGGAGTTTCATCTCATATTAGTGACACATTCGTTCGGAAGATCTGGACGGCTGAAATCTTTCGGTCGATTAGAGACTTTAGAAATTAGAGTCGTGTTCGCCCGTTCGAGGAGTTACATCCCATATTAGCGACACATTCGTTCGGAAGATCTGGGCAATTGAGACCCTTCGGTTGATTAGAGACTTTAGAAATTAGGTCCGTGTCCACCCGTTCGGGGAGTTCCATCCCATATTAGCGACACATTTGTTCGGAATATCTAGATGACTGAGACCCTTCGGTCGATTAGAGACTTTAGGAATTAGGACTGTAGCCACCCGTTCAGGGAGTTCTATCCCATATTAGCGACATATTCATTCGGAAGATCTGGACGACTGAGACCCTTCGGTCGATTAGAGACTTTAGAAATTAGGACCGTGTCCGCCCGTTCGATGAGTGCTTTATTTGAAGGTAATTTGAAGTCTCAGGCCACGCGCAGTCAATAAGTAGTAGCAAATATCGAAATTTTCATTAAAGGAAGAGTGCCGGGAAGTTCGGGTCATATGCTGGACAGACGCTAACAGGATCATAAGGTTCGTGCTAGCCATCTCCATGGTGGACTTGAAGGATCACCCCTCATGGTTTCTCACGTGGTGGTCTGGGATCTGGCCTATGAAGTGACTCATTCTCCCTTGGTGCATCACGCCTGTTTGGGGAATACAGGTTTCTTCCTTCTAAACTAATAAACTTTTGCAGTTTTTCACTATGGACCAAGAATTCCAGTTCATCCTTTAGTTTTTAACACTCAACGGTCATGTGGCCGTAATCCCTATGGAAATGACAATATTTAGATTTATCTTTTTTAGGATCTTCTTTCGCTGGACGAGGGGGCCATCTGACATATGACTTGTTCTTTATTTGATATAAAACCCAGCTTGAGGTTTTGTTCAGTGGGGTGTAGACGCTGAACCTTTGTGAATGTGGAGTTCCTGGTTTGCCTCTTTTCGGGGAACGTCGGCATGGCGACCGACTGTGTTTTTTTCTGCTATGGTGGCCTTTTTGTCGATCGAAGGCCTCTGCTTTTTCCGCAACAATATATTTCTCTACTCGGGAGTAGAATTTTTGGATAGATGCTTGAGGCTTCTTTATAATGGAAACTTTCATATCAGAGGAGCGCAGTCCCGTTAGGAGCGCGGCTAAGACGATGTTATGGTCCAGATCAGGGATTTTCAACATTTCTGTTTTAAATCTTTCCATGAAGTTTCTGAAAGGTTCCTCTTTCCATTGATGTAATGATAAGATGGATGTAGATTTCCGTTTAGCCCCTCGACTGATTACAAAGTGGGCCTCAAATTGTTGTCAGAGTTGTGCGAAACTCTTGATACTAAGTGGGAGAAGAGAATTGAACCAGATTAGGGCATTACCCTTAAGAGTGGTAGGGAAGTGTTTGCACATCGCAGCGTCTAAGAGGTCTCTAGAGACCATCACTGTTATGAAATGGGTGGAATGGTCGCGGGGGTCGTTTGTCCCATTATACCGCTCCATGGGAGGTAGAAGGATATCTCTTGGCGTCGGTTCTGACAAGATCTTTGCATTGAATGGTGATTCGCCCATGGAGAGTTGGGGATCTTCCCTATCCTTTACTCCTACTCGTTTTAGCTCAGCAGCCACGAGTTGTTCAATCTGCCTTTTTAGGCCCTGGGGGTTGTATTGGGAGGCCGCCAAGAATTCTCGTCCAAAGGGTTGTTTGTATTCGGATTCTGCAGCAGATGAGTGGTTGTCCGACCCAAGGGCTCGACTGAGTCCTTCTAACTATTTACTCATTCTTTGGATTCCAGACACCGATCTTTCCATTTGGGGCTGGTCTGCCTGTTCTGGTTTTGGGACCATGACTTGTTGTTCTTCATTTGCATGTCACGGAATTAACTCCGGATGCGATGGTCTGGAGGAAGACACAGGATTGTGAATTGGAGGATTCGTTACTGGGGGAACGACAGGTTCGACAAGTATAGAGATGTGCTCTCTTACAGTAAGGGTGGCTTTAGAAGACGCTCTAATTCTTGGAGGCATGGTTATCGAAACTTCTCTAGTTTGTTTCCAACAGACGGCGCCAATCTGATAGATGTGGTTACGGCTCCACAGATATCATCTCTTTCTTGACTCGAACAATAATTGTCGATGGGTGGATACGCCTGCAAAAACAGCCGGAGGGTGTTCCGACAGGAAGATTCCAACGCTTAAGTTAGTAGAGAGCGGTTTTCGTTTAGCAAATAAACAGACTGAGAATTGAGGGAAGACGATTTCCTGTGTTTTATGTGCTCAGAGTGTTAGATTTAGAGAGCGTACCTCACGTCGAGCGTTTTTTGAGATTTCTTATACCTGTGAGAGTTATGTACCGCTGAGGGACTTCCACCCTACCTTCATTATCGAACTAATCCGGAAATCTCGGAAGTCAATATTACAAATTGATCATGATCCTCATATATCGAAAAAACTTTTTCGGGAGGGATGCTTTCCTTATCTGAAAGATTTTGAAATTGCTGTTATGAAATAAGAAACTGAAATAAAGGAAATTCTGACATTCTTTTTTAATTGATAGGGGTGTTGCCCATCATTTGGTTGCTCGACCGATAAAGGATCAATTGAGACTCGTCCGATTGGTATGCGGCTATTCGCTTGCCCGATTGGGGTGACTATCTATCGCTCGGAGAGCATTGTTCGAGAGGCCCGAACGACTAAAACCTTTCGGTAGATCGACCTGGGCGACTAAGACCCTTCGGTAGATTGATCCGTGAGAGCTCTTCGCAGGGTCTTTTGAGAATTGACTCTCTTGGTTTGGGTTTTTGGGCCACGTCCCATCAATATATATATTTTCAAAGAAACAACCCCTCAATTGTTAGACCCCTCATAGGAAGCATAACCCGATTCGTAAGTCTCCTCTTGATTAAGAAAGCAGGGCATGTAATTGCCATATCAATGGTTAATGTTGTGGTTAGAGCAAATCTTCTTGACCAAAGTTCCAAGAAAAGTTTAATATTTAATTACCTTTTTTCTTACTAAATTAATCAAAAAAATATTTTAATCAAAAATATTTTCTTATAAAAAATGACCTTTTTATTTTTTTACTAAAATACCTTTTTTATGTAATTAATATTTTCTCTATCTCTCCATTAATTTTTTATAGAGACAACTCTCTTTTAATTAAACAATTATTAAATATCTTTCTCCATTACTCTACTATTAAGATAAACTAGTTTTTTTGGCCCGTGCTAATGCACGAGGTGCTTATAAAATATGAATTATATTTTTTTATCATATAAAAATTTATTAAATTTATAATTAACTCAATATTTGAAATAATTTATTATCCAAATCGGTAAAAAATATGGTGTATATTAGTAATATAAAAAAAGAGTTTAACCACTGAAATTCTAAAAAATACCAACAAATTAAGTAAAAAATTGATAATAAGTAGAGTAAAAATGTAATAGAAATAAAGGGACGACTATTGGTGGGGTAAAAAAAATGAAAAAACATGTGTTAAAAAAATGATGGACCAAAAAGGAAAAAAATGGTAAAAAAATAAAAGGAGTAAGGACCTAAATAGAAAAAAATTGTGATTTAAAAATAAAGGGACGACCATATGTGGGGTGAAAAAATAAAAAAGAAAAACCTATATTAAAAAATGATGAAAAACTAAAGTTTTTTAAAAAAATTGGATAAGGAAAAGGATTTGAATGGAAAATGAGGGAAAAAAAGAAAAAAAATTGTCTAAAAAAAGAATAACTTAAGAAAATAATTTAGGTAAAAAATATATATAAAAAAAAGCAAAGATCTGAATCGAAAAAAAATTATGATTTAAAAATAATGGGAAGATTATTTGCGAGGCTAAAAAAACAAAAGGAGAAAAACTTATATCTAAAAAAGATGAAAGATTTAAGAGAAAAAATATCAGGTAAAAAAAAAGAGAGTAAGTATCCAAATAAAAAAATAAAAAGTTATGATCTAAAGATAATGAGACAACCATCTATGTTGTAAAAAAAACAAAAATGAAAAAAATCTATGTTCAAAAGGATGAAGGAACCAAGGCAAAAAAAGGTAAAAAATTAATAAAAAAATAAATAAAGTATGGTCCTAAAAAGATAAAAGACCTAAATGAAAAAAAAAAGTATAGTCTCAAAAGGGCAAAGGATCTAAGCGAAAAAAAATGTCAATAAAAGTGCAAGGTGTTGAATTAAAAAAAAAACTAAAGATATCGTTACGAGTTAAAAAAAATGAAATGACCTTAATAGAAAAAAAAGCATGATTCGCAGAAGATGAGAGATCCAAGCGAAAAAAATGGATCAAAAAGTGTAAAATACTTTTATGAAAAAAAACACAACGGACTCCTATGGGGAAAAAAATCTAAAAGACTTAAACGAAAAAAAAAGAACATAGCAAGATCCGTAAAAAAGTGTAATAAACTTCAATGGAAAAAAAATAATAGCGGGGTTTCAAAAATATAGAATGACCAAATAAAGACATCTTTGAAAAAGAGGATGCGAACGAAAAAAAAAAAGAAACTGCACCCAAAAAAAGACGTAAATGAAAAAAAATAGCAGAATACAAAAAATATGGAATGATTAAATATGGATTTTCAGGAAAAGCATATGAATAACAGAGGATGCGAATGGAAAAAAAAAGAAGTTAGACAAAAATATGAATGGACCACTTAGGAGCTCCGAAGCAAAGCATATGAACAAAAAGGACCCAAGAAAAAAAAAAAACATAGCTGGATGAAAAAAGTTAAAGAAAAGGATGCAAATGACAGAAAAAAAAAAGATGGCGGGTCCAAAAAATATGGGATTACTGTTCATGAACAGTGAGTCCGCTTGACAGAACTTTTTTTTTTAACTTATCTTCTCCTTTTAAAGAGAAAACTTACAAAACACTATTTTGGAGAATCTCTTAAAAAATAGCTTTTTTTTTTTTAAATGAAGAAAATAAAGTTTTAACAAAAATTTTTTGGAGGAGCTTCTGCTTCTGATTTTTTTTTTAAGATTTAGCATTTTTTTTATTCCTTCTATATCCCCACTTAAAAGATATGAAATCTCAAATATGTCCATATCTTAAATTCATTTACCATTGTATCATCTTTTTTCTTTAATTTTTAATTTTTACTTTTAATTTTTTACTTTTATTATCAAAAAAGTTTGTTTTTAAAATTAAAATTACCAAACAATTTTAACTTTTTTTTTTTTGTAAAAACTCTTAATTTTTACTTCTCCTTATAAGGAGAAGAGAAATAAAAAATAAGTCATACCAAACAGGCACAAAGGGCCCGAGTTAAAAAAAAAAAGTTGGTTGAAAAAAAAGGGATGCAAATGAAAGAAAAAAAAAAGAGGCCAGTTTAAAAAATATGGGTTGCTGTTCATGAATAGTGTATATAAACATTAACCCTAACTCGCCTTTTATATAATAGGGTAATATAAGAAGAAAAGAAATACGTGATCAAAATGAAATTAGTTTGGGTGCACTTGTTCTCTTGGACATAATTTAGACTTGTAATCGGGTCAGGCCGGGCCGACCCGATCCGGTTCAATGTCGATTTTCGAAACTGCGGACTGGGTTGATTGCGATTCCTAGACCAGTCCGGTTCGGATCGGGCGGGTTTCAAGTTTTTTTTAAGTGGAACCGGCTTGACCCAGTGAACCGGAACCCGCATGCCTGTTTAGGCCAGGCCTAGCCCGGTTCCGGCAGGAATTTTTTTTTTTGCTCCATTGCCTTTTTTTTTTCTTTAACTCTCTCTCTCTCTCTCTCTCTCTCTCTCTCTCTCTCTCTCTCTCCCTCAATTGGCTTTTTTTAACTCTTTTTTTTTCCTTTTTAATAACAAATATTTTTGGATTTTTTTTACTCTTTTTTTGTAAATATTTTTTGTATTACTCTCTCTTTTTTTGTAACTCTATTTTTTTAATTCTATTTTATTTTTGTAACTCCAATTTTTTTTTTAACTTTGTTGTATTTTTTACTCTCTTGTTTTGATTTATTTCTTCATTTTGTTTTTTTTAATTCACTTTTTATAAAAATAAATAAATTACAAATTAAAGACACAAAATTTTTAGAGTGGTTCCACTGAGTTTGGTGTACGTCTACTACCAAGCTCATCACTTGGATTTTAAAATCCACTAATTTTTTTGTTATATTATTTTGATTTTTACATCACTTTGATTTTTTTTTTATTTACAATGATTTTTATACAAAAAAATTATTATTATTATTCTTCTACTACTTCTTGTTCATCATCTTCCAAGGTCTTGATGATTCTTTGCATTTTTTTTTCTGTATCTTTCTAATCTTTATGCAAATTAAGGCTTCTAAAGCGTCGTCTACTAAATTTGTACGTTTCTCATTTAACACTCGACCACATACACTAAAAGTACTTTTTGATAACACTGTAGACACCGGAGGGATTAGTATATCTTTGGCCACTTGGGCCAAAATTGGATAATACGATACATTATTTCTCCACCAACCTAATATATCATATAAATCTGTATCATCAAAATCTTCTAATCTAGATATTTGTTTATAAAAAAGTAATTCATTAAATAATGGTGAAGAAATTTTTTGTTTTTTTCCTAACATATATAAGGGATTAAATGAAAATGAAGATGATTGAGTGTTATTACTACTATTATCACCTACATTATTAGTATTTAAACTATTATTTTCCTTTTCATATAACTCAAATATTGTTTGTAAAGTATGAGATATTTGTTGTTTTAAAAAATGTGGGTTAATAGACATTTATGATGGAAAAACTTGTACAAAACAATCTATTAACATTTCAACACCTTCAACCTTAACACGTGGATTTAATGCACTTGCAACTAAATATAAAATTGGAATTTTTTCATAATATTTTAAAAATTTTGTTTTCATAGAGAGAACAATTTTATTAAATCTTTCTTCATTTTCAAATTGATTAAATACATAAATAATTTTACAAAGATTTGGTAATATTAAATGAGTAGTTGGATAGTAACATCTGGAAAATAAATTTGTATATAAATAAAAAATTTTCGATAATTTAGTAAGTGTAGATGCAAAATCGAAAACGGTATTATCAATAAAACTATATTCGTAATTAAAATTTACAAATTCAATTAAAATATGTTGAAAAGGAAGTACACCTTGTAACATGTTATCTGTTGAATTCCACCTAATGTTACGTTCCATTTTAAATTTTTTATTATGTAATATATATAATTGTCTCATTTCTTGAGTTTTTACAGAAAAATTTCTTATTTGATGAATTAAATCGCGAATAGATTTTAAAAATAGTTCTCCCATTGCTAAACCATCCTTAACACATAAATTAATTATATGGCATGCACATCTAATATGAAAAAAAGTTATGTTTAAAATTGTTTTTAAAGAATTTTTTAAACTATTAACCGCAGTAATATTAGTCAAAACATTATCAAATGAAATAAAAAAAAAAATTCTATCACTTATTCCATAGTCATAAACAACATTTGAAATTATTCTAACTATATGTGCACCGGAATGTGGAAATTCCCAATATTGAAAAGCTAAAATCATTTTTTCTAAAAACCATGAATTATCTATCCAATGACATGTTACTACAATATAATATTTTTTCTTACGCAAACTTTTTCAACTATTCAAAGTTAATGGAAATTTATATTGACTATTCATAAATTGTGTAATTATACCATTTTTTAATTCTTGATATCTACCTAATGATCTCCTCCTACCGGATACTATATTACTTTTTTTATAACCGGGTTGTAAATATTTTTATACATATTCTTCAAATACGGGACATGCAACTATGCTAAGTGGTAATTCTTTTCTTGCTAACCATTCTATTTGTCCAATTTTTTCTTTATCCGAATTATATTTAAATGTATCAGATATATTAGCTCCCCCTGTAACAATTTGTGTTTGCCTTGTTTATGGTAATTTATCCGGATGATTATTAACTAAGTGTCTCCTAAGTGTGCCTACCCCGAACCTTTCAAAAATTTATATCTTTGATGACAAATTTTACAAATTGTTTTTTGTTCATCAATTTTTTTTTTTCAAAAAATTTTCATATATTAATATCATATTTTTTAGTGCGTGTTGTATTAAATTCTGTGTTACTAGGTTCAGTTTCTTTTAAAAAAGTTTCAATATCTATATTATCGGGAATTTCATTTTGTAAAAAAAATGGAGGAAGAGGAGATTGTTGAGAAGATTGTAAAGAGTGTGTTCTGGTGTTCTGGCCATTTTTTAAAAAAATTAAAATTAAATTTTCAAAATAAAATATACAATTAAATTTTTAAAAGGAAATTTAAGATTAATTTTTTTAAAAAAAATATTTAAGATTTATTTTTTTTAAAAAAAATTAAGATTTAATTTTTTTTTTTAAATGTAATGCAAATGTAAGAAAATAAAGATGCAAAAAAATTAAACGTATCGACTTGACGGATATCGCGATAATTTTTCACAAAATCTTGAATTTGAGCTCCCAACCTTGAAATCTTGTCAAATTTTGATGAATGTTGAAGATCGTGAAAAATTTGTAATCCTCCCTTAGGTTCTACCTAAACCGTTCTGTAACAAGAGCACCAGGAAAGTTCTCAGGTAAGAGATGGTGCTCGTCTGTCCTCGCTTAAGTACCTTTTTTTTTCGACAATTAGTTGCCACTAGACAGAACTTTTCTAGACATGTTATGCCGTTGCATACTAGTGAATGAGTTTCATAAAAATTTAGAGTACAAATTTGAGAATGTGTTTAATGGAAATGTGTTTAATGAATAAAATGGTAGAAATGATAATGGAAATGGTAATGGAAATAGTGTAGAAATTGTTGTAGAAAATGATAGAAATGGTAATGAAAATGGTGTAAAGAATTGTAGAAATGGTGTAAATAATAATGAAAATGATGAAAATTGAGATAACGTAATAATATTGAAAGAATGTAGATGTGTGAGAGAGAGATTTTATTGTGGAGATTTTGAAAATGAGGTGTTAGGTATTTATAGGAATTTTTTTTTGATTTTATGGACTAAAATAACTTCAAAATTATGGGTTTTATAACTGTTGGTAGGAGTAAAATTTAAAAAAAATATATAAAAAACTAGGAGACTAACTGTTGGAACTGTCGGGCCCGAGTCGGTTCCCGATTAAAAAAAGAGTTGAACCGGATTGGTCCACTATAATACCTAGGCCGATTTGGTTCAGGTTACTGTTTATTCCAATTTGATTCACGGGTCAATTTTTTCAAGTCGACTAGGTTGATTTTTAGACCCAAATCAGTCCGATGATATGTCTAGAACAGATGGCCCGAATAAAGGTATAAATGGGTTAAAGAGGAAAGACTTCAAATCATTCCGGGGTGCCAAGTATACGGATTGCTAGTCTGGACGGCGGACATGCACGTGAAGCAGGCTTTGAGGCGTCGAAATTTGTCTTGGGCCGCCCAGAAGGAGCGCGGCTTGCGCTTTTTAGTACAACATATCGCGTCATCCTCTTTTTGGGAGGGCGCTTGCTTCTTGGTGATCACATGCCACGGCGCCCCTCGACCCGTTGCTCTATCTTATTCAGGAAATCCTATTTATCGATATCTCATGTGCACTTCATAATTAGTCGTCTCATTAAATTAAAAAAAAATTAAGTTTAATTTTATTGTAAATTGTCGGTTGCAGTATGAATGAACATTATTACTTTTTCTATTTTCTTTTTCTTCATCTGCTTCCATTTTTTTTTTATTTTCTTGATAAACCCTTAACATACAAGGTTCGACCTTAACTAAAAAAAAAAAACTAAAAACTTTAAAAAAATCACATAAAAGATTAAATGAGCTCAATTTTATATAAAAGTCTATTTAATTCTGATGGGGTCCGTTCAAAGGGCGCAATGCAAAAAGCGCTTAGTCCTATAAAATTCATGATTTAAAGAGACATGCTACGACTAGATATGTCAGTGAATAGGGATCAATCTTTACGAAGGATGGACGCGGTTCGATACATCAAGGAACTACCATAGGCCTTTGTATCCGAAAAGATAACATTGCTCTCACTGCATCAGCAAGGATCTGAACATAACCCCTATTGGCAAGAAGCTCTATGCACACTTCCCGAATAAGGAAGAAAACTTTCAAAATTTAATCGATAAAAGAAAAAATCTCCATATACTGCTAAATTTCTTAAGTGATAATAATTATGAATATCTCAAAAATATTTGACTATGAAATTTTGAAATTTTCAAATCTAAAAAAACTAGGGTTGTAACGTCTCAAATACACTTAGCTCTTATAGCATCCTTGCATAAAAGCCTTCGTATCACCAAAATCCAGAACGCTTATTAAGACTCAACACATGACACACAAGTCACAATGAAATCTGCTCTCTCTCTCTCTTACTCTCAGTCTATTTTATTACTACCGAAAATCATTTTTTCTGACTTGAACGTAGGAGTTTATTCCGTTAGAGTATCTTTCGGTTTTCTTTTGCAGGTATCAAATCGTTCCAAGAAGCAATCGTTCGGGTCAGAAGAAGTTAGAATCTGTGAAGTTAAAACTCACATTCAACAGAATGACGCCGACCATGGGAATAGACTAGAGTGTTTCCGACAGACTTTGCAAATTGCCAAACACCCATACCCCCAAAGAGAATAATTTGAACCGTCTCAAAGGCCGCATTCGTTGCGGATAGATATACCGCTACTCCAATTGATGGCACTTTCCCAGTGGCGCCCGCTCACTCTCTTGATAACCATGTTGCTCATTCTCAACTCATCCGTTCAGAGCAAACCCCGCAACCAGCACCTCAAGAACATCCAGTTATGCCCCCTCCGTCGATGACTGTGCATGCAACGATGCAGGCTGTGCTGTGAAGCAGCATCTAGCCCTTTTGACGGCAGCAGTTGTCCTCGGCCGCAGCTGTCTTCTGGTGTCTTCTTGCTAGCTCGTTGCTTGTGTATCTGCTCTTGGAAATGATGTTTTGACAATCATGTTTGCTTGCATATTTGGCACTTGACCCTCCCTTTGAAATGATTACTTGATCCTTGGTTATAAGGGCCCTTTGTCTTGCGTGGGTAAGCTTCCATGAATATAAGCTGAAACTAGTTCACCTTCATCAGTAGTACGCAGTTCAAAATTGGCATCAGCTATTTGCTCACGCTCAAGAACATGTGAATCCGCTTGCTATTCTTACTTGGGAACTTCTTTTCCTGTAAATTGTTTAACCCAGAGATAGATTTCATACGTCCATCTTTCTTTTTAAATAAAATAACAAAACTAAGGTGTGATTGATCCTCAAAAACATGAAAACTTTACAGAATATGGTCTCACCATACTGTTTGCGGTTGCTACAATTCTGCCAACTTATTTGCCAGCAATTCAGCCTTTGGTATAGAAGTGGCAAGTAAATTGGATAGTTACTGACAGATATAACTTAGTAGTTTTGTACTCGATAGTTTTTGTAGGGGGAACATGTTCGAAGATTAATGACACATATAACTTAATACTTATTTGCCAGCAATTCAGCCTTTTATTGTCTCTTTCCATTTGAATTAAAGGAAAGAAAAAAAAAAGGTGGGCATATTCTCCGTCTCTTTTGTGTTTATTAGTGCCCAATACCTCCCAAGTGGATCTCATTTGACACTCCAACAACCGGCCTTTTATCTCCTCCATCCCTTTCCGCTGCTTATGCTCTTTGTGCACCGTCTAATATTCAAAATTTTATTCTAACTAATTTAAATTGAGTCATAATCAGATTCTTATTTGGAAAGAGCTCTTTCAACATAATTTTGTCATTCTTAAGATTCGAATTTTAATTTTGCTACGTGATTCTACTGTCCTTCTCACTAAACCAATAAAATGTTGATTTATGCTCTCTCTTTCTCACTCTCTCTCTCTATCTCTCTTCATGTAAAACTTGAAAGTGAAAACCCTTTGCAGATTACATAACACTCAAGTTCTGCAGACAGTGAAATGAGTAATTTATTCAATGTGGGGGTGGGCCGATCTCGATCAAGGAACAAGGCTTTCCTTTCACTTTAAGTTAAATGTCCAATTTAAGAGGCCAAGAAGTAAATGATTGTGACCATAAGTAAAATGTACTGAGGAATTTCTTTTAATTAAATACTTTTACTTAATACGTAGAAAATTTTAATTTTTATTTATAAAATTTTATAATTGGAAAAAGAAAAATATTCAAAGAGGTGTGACGTGTGATCACGGGGACTTTAGTTTCGCTTGACTATTCAATGCAACACCACCGGCCCAAACCGGTGGCTTACTGAATCCAACAGTACTTTGTAAATTTGAGTGCAGAAGATCCAATGCAGAGGTTGACAACAGAGAAATTAATCTGTGAACCAAAAAAAAAAAAAAACAGAGAAATTAATCTATGAATGGGTACAAGTGACTGATGAGAGTTAGGGCAAAAATATTTTTAAGATATATAAATATATATATTTTCAAGGAAACAGCCCCTCAATTGTCAGGCCCCTCCTAGGAAGCATAGCCCCATTCGTAAGTCTACTCTTGATTAAGAAAGCAGGGCATGTAATTGCCGTATCAATGACACCTCAATGTTGTGGTTAAAGCAAATCTTCTTACCAAAGTTTTTACTAAGAAAAAGTTTAATATTTAATTACCTTTTTCCTCACTAAATTATTATTTTTATTTAAGTAATAATATCTCTCTCTCTCTCTCTCCATTAATTTTTTATACAGACATCAACTCTCTTTTAATTAAACAATTATTAAATATCTTTCTCCTTTACTCTACTATTAAGATAAATGTAAGAAGAAAAGAAATGCACGTTAAAAATGAAATTCGTTGGGTGCACTTGTTCTCTTGGATAGATGGCCCGAACAAAGGTATGAATGGGTTAAAGAGGGGAGACCTCACATCATTCCAGGGTGCCAAGCATACGGATTGCTGGTCTGGACGGCGGACATGCACGTGAAGCAGGCTTTGAGGCGTCGAAATTTGTCTTGGGCCGCCCAGAAGAAGCGCGGCTTGCGCTTTTTACTTTTAGTACAACACGTCGCGTCATCCTATTTTTGGGAGGGCGCTTGCGTCTTGGTGATCACAGGCCACGGCACCCCTCGACCCGTTGCTCTATCTTAATCAGGATTTACCGATATCTCAGGTGCAGTTCATAATCCGTCGTCTCATTAAATTAAAAAAAAAAAAATTAATTTTATTGTAAATTGTCGGTTGCGGTATGAACGAACATTATTACTTTTTCAATGTCCTTTTTTTTTTCTTGATAAATTCTTAACATACGACGTTTCAATCTTATCTATAAAAAAGATACCAACAAACGATGGTTTAGATGAATAGAAACATGTTCATCCCGTAATCATGTAAGGATTAGAGTCTCGGCATGGGCACGGAAAAGCCTTTGTTGGGAGACATAAAATGGACACAACGGCCGTCCAAAAGTTAAACATCAAAGTCGGGTGGTCCAAAAAAAAAAAAAAAAAAAAAAAATTGAAACGATCGCATAAAAAATCCCTGTTGGGGGCCCCCCCCGGACTAAAATGGGTCCTACAACGGTCGATCCGAAATAGTTATATCAAAGTCTCGAATACCGGATGGTGACTTAACCAAGGTAAAAAAAAAAAAAAAACTATAAAAAAGACAAAAATTGTTAAAAAGATCAAATGAAAGATTAAATGAGCTGAATTTTATATAAGTCTATTTAATTCCATTTTTATTTTTTTATTTAATTCCAAAGATATTTTTTAATTATTTAAATAATAAATTTTTAATTTTTATTAATATAAATTACACTTTGGCAGATTTGATTTTAAATTCATTTGACACATCTTTCAGCCCCAAGTCAAATTTTGACCACCTTAAAGACTCTAAAGTGCGAACATAGATCGTATGTTCACTGCAGTAAGAACCCAGGCCGGAAAAACGAGGCACCATTTCAATGAGGGCAAAAGGGGACTCATCATATAATAATCACATATATGTTCACACAAAGCCATCTTGTGTAAGATGATGCAAGTGCGTTCGTTTAAGTTTTCTATAATCAAACTAAAATGTTTGACCTGGTTAAGGTAACCTTAAAAATAATATAAAATACCCAAAATTAAAAATATGCAATCACCTCGAAGTTTCTAACTTCACGAGAATACCCTTGAAGTTTGAATGCCCATAAAGAGGGCCATTTTAATTTTGGGATGATTTAATGGGGAAAATGAAATTATGGTCACATATAATTATCATTAGAAAAGAATATTATTGGCCCGCTTTAACAGTGAAACACACAAGCCGCATTAGGTCATGGAGGCAAACACAAGTGACACAATAATGGAGAGGGACCATCAAAATGGTATACTGCTATGACATTTGATCTTTCCATCATAAAAATTGAAGTCAAATCGATTCTAATGTATGACATATAAGAGAATGCTGTATGCTACAAAAACCGGGAATGAACCCACTCAACTTGAAAGTCTGGTTATGGGCCTATTATAGGGTCAGGCCGGGTCTGGTCAAGTTCTAGAAAATGTCAGAAATGCCAATTTAACCATGACCCAGGGCAATGTTGTATGCTCCAAACAATGTACCCCGGCACGAGTGGTGCCAACGAACTCGTGTGTGTGTGTGTGTGTGTGTAGTCCGGCATTTGGAGGTTGTTCTGAATTTGCAGAAAAGATTAAAACCTCTGCATATTTTGCAATCTCATAATGGTTATATAGGTTGCCTAATTAAGTTACAATGGCAAGGGAAAAATAAAAAGATAGAATCATGCGAATTTGAGTCTCCAGCCGCAAATTCTTTCCTTGGCCCGTTGGATGGCCTAAAAAGTGCCAAGAACCGGTCAAGAAAGCAATCGCTCGTGTGGGATATCACAACGACAAGGACGTGTGGAATATGGCCCATTGTCTGGCCCATTTGATGGGATTTTCGATTGAAAGAGGACGGGTGTTTGTACCTGCGATGAAGGATTTTTCATTAGCGAAAATTTTCTCTTATGGTGGACAAGAAGTAACTTCTGTGAGACTTGAGAGATGATAAAAGTAACTTCTGTTTTACTCCATCAACCCGTGTTTCTATTCCTTTAACGCGACCCTAGATTCATAACCATACATTCACAATAAATAAGGGTAAATCTTGATACAATTATCGATTTATTTTTTGATAATCTTTATTATATCATAGGTTCAAAATATGAAAACGATCATTTTATAAAATAATTCTAATTTAATATTGCGTTCAAGTCACAAAAATTTTGAATCTACACTGCTCTGCACTAATAAGGGTAAATCTTGATACCCAGTCTTATTTTTTGATAATCTTTACATCCACCCTCTTCCTTCCCCCTTCCCCTACTCTGCATTAAATCAGAAAGTATTTTGTATATCGGATGAACTCTTTTAAAAGATTAATAAAATCTAAAATTTTAAGAGCCAACTATTAGAATGTTAAAATAAAAAAATAAGAATAATTCTAATTTGATATTGCGTTCAAGTCACAAAAATTTTGACAGGTCATTTTAAACGCTAAGGTTAATTTTAAAATCTAAATCAGCTTTTGCCGACTCAAAATTATATGTGTAATGTCATTAACTATTTTAACTTTCCCTTTCTTTTACGTGCAATGGGCGAAGAAAAATAATTGGACGAGGACAATTGGCGAAACAATTTCTCTCGACCACAATTTTTTTTTATTCATTATCTGTACTTCAATTTAAATCATAATTATTACTTTTAAATAATCTTATTGCCGTAGTCAATTTCCATGTTATGTATGTCATACTTGGTAAATTTTGGAATAAAGTGGACGCGAGATTATGAACTAATTTCATGTGATGATTATTTATTATTATTTTGATTATATCGTGATTTGAATTCGAAATCATAGATTAAAAAAGAGATTTATAATCACTAAACTGTTTTCTTAAGAATTAATAATTGTTTATTATAAAATATCAATATGTCTCCATAAGATGTGGCCATGAAGGTGCATCGGAGCTATCTAATAGAGGTAATTTTGTGATGCATTTTCAAGGTCAAGTGACATGGAAGGAAAACATGTCTCCTATACATACATACTATAATTCTTGATATGGCCGGAGTGTCTGTAAATGTTTATTTAATATGTAGGGTGACTCTATCTATAGGGTGCCGAAGGAACCCACCACCATATGCATACACACACGACTACCTAGAATTCTTTTGAGAACTAAAACTTCTATGGTATGACACAGTCATATGCAGTTTGGGACGATTTGTAAGAATTTATGAGATTTATGTTTCGATTTTTCAAAACAATAAAAAGGGATAAGAGAAATGCGACCTTTAATAGAGAAAAATTTTGATACGATTAGGTTAATGCTCAAGCTAAAATCCTTAGTTATAATGTTTGCGCGTTATTCATATATCATTATTTTCAGAAATTATTATTAACGCGTAACCTTATTTTCACATGAAACACTTGATATTAATTAGATCATGATCATCTTCTTTTGACTTTGTTCTCAAAATGCTAATTTATGAAAATCATTACTTGGAAGTTTTATTTTAATTTTTTAGCATCATCTTTATGTTGTTGGGTTTCAAAATATTGGTTACTGGGCATGAAATTTTTTTCTTAAAGTTGCGACAATTCAGAAAGTTGAATTAACTAGGAAGAGGAATGCTCCATTAATCTTTGCAATCATTTCCAAGAAAAAATATATGTAGGGAACCGAGAAATTCAATTTGAAAAGCATCTTATTGGGCCAATATGTTTCTCCTCATACATGCATGCTAGATTCGTCCATGGATCCTTCATTAAGTGTGAAAAGAGGACCACCTATTTTGATATTTTTGTATTCTTATGTAAGATGAGTTGGCCCCGAGGAATTAAAATGGATTGGACATCATCGATGATATTCCAACTATGCTCTGATCAATGAAATACCTCATTAAAATCATTATTATTATTTTTTTTATATAAGAAGATGCAATCAAACGGAATCGAACTGAAAAAGGGAGAATAAAAGTGAAAAAAGTTCTACTGCTTGAGTTGTCTCTGAAAGACTTATTAAAATCATTATTTCCATACATAATAGAATCATAAAACGGATGACAAATATTGTACAAACAATTACTCATGAAACCTTGTACATTAGCAAAATGTAAGAAAATGGAAGTTATCACTATTTTTAGGATTTACGGTAAGAATAATACCCAAATAAATTTAATATAATACATTTAATTAGTAAAATTGAATGAATTCAAATATAAACATGTATATAAATGAAACTTAATATAAATATAAATAGTCTAACTCATCTTATGTTATCCCGAGATTTCAAATTTGAATCTTATAAGAAATATAAACATAAATAAATACTCTATATTTAGTTTTGTTTAGTCGGATTCATTTAACTATATAAATGAAACGAACTTAAACAAAATATTTAATTGACATTGAGTGTTTCATGTTTCTAGATACATTTACTTGGAAGAGGGTTCACCTTATTGAGCCCCTCACGTGCCCTGCACACCCCAAGAGCTTCCTTAGCGTTTGGGAGCGAAGAAGCAGGTGTAAATATGGTGGACGAAAGGGTAAATAGAATAAATATTAAGACCTTTTTTCGTCTTGCATCATAAGTCAAAGTCGCAATTACCGCTTCTCTCCACTTACAAACCCTAGGGTACGGTATGTCCAACGGCAGGTCACCGCCACACCAACACGGAGGGGCAATTTCGCCACAAAATGATTAACCGCACCTACATTTAATGACGTGGCACGTTGTCAATGACTTTGGGGAAAGCGGGAGATATGTGCTGACCTAGGCAAAGAAGGTCAAAGAATTCATCATTGACCAAGAAGGGATGGTTGTGATTAGGTGTGAACTATGGAATTTGTGCGCCCACAAAAAAGGCACCTGACCCATGCATGCCGTCCACGTGTCAGATGATGGTGGGCGATCTACGTGGGTCAGGACAGAATAAACCGCGTATCTCAAACAATTTAATAAGTGAATTGCACCCTCCGTTGGTTGTTGATCAATAAAATTCTATTTTTTTCCCTCATTAAACTATAAATTCAAGAAAACAGAACTAAAAATACAATTATAAAATATATTATTGTTAATAAAAAAGATATTATATGATTTTGCTCTATTAAATAGTTGTTTTGAGAAACAGAAAAAGCAAACCAAAAGTAAGAAAAAAAGCAAGTTTGTATGTTTTGTTTTATGGAAATTTAAATCAATTGCTACAGATTTAATGATTCGCCGTATCGTGCAAAAGTTGGGGGGTGGGGTAAAAAAAAAAAACAAAAATTTTATAAAAAGCAGACGAGATGGTGGCTTCTAGCCACCACGTAAATTCTCGAAGCACGTATGGGTTATTTTTTTGTTGTCATCTCACACGCACGCACAACATAGGAACAGGAAATACACAACACACAAAACACGGTTTGCTTGGTAAAAAATAATACTTGCTAAACAAGTTTTCTAAAACTGGATGTAGAGGATAAAGTCTCTCTCTCTCTCTATTCGTAATGTGAACAAATGGGGAAGCAACAAAAAATAAATGTAAATCCAAAATAAAAAAAGGGGGCAGAGAGAGAGGGGTTGAGTTTACGCGTAGAGAGATGAGATAGAAGGACCGGTGAGAAGAAGAAAAAGAGCGAAAGCAAATAGAAGAACGCTTTCTTGGGATTTCATTTCCTCGAGCACCCCTGTCTCTCTCTCTCTCTCTCTCTCCTTTGACGCCTAAGAATTAAATCTCTCTCTCTCTCTCGATCTCCCTTATGTTTTATTTTTTAATTTTGTTTTCTCTTTTGACGATTCCCATTTTCACACTTCTCTCTACATTCACACCCACTTCGTATAAATCTTTAGCGCTCTCTCTCTCTAACTTTCCCCTCTTTCTCTCTCCTCGACTTAGTCCATCCATGCTCCTCCTACCACACCCCCTCATATATCCCTTTCTCAAATCTATCTAGTTTTTCTTTTTTCTTTTCTTTCTCCTTCTCTTTTCATTTTCTATGGTTAGGTGATGGAAGGACATCCTCATAATCCTCATCATCACCAACACCATCCTCATCATATAAGCGTTAACGTTGACACAAGTGATAGGTTTCCTCAATGGAGTATTCAAGAAACCAAAGAGTTCTTAATGATCCGAGCCGATTTAGATCGAACTTTCATGGAGACCAAACGTAATAAGCTTCTTTGGGAAGTCATCTCCACTAAAATGAAAGAAAAAGGTTATAATCGAAGCGCGGATCAGTGCAAGTGCAAGTGGAAAAATCTAGTCACTCGGTACAAGGTAAATAAACTTATTAAAAGATGATTATTTTTTTCAATAAACTTTTTATTTTATTCTAAAACTATTTATTTATCTTGGAAAATTTTTTTAGGGCTGTGAGACGATGGAGCCAGAAGCTCTGAGACAACAGTTTCCATTTTACGTTGAGCTACAAGCCATATTTGCGGCAAGGATGCAAAGGATGCTATGGACGGAAGCCGAGAGTGGAGGAACAAGTGGGTCGAAGAAAAAGGTGGTACAGTTGTCGTCTGATGATGAGGAAGATAATGAAGAAAGTGAAGGTGATAAGGGTGGCGGAGGAAGTAGTAAGAAGAAGATGAAAAAGGGAAAAGGCGGTGTAGGTGTGGCAGGGAGTAGTGGGAGTGGAAATATCAGTAGTGTGAAAGAGATGTTAGATGACTTCATGAAGCAACAAACTCAAATGGAGTTGCAATGGATGGAAGCAATGGAGGTAAGAGAGCAAGAGAGGATGTTGAGAGAGATGGAGTGGAGGCAAAAGATGGAGGCGTTGGAGAATGAGAGAATGGCTATGGATAGGAGTTGGAGGGAGAGAGAGGAACAAAGGAGGATGAGAGAGGAAGCTAGGGCTGAGAAAAGAGATGCTCTTATTACTGCACTATTAAACAAGCTCAGAAGAGAAGGTCACTTGTAAACTCTTAGCTTTGTTTATTAGTTCTTTTTACCTGGAAGAAGAGGAAGAAAAAAAAAAATGCATTTCAGAAGAGGTTTGTCTTGAAAATTCTTTCTTCCTTTACGAGATGTTCAATTTGTTCCTTGTTGTTTCCTTTTCTAATCAATTTAGTACTTATAAATGAAGGGAAAAAATTTGTGCTTTCAAATTCTCATTTCACATTTGGGTTCCTAGCTATATAGATCAATTATTAACACAGTTTTTTGTTTCTAATTCTTTTTATCAAGTTAAATTTTTTTTAACAAATGATATATGTCTTTAGACGTTGTAGGCTGAGAGAGAAAGAGAGAGAGAGAGAGAGAGAGTTGGATGCATATCTAGCAAAAGACAAAAGTGCAGTCTAATACAACGATTTAAAGTGTTGGAGATTAAAACTCGCGGATATAAAGGTTGTACTAAAAAGAAAAAGGGATTAGCCATCTTGATTTATGCATGGTGAACATGCACTTTTAGTATTAAAATGTGTGTAATTGTCCCATCATAATCCTTTTAGAGCAATGTAGAACTAAGTACTTTATTAACTCATTTTCACATTTGGAAGAATCTCTTCCAATCTACTGCAAAATGAAGATCATGGTCCTGTTTGAGATTGTTGTCAAGTACTGTTTGATTGGTCATATGTAAGAGTAAACCTAGAATCTCATCTGGGTTATTGGTCTCATTGATGTGGCATGGAAAAATTGAGCAGTGCAGGTAGTGGTACATAGAATATATAGCAGTAGTAGAGAAGTGGATGAAGGAAAGATTGTGTTATTGTGTGTGGACAATTGGCTCTTGTATGGTGGACATTTGACACAAATGGCACATTGTAGGTCTGGGGGAGAAATAGGCAGTGTTCTGCTTACACTTGGGCGATGTGTTGTAATTTTCCCATACCATTTTATATGTGGTTTGTGAAGACACTAAATATATAAGGTATTTTCACTTTCCTTAGTAAGTTTCAGATAGATTAACTTTACATTTTTTTAGTTCAGAACAATTCTAAGCGATAAGTTTCAGATCGACTAATTTATCTTTCAGAGTAATATAAATAAGTCTATAAATTTTGAAATTTTAATACCTAGCATTTTAAAATGGTGAGATGGAGCAAAATTTTCTAATACCATGCAAAAGAGAAACTGTCCATTGAAATGGAGTCTTAAACATATAGTGCCCACTTCTCTTTGTTTATTTACTATTATTTACTTCTCCAATTCGGTTTTGGATGGTATAGAGAATGTGTGGAGTGTGTCTGTGTGTCTTTTGTGCATCTTATAGTTATTGGCCATACCTTTTGAAGATGTTTCAAGAGTGTAGTGCATGTTCATGATCAAAGCATTTTGATGCATCCTCTTTGGTTCACTATTCATTCATTCATATGTTTCTTTCTTAATTCTATGTTTTTCTTTATGTTTATTTTTTCAGCCTGCTTATATGAATTAATGATTAGCTCAGATTATAAAACAAAAATTTCAAGCGTAATTACAATTAACTTTTAATTACTTTTTTGCCAATAACCATACTGTGCGCATTTCCATTGCATCTTAAGCTTATGTCTTTCAGTATAAAATAAAAATTTTAGCTCTTTGATTTATTAAAGCTTAATTGTGAAGTCTCTCCTATAATGGGTAGAGACCCTTGTGTTAATAACCTGTCACTTTATTTATTTATTTATTTATTTATTTTACTTAGCCCAAAAGAAGTTGAAGTTTAATCTTGTATTAAGGTAGTGTGTTGATTATTTTGATCTTGTGTATTTTTTAGTTTTTATTCTTTTTAATCTTCAAACAGCATTTCCTAAATCTTCAATGGTGCCTTGTTAATGTTTATTTGATATTAAGAAAAGAACAATTGATAATATGAATCTTCTTCTAACATCAAACCATATCAAAATTATCAAAGTTGGCTAGCCATATAAATTAAAATTCCAATTATTATAACGGATTAGATAATAAATTTTAATATTGTTTTCTTACAAATGTAATTTCTTACTTTTTCTTAAGGTACAAAAGAATTAATAATCTCCATTTTTACAATTTTCAACTTCTGAAATGGAGAGTTGTACAAAATATAAGATAACAACAAAATAAACTATTTTAATTCAAATCATGCCAGCCCAATTTCACATGAAAGAGAGTGTGAAAATGCAAAAGACTAATTTAAACTTTTGAAAGGGAAGGAACGACAGTTACTTGATACAGAGAGAAAGTGTTTGGATACGTTTTACCCAAAACTTGAGTGGCAGTATTAAAATAAAAAATAAAAAACAAAAAATAAAAAATTGACTTGAATTTTTTAAAATAATAATAGATAATCTGAATTCAAATTATATTAAACCTCTCTTTCGTTCTATATAAAATTTTTAGATGTCCCCACTTGTAAGAAAATATATTAAAATATAAAAATATATATTTTTTAATAATATATCTTTCTACTTTTTTAATGATTTTTTTGGATTGCGTGTAATGAACACAGGATTTCTCCATTTATTAGTCAATTATTTTTAGGGGTGACGAGTAAAACCGGTGCATGTGGCGGGTCAAAGGGGGGTGGTTTTCTTTTGATCAACCTCTGCCTGACTGGACAAAAGGTTATTATTGTTCCTCAGAAACAACAGTTAAAGCAATAAAATCTTTTCAATTTTATAATTTTTTTTATTTAATTATATTTTTATATATAAAAAAAGGTGATCATTCATAACTAATATTAATTAATTTTACTTTTGTTCAAACAATGTTGTGTCCTTTTCTAACCAAGAATCCAACAGGCGCGAATTGTTTCCCAAACGACAGTGAGAACTATTTTGTAAATTGAATCTGCTGTACAGGATGGAAACCACATTTAAATTATTCCTCAAGACAAATATATGCATTGTCTTCAGAGTTTAATTGAATTATTTAATTTTAGAAAAATCCAGTTTGGTGGCTTACCCAAATCCATTTCTACCCACCAAGATTTTTCAAGCCATGTATTCTTAGTGAGTATTCTAAACCCTATGATTCTAATTTTTAACCTTAACCTAGGAACATTGTCTGTCTCCGCCGCCAATTGAATCGGTAAGGTAGAGTTTGCAATCAAAGGGATATACAGAACAAAAATTATCGGTGCTTGAAGATAAAATTAAAAAGCTTTTTATTTAAATTTTTGTAATTTTTTTTTTTAAAAAAAAAAACGAAACATAAGTGACGAGAACATAAACGAAAATTTTAATATATATATATATATTTAAAATTTTACCGTTGCTCATTTTTAATTATCTTGTTGTTTGGTGTGGTAATTCGAAACAAAAAGATACCTAAAGGTAAAAAAGTGATTTATATTCTTTTCTTGAAGCTTAAACAAGTTGGATATTCGTACCAGGCAACAGGTCTCTTTCAGGATTTTCAAATTGAATGGCCTCACATTGAATAGCACCACTATGTTTACCACTTTGTTGGGTTTTGATGTGGGATGTTCTAACGTTGCTTCCATGACCGAGAGTCAATTCTTGTTGGGTTTTATCCAGGATTGAAGCAAAATTGATTGTTTTCTTCTTTTTTTTTTTTTTTTAATTTTTCCTTGGTCCTAGCATGGCCCGAAACCTGGAATATAAAATTTGGGGCAAATGCCAATAAGACCCAAATTAAATACCACCGTGATGAAATAACTAAGGCTTATAAAAGGTGCAAAGCTGACAAAACAAAAGAAGACCCGCAGCAGCATTCATTTTTGTCCTTGGAAGGCCCAAACAAAGGATGATCAAAAGTCAAAGCATGGCTCGAGCAAGGTCATATTATATACTTAACGCCCACGCCATCAAAATGTTCAAGCCCGACTGATGGACATTCCAGAAGGAACTAGATGAAGCACTATAATTGTATATGGGATTTTTGCTTATAATATAATTAATTAATTCTGTAATTAAACAAAAATATATTACAATTGTCAATAAAATTGAAAGGAGACTTTTTTTTAATAACTAATTGGTATTTAAAATCATATTTTAATTAATTCGGTTCAAATATTGTTAGGTTTAATTTAAAAGAAATTCTTCTAACATAATTTTTTATATTTTTAAATTTTAAATTTTAAATTTTATTATATTATATTAGATCAATTGTTTATCCGTAAAACACACCGTCTAAGCCCAATCTCAAAGCCCAACATCTTAAAAGTTGAGTCTAATGAGACAGGGTGGGGTGGGCTATAATTGTGTCGTTCCTTTTTGCATTTTGCTAAGGAAAAAGGGCAGTAAGATGACATAGGTTCTTAACAATTTAGTGTCCATCATAATTATTTTTTAAATATAAATATATCAGCTTAATCATATTGAATATATTTATATAATCCTAAAAAGATCAGGTATAATCCAATTAACAATTTCTTTTTATTTTATTTAATTCAAATTCAAACTTAAAATCTCAAAACTATAATTAAGTCTTTCACATTTTATTTATGAAAAGCAAATAAAAAAGGTTATCCAATCAAAATTTTCTTAATTTTAAAGAAAACCGACTTGCTCTTGTGTTGGACACATCCTATCTTCAACGACATATAAATATATATATATATATATATATATTTTTTTAAAAAGAATAGTCTCGAACAACGGACAAATGCTCTTAAAAAATGAAGGTCCAATTTTCTTACCCTGCAGATCATTAACCCGATATAATTACGAGCAAGAAATGACCACCGACTTGGGGTGTGGAACCCACCATCACCAACCACAGGCTTACTTTTACGCTTGCCCTCCTTTTTTTTTTTTTTTTGGTTAGAGCGCTTGTCCTCCTTTTCGCAACTTCTGAGCTCATGTTGCGAATTATTGTGTCATGAACCAACTTCGGAGGGAGAGAGAGCGAGAGAGAGAGAGAGAGATAGAAAGAAAGAAAAAGAGAGAGATTAGAAAAAAGGAATATAAAGCGGGAGAAACAGTGATTTTAATATTATTTTCTATATTATTATATGAATCGAATATTATTATTTATAATAATTTTATTAATTAATTCTATCATTCATTTAACTATTTTCTTAATTATTAATTATTATTTTTAACTATGATCAACTACTAATTATAATTATTATAATATATTCCCACTTGAGAACATTATTGTTCTCTAGGAAAAATGAGCGTCACCGAATCTCGTGCCTTTCAAATGGATTCTTCCAAATTGATGTTGATTCCTTAGATTAATTTGGTAGACAAACTGATTATTCTTCCTAATTTGATCCATCCTTTTCTTCTACCGCTATCAATATATTGAGGTGTTTGAGTTTGCATCGGTGTCCTGACATGTAATTATCTTCACATTTGAAACAGAAATTATTAGTTCTTCTAAAGGGTATTTTTTGAGATGAAATCCTAGTTGTTTTGTCATCAAATTTAGCACCACTTGATACTCCACTTTCTTTATATGCAGTGTTTATAGAAGTGGTCATTGCTTCTCTAGGGTCCTAACTAGGGGTGTAAACGGTTCACTTCGATTCGATTCGGTTTAGTGTTCGAACTGAACCAAACCGAAAACCAAAATTTTAAAAAATTTTAAATCGAAAATCGAACCGAATTTAATTTATTTTAAACCAAACCGAATCGAAAAAATTCGATTCGGTTTGGTTTGGTTTGGTTTAAATCGATTTTTTTTTTCATTTGCTATTTTTTTAGGTATAATGAGATATCATTTATCATTAATGTGTAAAAAATATGAGTTTTCTTTTCTTTTGTCCAAATATAATATTTTTAGAACTATTTAGGATTTAATTTTAAGAATAGTTTTAAATTAGTTTAGATTTTAAAATAATATTTTTTTATTTAAACCATATCAAATATAATTTTGGAGAAAAATATTCTTATGAATAATATATATATTTTTAAATAATATAACATAATCTATCATTTCAATATCATAAAAATACAAGAAAAAAATTAATTAAATTAGATTTTTAATATAAAAATATTAAAATAATACTAGTTCGGTTCAAATCGAACCAAATCGAATTTAAAAAATAAAACTGAAACCGAACCGAAATAATTTCGGTTTAGTTCGTTTTGAACTGAAATTTTTTTTTAAAGAAAAAAACCGAGCCGAACCGAAAATTTTTGTTCGGTTCGGGTTAACGGTTTAACCCAAACAACTTACATCCCTAGTCCCAACTCCTATTTAGGTCAGTCTCCCTTTGTTTAGCCAGTTTCAATGATTATTCTTAGAGTGTTGTTATCTCAAATGCATGTAACAGAGTCTGGGGTTTCATTATTCTCAATATGGGTTTGATGTATTCTTTTAACCACCGATAAAACTAGAGACAAAATAGGATTCAGTGAGAAAGGGATTCTTTGCAAGTATGGTTGACCATAACTCTTCAAATTTCTCTTGATAGTCAGCCAAAGATCCATTCTGTTGATATTTATTAAACTCTTCCACTACATTTTGCATTCCTTTACTTTCGAATCGTTAACAAAGCCTTATAGAAAAATCCTCCCAAGTAATATCTTCTCTAGATTGTTTTAAGTCTTGATACCAGATTTCAACCTTTCTATCTAAGTACATTTTGATAGTTTCCACCCATTAATGACTGGGTATGTGATCCACAGTAAAAAATTTCAGACATTTGCACAACCAGATGCGGGGATTTTCTCCTGTAAAGATCGACAGCTCAATCTTTGGGGGGTTGGGAACCAAACCTCGATTACAAGAGTCTCTTTTGATTGAACTTGTGTTCCCATCTACCTTCAGTCTGTAGTCAATAGGAGTTGGAAGCAGATGAGAGTTGATTACCTTGTTAATTTGAGGTTCATCATTTTGTTCTCGTTGATTTGATTTTGTCAACTGACTTATCTATACTTCTATGCTAGCCATAAAAGCTTCCATTCTTTGATTCTATTCACTAACTTTCAGACTGATTTCTTCCATTTTGCTAGCCAGTTCTTGGATTCTTGCGTCTTGCTTTTTGAGTAGATCTTCATTGTGTTTTTGCCTAGTTCCTTCTGCCATTATCCCAAGATTTGTAGCTCTGATATCAAATTTGTTATGACCTCGACAACTGAGAAGGCAAAAGCAATTTGTGTTGTACAATTCTTTAGTTGACCAAAAAACAGAGCATCATGGTGTCATAGGATATGGACTGATTAGCTATGAATTGGTTATTCAATTTACGAGAAATGTTTAGAATTGGAAGAATGAAGGTAGAGAAGAAAGAGAGAATGAAGAGAGAGAGAGAGTTAGAGAGAGAAAAGAAGAGAGAGAGAATGTGGGGTTTATATTCCTCCCATTTGTCATATTCCATTATTGCTTGTAAATTTCTTGTTCTTTTTTATATTTTTCAAACTAATCATTTTCCATCATTAATTATACCAAGAATCGTAAACTCTAATATCAATTTGTCATGAACCAACTTTAGAGAAAGAGAAAGAGAGAGAGAGAGAGAGAGAGAGATAGAGAGATAGAAAGAAATAGAGAGAGACTAGAAAGAGAGAATACAAAGAGAGAGAAAGAGAGACTTCAATATTATTCCATTCAATACTATTATATGGATTGGATATTATTATTTATAGTAATTCTACTAACTTATTCTATTATCCATTTAACTACTTTCCTAACTACTAACTATTATTTCTAACATGATTAACTACTAATTATAGTTGTTATAATATTTTCCCCTTTGAAAATATTTTTGTCCTCAAGAATAAAAAATCAAGAATTAAAATTTTGAATTCATGAATTTCGAACCAAAATTTGTATTTATATTGGGAGATAAGGTAATGAAAATGAATAATCGATGTGACTTGAATTGTATGGAGAGTGATGGGAGAAAAATAGAGATAAGAGAATTTGAGTAAGACCTTTCTTGAACTTCTTTTTGGTAAAGAATTTTGCCCTATGAACAATGAAAGTTCAATCTTTGAAAATCTTGGCAAGAACCCATCTTTATTGGACAATTAAAATCTTATTTCTAGTGAAGAATTTTTCAAAATAAATTTTAAAATTTCAACTTTTGAAAGATTTGATAAGAAATCATCATTAATAGGTTCTTTCTTAGTCATTGATAACCCTTCTTCTACCATCAATATTTTTTTCACTAAAAGTAGGTAAAGTAGAAGAATCAAAAAGTGTATCAATACCTTGATTTTCATGTTTTTCTTCGCTATTCGATTTCTTTTTATTTTCTTATTCTCTTTTTACTAAAGTGTTGATATTCTCATCAATACCAAACATTTTCAACATACGTGTCATGAGAGTATCCATCCTTCTATCATATTTTTTTCTATTTTTTATTCCATTCTTACATGTAAATTTCTCTTTCTTTTTTATATTTTTCAAACTAATCATTTTCTGCCATTGATTATACCAAAAATCGTAAATTTTGATACCAATATGTCATAAAACAACTTTAGAGAGAGAGAAGGAAAGAGAGAGAGAGAAAGATAGAGAGATAGAAAGAAATAGAGAGAGAATACAAAGAGGAAGAAAAAGAAATTTCAATATTATTCCATTTAATACTATTACATAGATTAGATATTATTATTTATAATAATTTTACTAACTAATTCTAATATTTATTTAACTATTTCTCTAACTATTAACCATTATTTCTTACTATAATTATAGTTATTCTGCTACAACAGGTGCGAGCTGCACCTCTTCACGGGTCAGCGGGTTGGGCAGCTCGCTTACTCTTACCCACTATTATTATTGAAGTCTTCTTCGGGGTTTAGAATAGAATAAAATGAGAACAAAAGGCTACAAGCACGCTAAGCATATTTTTGCATTAAGCACATTGTATATAAAATAAAATAAAATAAATAGAGAATATGACCATTTAAACCCTGACAATTTGAAGCTAGGTGCGATCTTGGGCTGCAGCAAACTAGCTTGAATTGATATGAGTGCAGGATAAGTTTTTCCCTGTTCTGATTTCAAATTGTTCTCTTCTTTCCTTCCAAAATTAATATTTTTAGTATATATATATTTTTTATATATTTGGTTTTCTTTTGGCCCAAGTCAAAAATCCTGATTCAATGCCTGAACTTGAAATCCTGAGTCTTGATTATGGATTTAATGCTGAATTGAAGCTATTTAACTTATTTATAATGTATATTTTAAATGCAAGAGTTTTTTTTTTATATAAATTCTTTATAATTATATGTGTATATATTTATATATAATATAATATAACTTTATATTACATATTTTAAAATATTTTCATATTCAAATGATTCGTCCAATGAATGGTCCACTCTTTTGAACATTGGTTTAAATTATCACGTCTAAAATTTCTTTCTTTTTATTGGTTTTTATGGAGTGATATCTGAATTTTATCTAATTAAATTAATTCAAATACTATTAAGGAATTTATTCTTTTAAATTTTATTTTTTTATTTTTATATCTCAAATTTAAAATCTATTATTAAAAGAATATGATACACTATTATTATTATAATTATAGAAATTTAATATCATAAATGTCGTGGGTAATGGTGTCGTCGGGTAAAACAGAAGGACACGACCTTCGGGTTGTTGGGCCCAACATTGGCCTGACAAGGCCCAACCGAACTGTGTCTATAATAATAAATTTTTTTTTTAATTAACAAGTATTTACTATATTAATACTCTTTTAATATGAAGTAAACATCAAATTTGCACTAAATATATTCTATTAATTTAAGGGAGAGGAACGCCAGAATTTGACGTGTGCCTTTTAGCAGATGATGATTTTACATCAAATTAATGGTGGTGCACATAACCCAAGGTTTCACCGACCGGTTCCCTTTTGTTTTTCAAATTTCGCTCATGTAATAACTCAAAACCTTATACAAGAAATAATAAAAATATATTTAAAAACAAATACAAAAAATTCAACTCCTTAAAAAAATAAAAAAACTCATAGAATTAGTAAAACAATATAAAATAATAAGAGAAAATCCTTTAAAACATTGAGATAAAAATAATTATAAAACTAAAATAGAAGTTAAAAATCCTGACATAGTTATTAGAACAGTAAATATAAAATACAATCAGGAGGATATTGAAGAATTTAGAATCCAAATAAAAGAATTATTAAATCTAGAAGTAATTAGACATAATAAAAGTCCTCATAAAAGTACAACATTTATAGTTAGAAATCATTCTAAAATAAAAATTGGTAAAGTTAGAATGATAATTAATTATGAAAGATTAAATGACAATATTATAGATGATGGGTATAATATACCAAACAAGGATGAATTTTAAATAGGATACAAGGAAGAAAGTTTTTCAGTAAATTGTAAATCAGGATTTTGACAGATTAAGTTAGAAACTGACAGTATAGCATGGACAACTTTTACTTGTAGTGAAAGATATTTAGAGTGGTTAGTAATGTGATTTGAATTAAAAAATGCGCCTACTATTTTTCAAAGGAAGATGGATTTGATTTTTGGAGAATTAGATTTTATTCTTATATATATAGATGATATCTTATTAATGTCTAGAATCTTAAAAGAACACTATAAACATTTAGAAATTGTTTTTACAAAATTTTTAGAAAATGGATTAATCATAAGTAAGAAGAAAATAGAATTATGTAAATAATTTATAGAATTCTTAGGAATGAAAATAGGAAAATGAATTGTAGAACTTCAAAAGCATATAGTAACAAAAATATTAAATTTTCTTGATAAGTTAGAAAATTTAAAAATTTTACAATCCTTTTTAGGGTTAATAAACTATGCTAGAAATCATATTAAAGATTTAGGAAAATTAATAGGTCCTTTATATAGCAAAACATGCAAATCAAGATAAAGATATTTCAATCAAAGTGATATAGATTTAGTAAGAAAAATAAAAGAAAAAGTTAGCAATTTATCAAAATTAAGGTTACCCTTAGAAAATGAATATAAAATTATAGAAGTAGATGCTAGTGAATTAGGTTGTGAAGTAATACTTAACTAATAAATATAGTAGTAAGAAAAGAGAAGAAATTTATAGATATGTTTCAAGAATATTTAGAGAATCAGGATTAGAACCATTAGATTTCAAAATTTTAAGAATAATTTACGCTGTAAATAATTTTAGATTATTCTTAAATAAGTCATTCACTATTAGAACCGATTGCAATGCTAGAGTAGCATTTTATAATAAAATAAATGACAAAAATATATATAGCAAGTGATGGTTAAATTTAATAAATACTTTAGTAGAAAATGGATATAAGTGTAAAATAGAACATATTAAATAAGAAAATAATAAACTTGCCGATTTTATTTCTAGAAATGTAACTGATTTGATTTTTGCAGATGTTTCCAAAACTTAAAGAAGTAAAGGACGTTCACAAATATCTCTGTAAACAAGCCAAAGATAAAGAAGCTTTATTGAAGACTGACTATATTACCTAAAACCCTTATTTGTTCAACCTCTTTATAAATTCCTTTAAGTAGGATAAACAACGTATCAAATATATAGAAAGTTTGTTAAATAAAGTACCTTGTTAAGTTTTATTTTATTTTTATAGGAAAGGATGTTTCCTAAACACCGAAAAGCTCGAGAAGTTCATAAAAGTATTTTAAAAGAAATAAAAGGATATGAAGAATTACTTAGAAATCCTACCATAGCAAATGATAATTTTCTTAAAACTTTATTTGATTATACTTTAAATGATGCAAAAGGTTGTAAAAAGCGTGTAGAAAATTGTTAAATAAAAGATTTTTTTAATATTTTATTGATACTAATATTTTATTACAGGTCCTCATGAATAAACAAAAGATGAAATTTGGACAATGGGAGCTTAGCAAATTTCCTAAAAATTCAAATATACATTTTAAATCACCCTTAGAAATTCATTTAGACGATAACTAACAATTCATATTAGATAATTTTTGGTCTGCACAGCATATTAGCCAAAAGGTTAGAGTGCTTAACGCACTAGCCTGGTATTTTAGCAAAATCGTAAAAAATATAACAGTAGAAATTTTTCTTATTATGTAGTAACTAATGGTAGAAACTCTGACATTTATAAAATCTGGCTCCAAGTATTGGAGCAAATCACAGAATTTATAAATCCACTTTTTAAGGGTTTTTATGATTTAAAAAGTGTATTAGATTATAGTAGAAATAGAATAGGAATTAATTTCTGCATAGTAGATGAAATTAGAAATGAAATTAATAATAGCAATCATGCATCATCATCAGCTTCAATATAATATAACAATACAGTTAAAACAGATGTTACTGAAAACTTGATATTTTATTGCCATTGTGAAACAATCGGAAAAAATTTTAATATTCTCAATAGCAAATGCAGAGAATTTAATGAGCAAATTAACTCCCAAAAAGAGTTAATAGCTTTATTAAAATCTCGACTTAACAAAATAGAAACTTAAATACATAATAAAAATGTAGAACATTCATTAATGTTAAATATTTCCAGTAGCAAGAAACAAAAAACTAGAAATTTTGAAGACATGCAAAGTAAATGTTTTTTAAAACAAAAGTAGAACTTAAAACTTTACCAGAATGTAGCAATATAATTTTAAATTTAGCAAATAGAAATTTCATTAAAAAGGTAGAAATTTTTCAATCATTTTTAGAAAGAAAACCTTCTTTTTTAACTGTTACTCATACCTTTGATGAGCACGATGAACCTCATGATGAAAACTACAAGTTTAAAATGCTTGACAGTTTTACTTGTGGTTGTCAAGTTCATTTTTATTTTTTAAAGGGAAATGTTCGTATTGACATTTTCAAACCCTTTAGTATTTCTAGAGATGGCATATCAATTGAAATCTCTTTGAATACTTTAATGGATTTTGAAATAATTGGCCGAATCCTATTCACTGATCCAGAGGAAACTGACTCACTCAACTCTTGAAAGTTATCAATAGCAATTCTCAGTCAGTTTGAGTATGACTTCAGATTTGTAGTAGCTAAAATTAACTCTTCAATGCCCGAATGGTTAAAAAGCGATACAATTCCAGCAATACACAATCTGGATATATGAGATACATAATTTAACAGATCTTGAGCTGTTAAGAGGTAAAAATGTTCATGATAGAAAATTTCTTCAAAAAACGATAGAAGAGCAGATTAGAAATCAGCGTATCTATTCTTTAGCACACAGACAAGGCATGATTTACCATAGAAGTGAAGGGTTTCATCTATTTGCCAAAACAAGGATTCAAAAAATTTACATGAAATATCCAAACCATATGAATCCGTATATTCAAGAAGCAGTTTTTGAAACAGAGACATTGTATCCAGAAATCTACAAATATTATCTTAAACAGTACAAAAAAGACATAGAAATTTTGCAATGGGAAGAAGATCTTAGAAAAGAGATTTTCGATGGATAGATGTATGATCGAGAAGACTGTAGCTTTAGCTTTGATAGCGAAGCTGCTCATAATTTAAACACTTAGAAAGACAGATGTCAACTAGCAAAGGAATGCAGTGGTAGACCCATTCTTTTTAGCAGATGCTTCAAAATTAAGCAAAGAACAAATCTTCGTAGCAAGGAAGAAACTCTGCCACGTAGCAATGTTGATAGCACCAATTTCAGTTCAATTTTTGTACATAATAGACAACTCAACTTTCCACTTCATTACGCAACTTCAATGCTCGCCTAAATGTCAGCTGTCGAACCTTCTTTATAGCACACTCTTGAAATTTTAGTCTCAACAATCTATCTTTGTAATAAAGATATAGATCATATTTTATAAGTTTTGAAGTCCGCGTCTGTATATAAATAGTTTAGATAGCATTTGAAGGATGCATGTGAAGTTTTTTCAGTTATTATATTCTCTGAAACCTCACAACCAAAACACTCTCTGTAAAAATTTTCTGATCTTTCAATAAAGTTGAGGAACTTTATCTATTCTCACTGTAAGTTTCTTTTTTCTCTTCTCTTTTATTTGAACAAAGCCCTTAAAAGGGAGAAATAGGGGAACTTATGCTAGATTAAGATCACACGATATACTCTAGATTGTTCTTTTGATTATTGAGTTCTAGTTGTCAGAACTTTGTTTAAAAGACTCGAAAAGTAGGAGTTTATGCGTGATTAGGCCGTTTTATCCGAAAAGTGAGGTGAAAACAAGTTTAAAAAAAAAAAAAAGAACAAGAGGGTAATCAGGTGCAAATATATTAATGATTAAAAAATAAAGAACATATTTTTTAATCACTTTAAGTAAGCATAATTGAAACTAAAGTATCTCTTGGGTAAAGTTGATATTAAGAAAAACACGTTTTGCTTGAATGAACTTTGCAGTAATTAAATATTATAAAACTTTTTTTGAAAATCATAACAATTACTTTTATTTACCTATAGATAAACTATCACTTGAAGAAGTAGATTTTCATCTTAACTATATGAATATTAGGTTGCAAAGTGTAGAACAACATACTTATGGTAGTTATCTTCGAGATCTCTATATGGTTAGATGAGACTTATTAGAACAAAGAAGATTTGTAATCCTTAGCAATCTTGATTAAATCTAAACCTTCTGTAGCGTAGGAACTCTGAGTATCCGATTATAATAGATAGTGTGCCTCTTAGGTTGAGCTGATCAGTAAATCCAAGGGTAGACCTATTCTAGGACACACATTAAAAAACTAATAAAAAAAATAGCTCCTCTTTTCCATTTCACCCCAATTGAAAAGTCTAGGTCGGATTTCATCCAATCCAATAGCTTTCGTTAAAGTCCTTTTTTTTTTTATTGAAACAATCAATATTTAGAATTATATTTCAATTAATTCGATTCGATCTGCTATTGATCCAGAGGATTTTCTCAACGTAATTCTTTTTATTCTCAATATTCAAACGCGAATTTTGATTAAGAGACCTAATAACTTTCCACCAGGCCATCTCGAGTCTTGTTAAAGTTTGTGACATTAAAGAAACAATATTGTTTTTGTAACTTTTCAAAGTATTTCAATTCAAACAAACTTGTTCTCTCTACCTAATTTTTTTTATTCCCAAATGATTAAGGGATCTAGTACAGTTTTCATTAGGCCAACCCGAGTCTTGTTAAAGTCTGTGACGTTAAAGAAACAATACTGCTTTTGGAACTTTTCAAAGTCTTTCAACTCAAGCAAACCGTGCTTAGGTGAAAATGGTCCATTTGGTCTGTGACTAGCATTATTCATATGCTCACAATTAAGATGAATTACATAGTGCGAATGCTTCTAGCAATTCTAGTTCAGCAGAGTCAACTCAAGCTTCATGCATGGCTGGAATAAGCCGCCGAGTTTTATTTCCGAGGACAAGTGATGAGGGCTCAACACAAAGTGATTTTCACCTCCAGCAGAAAGAAGAGATTAACAGAACCTTGTGAGAGAGGAAGAGACTCAGAAACCTTCGTCAAACTTTGAATTGTATTGCATCATGTGCAGCAAGAAATAAGTCTTTAATTATAGCTTGACCTGGACCCGGTGAGTGTAACAAAGCAAGCAAGGACCCTGCAAATTTTTTTTTTTTTCTTGGAGTTAAGACGGTTAATAGTTAGGTAAGCAAAAGTAGCCACTGCTCACACAACTGGAGTAGTTCAGTTGGTTAGAATGAAGGTTTAAGCCCTTCCTCTAGCCATTTTGAACCGTTTTCCACCCCTTTTCTTCTTTTTCGGCCTTTTTATTATTAGACCTTCTTATTGGGCCCAGTTTAATACAGTGCATTACCACTGGACCCAGTTACCCCTTTTCTTCTCTCTCTCTCTCTATCTTTTTTTTTTTTTTTTTCTTTTACTATTGGACCCAGTTCAATACAGTACATATAGACTGCAATTATAACAAATAAAAAAAATAAAATGAAACACTTGTCCATCTTTAGTTGCTGGACGAAACCGGAGTTAACCAGAATGAATGTTGGTACGAGCCCAAGACCAAGAAAGTATCTCTCTCTCTCTCTCTCTCTCCGTCTCCCACCCCCTCTTCCCTTCCCATATGTTTCAATACATGCATTAAATAATTTTTTATTTTTAAAATTTCAAACAAATCTTCCGAAGCACAATTTTGAAAGCCAAAGAGGTCATAGAAAGCATGGCCACACACCCACGTGACCCCAAAAATTTGCTTTCTTGTCGTATGCTTCACTGTCAACCATAGTCGGCAAACTCTTTTCACACTATCATTCCATTCATACCAAGAGCTTTGATCTTTCCACAATTTCGCAGAAAAAAAGAGAGAAAAGAAAAACGAAAAAACTAAGCAAAAACATCAAAATTATCAACAATCTACAAGTTTGCGAGTTCATCAACAACTAGATATACTACAACATCAAACACGTGTTGCTCTAATTCACTACATATTATCTCAAAAGCTTCATAATTCGACGATTTGTCAGATACCCATTTGGCCTTCTTAATGTCTTCTTCTGCTAATCTGCGCATCTCGACCAAAGCCTTCAAGAAAAACTCAATGGCTTCGTTATCGTGATTGCCATCTCTCTTCCTCTGTACGGGATCCCTGCTTTTGATCTCTCTCTGATCCACATTAGCGTGTTTCACCGAAGATTTTCGTCCAGGACTCGAATTACTCGCCCCAGATTCTTCTGTTAAAAACAATTAGAAAATTTAGAGCTTAAAACCTAGAACTTAAAAAAAAAAAAAAAAAAAAAAATCTCTTCATAAGTAGTATATCTGAAAGTAAAATATATCTAAAAACTCACTGTGATCAGGAATGGAAACTGGGCTTGTGGAATTTTCTGAGCTACACACAACTTCAACTTTCTTCTTTATCTTCTTTTGTGAAACCAATTTCGAGTCTGATGTTGTCCTCCTCTGTTTTCTAGCTATTAACGAGGATTCAGCTTTCGATTCCAAACGTTGTCTACTGAAATTCTCTTTTGTTTTAGACGAAGAAAAGGCTTTGTTTTCGGGACTGCAAACCCTTCTAGGTTCATCTCTGATAATTTTCTTCTTCTTCATCTCATTCTGATTACTCTCTTTCTTCTTCTCAACTACTTCTCTCTCTTTCTTTCTCAAATTAGGACCTCCACTTTTGCTTTTCATGCTCTTCTGCGGTTGTTCTTGCAAACACATTTCCCATTTACTCATTTCAGTCTTCTCCTCCGCATTCTTGAGTCGCATGACAAAGTAATCGCCATTCTGTTGCTGCAAAAACGCTGGCAATTCCTCGCGAAAGGACACCGAGGTCCTCAACCTCCGATGCTGAGCTTCTTTTAAGTCAAATTCTTGTAAAAGATCGAGAGAATTCACTGACCTGCTTCGTTCGATTGAATGAGGAGTCTTCAAATTGTTTGAAACAACCCAATTTGAATCAGGCAAGGATTCCAAACCCATAAGCCGAGCAACAATGCCTGGTGGCGAAACAAAGGAATCTGCTTTTGCTTCTTCAGATTTCAAGTCTTCGTTTGGGCGATGGGGCTTTTTCTGATCGGGTTCGGCTATAATTTGGTCAGATGGGTGCGTTGGGAGACTTCCTGTGCATAGAAGCCTTCTCAGAATACCTGAGAAACACTTCATCGTTGAATTCTCTGACTCTGAGTTCTCCATGAGAGAGAGAGAGAGAGAGTGAGTAAAATGGCAGTCAGGTGGGTGTGGACTTAATAATAGTGAAAGAAAAATTGAAACAGTGGGTATAAGAGACTGAGAATGGGACTTGTGTAAGCAAAGATCCCTAGACAAATCCTTCTTGCTCCTTTCCACCTGAAAGGTCCTCGTGTAGGTAGACACAACAAAAATTGGCTTTTTCCAACTAAATACACACGTACATGGAAAAAATTTTCACGCGGCTGGTGCTTACCTAATTAGGATAATTTTGGTTCAAAATTTATATAAAAAGGACTTTGCAATCATAATCAAATCATGCCCATTTTAAATTTTTTAAAAGACCAAATTTAGAAAATATTAACAAGTACTTGTTATTAATATATACATATATATTATTAAATTTTAAATCAATAAATTTAATATTGCAAACATATTATGTAAATATGAGAATTTTTAACATTTAAATTTTAATATAATAATCAAATTTTTTTTTTTATTAATATGATATCGGAATCATATTAAAAACTATTTCATTTCATAAAGGCCAAGTCCGTTTCACTTGCTTACCCTTTCTATTGGCGATATCAAGACTGAGGAAAATTTTGCTAAAATCCAAATTCGTTGGTAAATCTACTTTCTCTGTTGACGTTGTTATCCCTCACTTATATAGAACTAGTCATCGATAGCTAATTTTTAAAATAGTAATCAAAATCTCTACTAATATATATGTACGCCAACTAACACAAGAAAACAAATTTTTAGGTTATCACACAGCTTTAGGGGCATAATTCAAATTCATATTTTTTGTTCTTTTTATACTATTTTAAATTTTAATAAAATAATCGTTCATTTCAAAAACTCAAATTATTGGGGGAATTATCATTAATGATGTATATTTTAACAGTCTCCCTTATGACACAAACTCAACATAGATATGATTATTTTTAAAAATATTAATGCATTATAATTGATTCAGGTAACCGATTAAATTTAATTCAAATCGAATTAGATTTTTAAGAGACCAAACTTTTTCAACATCTTTATTTAAAAGACATTGTATTAACTCATGATTGAATTAATATATAACTGATAATATTGTTGATTGCAACTTTTCATTTATAATTTATTTATTACATATCTAGTAAGATAGCATACTCCAAAACATTAATTAAATTTACACCAATTTGGTACGCTTAGGGAGGGAAAAGGAGGAATGAAGAATTCAAAACAAGTAAGCCCACAACGTTTTGAAGTTACAATTACCGCAGAAGCAAGGAAGGTACAGCGGGAGAGGGGCATATGGTTTGAGACGACGTGGAAATATAGGTTGAAATTGTCTTTAGGAAAATGACAGGCTAGCCATTTGGTCCTTAATTTCATTTCACATTCACATTATGTGAGCGAGAGAGGGAGGGAGGGAGAGAGAGAATCCTAACCTACGCATGTCATAAGGGCCTGCCCACAGTGGAAAGCTGAAGCGAAGAGAGAGCCCCAACAAAGTGACAAAACATTTTGTCAAAAAATCATATCAATCAAATTTTAGATGATACCTCTGCCTCTTTTCTGGTTGCGTCTTCTGTTTTCTCCTGTTCGGTTTGCCGGTCTTCTCCTGCCTGCACCAGTGCAGTGTCCAGGAAAATTACAAGTCTTGAGAGTAAAGATATTCTCAAGAAATTATTAAAAAAAAAAAAAAAAACCTTAGAACATTTTTCCTTCCTAGGACTTTTATGGCAATGGGTTGTTTTTATAAGTCAACAAATCTCTAAATCAAGCAAATATGCTTTAACTAGTTAATGCCTTCTAATTCTTTTTTATATTTTTGAGTATTAGCTTGCCTTAAAAAAATGTCAATTGTCTGATAGATATGTGATCAATAAAAAATTTATTATTCAAGACAATAATACTAAAACATTTAAATATTAGAAATTTATAAATGTCTAATACGTTATGGATACGACCAATCAAACTTTTTTTATAGGTAATAATTTTATTTAAATTAAGATTATTCTGTATTTTAATATCATCACTGCTATACAAATCTTGACTAGGGCTCGACCATTATGCTCTTTTGTCCCCTTATTTCTATTGATGTTTAGAGTACTAGCAACATATCAAATTTCAAAAAGGAAGTAGGTATACCCATAAGGTTGTTGGTAATCTTTTGATAGCAAAAGGTGAAAAAAAAGTGGGTAAATTTTATAATTCAAAGATCATTGTCCACCATTACATAAATAATCAAATGATGACCTCTTGAAAGCTTCATTGTAATGATTAGATTTTTCAAGGAATCAATCCTCAAAGCCTAGCTATCCTAGATTCTTGGGTCCTAACTTAGCATAGGTTAGAACAATTTCTCTTCTTCACTAACCATAGCAAATAGAGGACCACAATACGTATTATGTGAGAACTATACTTCTTCCGTAAATTTATTACTGGAACAAATTTAATTAAATTAACCCATAAATCAAATAAAATAAATTTTTACTTATGATCAGATATATTAATTAATTTCTATTAAATTATTAATATATTTTAATAAATTTATATAAATATTTAATTAAAATTTTATTAAATAATATTATTTAAACTATTACATAAAATTAGTCTTTTAATTTATAATTTAGTTACTTCGTTTAGTATTGCTCAATTTTTTTATTTATAATGTCAAAATGGAGTCTTGAGGGCATTTCACTTTCCAAGTTGTATGCTTTTGGTGAAACACGTGTGGATGCAAAGGGCGGCAAGCAAATTCACACGCTTTTGTTTGTGTCGGTCTCGAGCACATTTTTTGGACCCTGAAGACCAAGTTGGGGCCTTTGATTTGTAATGTACGGTGTGTCTCAAACATTGACCGGACTGTATTTCTGGATTTTGGTTCGGAGAAGCCGACTTGATGGACCTTCTTTCCATCCTGATTTCGAGCGAGCTCACCCTCATCCTTTGTGTTTGGAATGCTCAATCACCGACTTTGAAAATGAGATGGCACCGTGGCAGTGGTTATTTGAGAAATTAGATTTTTTAATTAAATTTAAAATTTAAAATTTAAAAATAAAAAAATAAATTACATTAGAAAAGTCAATTTTTTAAATAGATTTTATTGAATTAATTAAAATATCGTTTCAAAGTAAAAAAAAAAAAAAAAAAAAAAAAAAAAAAAAAAAAAAACAGATTTATGGGCCTAATTCAGCCCGTTTTATGTCTAAATGGGCTCCAACTCTGGCCCATCTGAGGTCGAGATTACTCAGCCCAAGCTATATCTACCTGTGTCTATAGCTGAGTCGTGCTATCTAGTCTCATCTGAGTTGAATAAGAAAAAGACCAAACGACTTAAAAATTAAATTGACTGAATTTAATGTATTAATTATTCAATATGTTTTATATTTGATATTTTATTTTTTTACTTAATTTAAAAGTATTTAAAATTATTCAAATTTCAAAAATTTTAAATTTTTATTAATATGAATTTTCATATAAAATTTAATTTAATTGATTTTTGATTCATGTATTCTATTGAATATTACTCACTTTAGTTAAGAGATTTTGGATATACACTGGTATTAGTTAGTATAGTTGCTTAGAATGCATATTTTGTAGTTATCGTGTAGAAGTGTGAAGCGGATTTATCAAATAAATACCTTATTTTTTTAATAAAAATTAATAAAAATGCTTCCATTAGGTCAATATGGGTTGGGCCGGGCTGGACTAGATCCAAGAAGAGTAAAACAGGAGTCATAGCCAAGATTAGGTCTAACTTTCTTAGGTCAAATCTAGCCATAACTAGGTAGAGTTTGTTGATAAGTATAAATTTAAACTCAAAATGGAAGCTCTTGATCCAGGTGAGCAGAACTGAGACCTGATCTAAAATTCAAACTTAACGATAGCTTTGTATGAAAATAATTCCATCATGTCTCAGAAGCCGGTTGCAGAAATGGGATGCAATACTGAGGTGAGGATCGAAGGAATGGAAATGATTTCAAATGACAAAAGAATGGAAGTGGAGTTATGTTAGGCCCCGCCCCTATCCTGATAGTTCTTTCCTTTTGAAAATGAATTCAAACGTTATCATCTGGAATTGCCGGGGGTTAGGCAACTATAAGTTTAGGAGAATTTGTATAAAGATGGTCACGATGCAGAAGCCGAATATGCTGTATTTGATAGAGACTAAGTCAGATAGCAACGTACTACCCAAATTCCTGAAGAAGTATAATTTGGATAGTGAGTTTATTGTCCATTCTGTGGGTTTTAGAGGTGGTCTGTGGTTATCTTGGAATTCCAGTACAACCAACCTTACTGTCTCAAGCCACTCTGATTAGTGGATTCATATTCAAATAGAAGATGATACTTCTAAGTGGTTAGTGATTTTTGTGTACGTCCAACCAAACCCAAAAGCCATGGAAAAATTTTGGAGGGAGTTATCAGTTCTCACTAAAGATATGGAGGATCCTTGGTTCATTATGGGGGACTTCAATGATATTGGTGGAGCTGAGAAAACCAGTAATAAGAAGAAAAAGATCTGGAAAAGGTGCATGCAGTTCAAGGAGGAGTGGACTAACTGCAATCTCATGGATTCAGAGGCAACATGGGTTCGAAGGACTGAGGGGAGGATTACTCTTCAACAGAAATTAGATAGACTCTTATGTAATCTTCAAGCCAAATTAGAGCTTCCTGAGCATAAGGTGGTGAGCCTCCCTCAGTGGAGACCACTATCCTGTTGTGCTAAATACCCGTATGACTGCACCCCCAAAAAGTGACAAAAAGGCAGTCAGGTGTGAGGTAGCTTAGTTGGAGCATCCTGATTTTGATGAGGTTTTTGCAACAACTTGAAATGATGGAGATGGTCCTCTGTTGCATAGGATCAGGGAGACAGTGGAGGAGTTGAGGATTTAGAACAAAATGGTTTTTAGAAATATCTTCAAGCGAAAGAGAGATATTAAGGTTAGGTTGAAAGGAATTCAGTTTAGGATTGATAGGATCTCTAAAGAGGACAAAAACACTAGGTTTTTCCATGTCTCCACTATGATTAGAAGGCAACGTAATAGAATAGCTGCTCTCAACGTTGAGGGGAATGGTCTTTTGATAAGGAAGTGCTTAAGAACCATGCTCTTTCTTTTTTCTCCCAACTATTCTTCAGCAAGGTAGTGGATACCCCTAGTGCCTAGTTCAGCAGGAAAGTGCTAAGCATAAAAAGAGAGGACCATGAGAATCTCACTAGAGATGTAATGGAAGAGAAAGTTAAGGATGCTGTTTTTTCTACGAAGGGTCTTAAAGCCCCCGACCCGAATGATATGCAACCGATTTCCTTCTAAAGATTTTGGGTGAATGTGAAAGGCTCCCTCTACATGTTCATAAATGATGCCCTCAAGGACGGATTCTTCCACCTGGATCATGCAAAAGCTCTCATGGTTCTCATTCCCAAGCTAAGGAAGCCAGAAACTATAGGTGATTTTAGGTCTATAATTACAAGGTGTTGGCTAAAGTGATTGTTCAAAAACTTAGACCGTATCTCCAAGAGATCATAGGGCCGCATCAAAGTAGTTTCCTCCCTGGTAGGGGAACTACAGACAATATTATTGTTTTACAAGAGGCTGTCCACACCATCTGCAATTATAAAAGCAAGAGGTATTGCATGGTATTGAAAATTGATCTTAGAAAGGCGTATAATAATATTAGTTGGAGCTATCTGGGGAAAGTGCTGATGGATGCTAATATTCTTTTGGCCCTTATTAGAGTTATCATGTTTGTGGTGACTATGAGTGATGTTTCTTTAATTTGGAATGGGGAGGTCTTGAAAGCTGTTAAGCTGGGTCAAGTTTTGAGATAAGGAGACCCCCTTTTCCCTTATCTTTTCATCCTAGTGATGGAAATGTTGGCTTATATGATTCAGAAGAAGATTAGGAAAGGGGCTTGGAACCCTATAAAAGTAGCTAGAGATGGGACCAGCCATTTCTCATCTTTTTTTGTGGATGATCTTATTTTGCTAGCTGAGACTATCTTAATCTGAGTGTTGTCTTGAGTTGCTTGAAAGAGTTTTTGGCTGAGAGTGGGCTACAAATAAACCCTGTTAAGTTGAGACTTTGGATCTCTCCCAAAGCCCTGTGGACCCTTAAAAACTCTCTACCAATAGTGAGCAAATTCTCCTTAACGAACAATTTGGGTACCTATTTGGGAGTGCCTTTTATGCACCATCGTGTAAGAAAGGAAGTTATGTGATTGGAAAGCTAAGATCCTTAGTATGGCGGGGAGAAGGATGCTCATTCAATCGTTTACCTCAGCGGTTTACACGATGCATTCCTCTTGGTTATCTAGAGAAACTTGTAACAAGTTGGCTCGCTTGAACAAACAATTTCTTTGGGGTAGTTCAGATGACAAGAGAAAGCCTCACTTGGTTAGTTGGGAAAAGATTTGTTTCCATAAGCAGAGAGGTGGTCTAGGATTAAGGAAGATGCAGGACAGTAACATTGCTCTGTTAGCCAAGCTGGGGTGGAAGCTGGTTAAGGAGGAAAATTCCATTTGGTGTAAGGTTATGAGAGATAAATATCTTAAGGGATGTAGTTTCTTAGAGTGAGAAAAAGAAGGGAGGATCCAATCTTTGGAGGGGGCTATTGAAGTGTAGAGATTGCATAAACATGGGAATGAAATGGAGAATTGGGAACGACAGAAGTATTAGATTCTGGAAAGATAAATGGGTGGGAGGTGAGTGTTTGTTGGAGTATGCAACCGATCCTCACAACGTGGACAGCATGGAGGTTAGGGTGGACCAGTTTATTTCTGCTAAGGGAATGTGGAAGGTTGATGAATTTCATGCTATTCTCCCTTTGGATAAGGTAGAGGAGATTAAGAGCATCATGGTACCTAGAAGAATGGATATAGAGGATTCTATTGTTTAGAAGGATAACTCTAATGGGTCTTTCTCGATTGCCTCTACTTACAACACTTTGGTTGCGGCTCCTATTCCCCAAGGGAGATGGCAAGATTCCCTTGATTGGACTGTCATTTGGAGAGTCAAATGCAACAAAAGAACCAGGATTTTTCAATGGTTGGCCTGCTTAGACAAGCTCATGACCAATGCTGAGAGGAGGAGGCATCGGCTATGTGAGGAAGCTATTTGTCCGTGCTGTGACAAAGAAGAGGAGACGGTCCTGCACGCCTTGAGGACTACAGTAAAGCCAGACAAACTTGATACTTAGTCGGCCCGAAATTAGAGAGAGAGGATTAGTTTTGGAACCTCAGAGTAACAAAGTGGATTTATGCGAGAATTAGCAGGAGGGACTGGATGGATCATAAGCAGATGCATTAGGTGTTTCTGAGTACTGCATGGGCTATTTGGAAGGGTAGATGCCTCGAAGCATTCCAGAATAGGCAGATGTCATCTCAAGATATGGCTTTTGCTGCTAGAAAGCTTTGGAGGGAAGCTGCTTTGGTTTGGGGCTTGAAAGGCCCAGGGAAGAATGCTGGCATGGAAAGAATCAACTGGGCTAGAAAGCTTAATACTGATGGAGCTGTGTCTCTGCCATTAGGCCACGCTACTGCTAGGGGGCTTATCAGAAACAGCAATGGTGATTGGATTTTGGGCTTTTCGGTCAACATAGGTAAGGCTTCTGTCTTTGCGGCAGAGCTCTCAGGTCTTCGGGAAGGGCTTTTTTTTGCTAAGAGAAATGGTTTAGACCAACTGGAGGTAGAGTTGGACTCCCTTTCCTTGGTTCGTTTTTTGAATAATCATCTCGAGAAGGACCATCCCTTGTTTCCCATCTTGTAAGAGTGTAAAGACTTATTGGAAGCTCTTAGTGTTGGTGGGATCGGACATATTTTCGAAGAAGTTAACTTCTGTGCGGATCGTGCTGCCAGTATGGGTTATTTGAGTGAGAACGGGGTGACCGAATACCAGGATCCTCAGTCTATTCGTAAACTCATGTGGGAGGATAGCAGGGGCTTATTAGAGATAGAGGCGAGGCCTCTGATAGGAATTAGTTTTCGTTTTGTGGTGCTCCTTTGTTCTTTTGTGCTTTTTTTTTTTTTTTTTTTTTTTGCTGTTGTATTGGCGCCCTTCTTGTTTATCAAAAAATAAATAAATAAATAAATTTAAACTCAAACCCAGCCACCTCGAAGTTTTCTTTGATAACAAAATTCATATATCATCTACCCTACTAATTGCAAATTTTACTAGTCGTCGGTAATAAATTTTGCACCTTGGGAATGCTACCATGGGGTTGAAGAAAAATATACAACAAAATGAACTCATTGGAAATAAATTTATATTAATATGAAATGTTATATAAAATATGTTGTTTAGTTTATAAATCAATCAATAATGAAGAATAGACCAAAAGAGTCTGTATCATATAGTATTACAATTATAATTTGATTTGTACTTAAAAAAAATATATAAAACACACATTTTGATAATAGGGTCTTTGGAAAAAGATATTTTTCCCCCTCTTTTCTGTTCCGACAAAAGCATGGATACATTGGACCTAAGGAACACATCCCATAGTGACTAAAAATCATTACTGTAATGGATATCCGCATCTGCCCAGCCAATAAAATTTGAAGAGTATATGTTATATATCCTCTTCATATGACTCGTATGACCCCATCTTGATTTGTGAAAGCAGAGTGTGCCAACAAGCAACTGAAATGGATGGCTTGAAATAGATCAAGCTTTGGCAACTTGCTGTGGCATGGACCATCCTTACAGGTATGCAGATGTTCAAAATTTGGTTCCGTGCGCTCATTTTCCATCATATTTTCACAAGAAGTTGGCATTAAGTCGTTGTATCAATAGCAACCTGAGGAAATGCTAACTAGCATTTGTCACCAATCAGCGAGCTGTGTGTGATACTGATGGGTTTACAAGATTAAAGCACGAGTTCGAATTTGAACGAGAAGAAAAGTTGACCCTTTGTTAAGAATAGAGGATTGACTGCATTGGTTGACTCAATTCCTTGGGTACTTTTATGGTGAAAGCGCGCTGCATGGACTGGAAGCACACGTCTATTTATACAACAAAGAAGACCAATTAAATACGAAACAAACCAATAATGAATATTCATTATCCCATAGCAGTATCAATACCAAATACTTTATCAACTCTCTCTAATTTTCAAAACACTACTAATTCCAACACTTCAACTCAAAAATGATATCTGAAAATGATGTAGGGATGCTAGAGCAGTCATTGGCTTTCGGACCAGTAGTTGTGTGCTTTCACGGGGGCCTGTAGTGTGTGTTTTCCCATTTACCTGCAATCACATAATTTGCAGAAAGCAACAAAATCTTCATAGCCAAAAAATATCTAAATGGGAACCACAGAGACTAGGCATTGTCCACACAACAGGTGGGCACACAGAGGAGGAACACTTGCTTAAAGCACCCTTTATTTATCATTTCAACTTTTGGAATTTCCAACAAATAAAACATGATGAATGAACCAAAAAGAAACTTCTCCTTTTAGCAAGAATGGCCCATAAATATACATCTTTATCAATTTGAATACTATGATTTTAACATTTGAATTACCCATCCAATACCTTTTTTCATAATCAAAAACGTTACAGCAGCTAACATTATCATGGCCCGCCATTTCTTCTCTCTTTCTGTAGGAGAAACTCAGGTGCAAATTAAATGCTACCCTTTACCTCAAAATTGGACTCCAAGCCAAGATAACCTTCAATTTAAGGTAGAGGGGCCAGCATAGATAACCTGAAAATTTTCCAATTCCCGTACTTGTTCTAGAGCTTTAGGTCACTTTGAAGATTTCCCGAGTTGAGGGTCGGTTTGGTAACATACAACTTCTCCCTCATCACTAACAAAATGATCCCTTCTCAAGCTTCTTATCAAATCCCCAAATAGATGAAATGGCAAAGGTCCTGATTTCTTTGGCTCGCGGTAATACTTTCCTAGCACAGGCCTAGCTGCTTCTGTCTGCAAGTTTGCAAGCAAAAATTCCCATAAACCCATATGAGAAATAAGTCCAATGGTATTCTGCAATTTCTAATTTCGCATATAACAAATACTTACTGCCTCTATTAGGTGGTAATGTGGGATTTGAGGGAAGAGGTGATGTATCACGTGTGTTCCAATGTCATGGTGGATGTTATTAATCCATCCATAGTCACGGTCAATTGTGGTGAGCCCTCCCCTCAGATAACTCCACTCCTATTTAGCATAACAAAGACAAGCACAACCATTTCAATCATATCTCATGCCATTAACCTTATGCCCAACTTTACCTTTTTTCTTCATTTTCCCTAATATGATATCTACATGGCTGTTATTGAACCAAGATATTAGAGATATGATCAGAGAGTTCTATGGACACCATAATCTTATCTTCCAACATAAAAAAGTATGACGTACGATAATTGTTGGATTCACATACCTTTCCACGGTACCAAGGAAGTTTCTCCTCATGGCCATGATGATGCAAGTAAGTCACAAAATCTAGCCACATGACGAATATCTGAAAAGAAGAGAACCAATTTGAAATGAGAACAACTTTGATAGTGGAACACAAACAAAATCATTTTGACTCATGGAATTAAGCCATAACGATTAAACCATATTTACCCAATAAGGAACACCGTAGAGCTTAAGCATTTGCATAGGACCCATTACAAAGTTCAATCCCACAAGCAAAGCAGCCGTTGCTGTCCAACATATTGTGGAAGTGATCACATCGTTCCTCTCACTTGGAACAAACAAGTCACTACTGGGATCGAAGTGAGACCCTTTCTTCCCTGGACTTCTTCCCCACTGTGAACAAAATCTATTAGCAATCTATTTCTTTGACTCCATCAACAACACAATTAGGCCAAGAAGCAAAATATTTACCAAGTATATGGGATAAGCAAGCAATGGGAAAGGTACAGTGAAGCGCAAAATCCTTGTAGCAATATCCAAACTCTTGTAAGTTTTCTCATTTAACTACAAAAGATAATAATCAAATTTATCAGTAATTACAAAAAGCAGAAAAGAAAAAGCACCTGATGTAGCATACACCTTGAACAAAAAATGAACCAATCAAAAAGCATAAAGATGGCTAACCGGATGCCATGATTCATCATTCTCAACATGACCATGGTTCTGATGATGAGTCCTATGACTAATTCTCCTGCAATATTCCATCAAAATATAATGCATTACTTCAGAATTATCCACAATTTTTTAATTTTGCCAAACAAAAGTGGAAGTTCAGAAAAGCAAATGTAACAGGAGTTATGAAAAACATACCATCCATGGTAAGGTACAAGAATTGACGAATGCAAAATATGCCCCACCACACTATTAAGCTTAGGATCATTAGAAAAGCTTCCATGCCCACTGTAAAACACAAACACGATTTCAGATAAAAGACAAAGAGATAGTATCCAAACTAAGCCCCAAAAAATATATATATATATATATCAGATTATTAGACAGAGAGGAAGCAGGTGAAAAAAAAAAATTGAATGCAGGTAGTCAAATTACCAATCATGACCAAGAACAAATAGCGCCCAAAACATGGTTCCCTGAGCAGCCCAATAAATAGGCCAAAAAACCCAGTTGTTGATATAAGCTGCAACAGCTGCTAAACCAAAAACAATAGCCACATCTCTAACAACATAACTCATAGATTTCCAAGGGTCTTTGACCCAACAATGTTTTGGAATTGCTGCTCTAATGTCCGCCAGTTTGAATGGTGGGGGTGCCCCAAAATCAAAATCTCTCCCATCTCCACTAACCCCATTGATTCTCTCTCCTCTCTCTTCCCCATCTATTGGTGCAACCTTCAATGGAGCACTCACTTTTAACCCCCAATTTCTCTCTCTTCTAGAAGACCCACTTGTCAAATTCCAGATCGATTTCAATTTCAGGTCTGTTCCCGTTTTCTGGGATTGAAAAAATCCAGACTTTATTGGGGTTTTAATGTTGCAGGAGGTGAAACCTGTTCCAGGTTTAGTATAGACTCTAGGAAGAGGTTTTATGCCACATTCTGATAATACAAAACTTGCCATTGCAAATCCAGATGCCAAAAACCTAAGGAATTTGAGATTGAGCTTCTGGGTTTGGAGCAAAAAGCCGGGTGATAGAATATATAAAGCCAAGCTCAAGAATACGAAAGAGAGGAAACCCCCAAGAAAATTAATGAAAAAAAAAAAAAACTGCAATAAAAAATCCAAGGAATCGAGAGTGGAGAAGTTGAGAGAGAGATAGAGAAGATAACACCACCCCTGGTTCCACTCCTCCCTCCCTCCCTCCTCTCTCTTCTCGCCCCCGCTCTCTCTTTCTAACAACAACCTCTCGTTCGCCTCTCTTCTTTTCTCCTCTCCCTTACTATAATCTTAAATGGCTCCCTCTCTCTCCGTCTCTCTCTCTGTCGTGATTGTGGTGGGTTTCGTTTTTTTTTTTGTTTTTTTGGGGTGCAAAGTGGTGAGTTTATTGGTTTCAATTTATCTGTAGTTCCTCGCTCGGGGTCCAATGTTTCGAAGTAAGGTAAAAGGAGGACTGGGCTTCGTTTGGCTTGTTGTGGTAAAAAAAATATATTTTGACGGAGTCTCTTCTCGCCGTGTGCATGGGCCATGTGGTGCGATATGGACGGTGACTCGTTAGCACGTGCCAGAATATTTTCTTACTTTATTTTGTGCATGTTTTTATAATTTTGGGATTTTGCAAATTCTTGTCTGTGGACTTCACTCGGGGATGATTTTGCACAAGTTTATGATATGCTTCCATGTATTTTTCCTAAAAATTCTATCTAAAAATCCTTTCTTATAAATAAAGTTGTTATCTTTTAGGCACATAAATACACCTTTTTTTAATTAATAAAAAGGAGTAATGCTATTTATTTGATTATCTACGATTCCCAATTCCTTGTGATATATGCTGTCGGATGCATATTTAAATTAAAGCAGTGATTATCATAAATAGAATTTCTTTCTCAAGTATGAATGAATTTTCTTAGTAGGTGTTTGATCATTTGCCAGGAAGTAACCTAGGCATGAGACTCTCATCGCAGCCCATGTGACTTGGGCTTTTCTTATGTTTTGTGATTCCACTTGGAATTTTTTTTAGTCTAAACCTAGACCTCAGCTTTGGCCTTCTTATTTTACTCTGAAATGGTGTGAATCCGCAATTTCCTTGTTGAGACATCAAAATTTTTGTTATTTTAATAAATCATACTCTAAAACATATCCGACAACGTTAGAAATATTTTAAGAGGGGTATTTTTTATTATGCACTCGATGAATACGTTAGATTCTGTCTATTTTATTTAAAAAAAAATTAAAAACTCTTGAGTAGATCTAATAGTTCAAAAGAAGACGATTTCAACTCTGTCAATTAACACACAAATTTGCACCCACTGTAAAACAGGAATTGAGAATAATGGCTATGGGAAACTTATATAAATAACTGACAGCATATACTAAATTGAAATTTTTTCAAAATAAAAAAAAAAATGCATTACATCTGTAATGATGGTTTGGGAAGGAAAAATTTTCGAACTTAAGGATAAAATATTTTATGATAAATAAAAGTAACAAAACCTTATTTTGCAAAATTCTTGTTTTCCAATATAAATTAAAGAATGCACTTTGATAAAATATATTTCAAATCTTTTTAACCATTTTATTTCTAAGAATAAATTATTAAAAATATATCGACCCATAATACATTCTTAAAATGATAGAAAGGCAAAAACCCCACCTAGGTAAACAATTTTTGCTTATTGCTAGGAGCATCTCATGATACTATGCTATAAGAAATTGTAGGCCTAATCACCCGAGTGTAGGCCCCAGAGTTCTATTTATCAGGTACAAAAAGGAATGTATCCTCTTGTAACCCTGTGTTTTTGGGACTTGTATTCCATTATTATAAATTGAGTTGATAATAATTGAGCTTAAATAAATTTATAGAATTGGAAAAGGCGCATACATAAGGAATCTTGTACTGTAGCGTGGGCCGAAAGGAGACTTTGCCAGAGCAATTGAGACCGACTGATAAGCATCTTTAAAAGAATCGAGGCTCACTGACCGGTGTAATGAAAAAAATATTAAAATTTTATATTAAGTGTTTGAATTTAATTTTTAAGAATGATAAAAATAATATTAAAAAAAATTTCTTTAAATAAAGATTTGACCGTAATTCAATTTAAATTAATTAAAATAAAACTTTAAATATTAAGCAGAATCAAATTCAAAACAATAAAAAAAAGAATTGAAACTCAATTTTTTAAAGAGATAGCTTAATAATCATAATCTTTTTTTTAATGATTAAAAAAATAAATAAATAATCAAGGCTCGTTTGCTTCTTTCGAGGTTCTTGTGCCATGGAATCATTCAGTAGAAGATGTGATTATTTTGGCATGCATGCAAACACTTTTCGGTTACGGAAATAATTCATTTGGTGGGCACATCACGTGTGAAGAATGCTTTAGGTACGTTCTTTGGAGTGTTTCCCGTTTATGATCGACGGTCATCAAGTTCAACTTACAACAATTAAGCAGAAGCTAACATTATCATAGCCCGCCATTTCTTCTCTTTCTGTAGGAGAAACTCAGGTGCAAATTACATCTTACCCTTTACCTCAAAATTGGACTCCAAGCCAAGATAACCTTCAATTTAAGGTAGAGGGGTCAGCATAGATAACCTGAAATATTTCCCATTCCCATACTTGTTCTAGAGCTTTAAGTCATTTTGAAGATTTCCCGAGTTGAGGGTCGGTTTCGTAATATACAACTTCTCCCTCATCACTAACAAAGTGATCCCTTCTCAAGCTTGTAATCAAATCCCCAAATAGATGAAATGGTAAAGGTCCTGATTTCTTTGGCTCGCGGTAATACTTTCCCAGCACAGGCCTAGCTGCTTCTGTCTGCAAGTTTGCAAGCAAAAATTCCCATGAACCCATATGAGAAATAAGTCCAATGGTATTCTGCAATTTCCAATTTTGCATATAACAAATACTTACTGCCTCTATTAGGTGGTAATGTGGGATTTGAGGGAAGAGGTAATGTATCACGTGCGTTCCAACGTCATGGTGGATGTTATTAATCCATCCATAATCACGGTCACTTGTGGTGAGCCCTCCCCTCAGAAAACTCCACTCCTATTTAGCATAACAAAGACAAGCACAACCATTTCAATCATATCTCATGCCATTAACCTTATGCCCAACTCTACCCTTTTTATTCATTTTCCCTAATATGATATCTCCATGGCTGTTATTGAACCAAGATATTAGAGATATGATCAGAGAGTTCAATGGACACCATAATCTTACCTTCCAACATAAAAAAGTATGACGTACAATAATTGTTGGATTCACATACCTTTCCACGGTACCGAGGAAGTTTCTCCTCATGGCCATGATGATGCAAGTAAGTCACAAAATCTAGCCACATGACGAATATCTGAAAAGAAGAGAACCGATTTGAAATGAGAACAACTTTGATAGTGGAACACAAACCAATTCATTTTGACTCATGGAATTAAGCCATAACAATTAAACCATATTTACCCGATAAGGAACACCATAGAGCTTAAGCATTTGCATAGGACCCATTACAAAGTTCAATCCCACAAGCAAAGCAGCCATTGCTGTCCAACATATTGTGGAAGTGATCACATCGTTCCTCTCACTTGGAACAAACAAGTCACTACTGGGATCGAAGTGAGACCCTTTCTTCCCTGGACTTCTTCCCCACTGTGAACAAAATATATTAGCAATCTATTTCTTTGACTCCATCAACAACAAAATTAGGCCAAGAAGCAAAATACTTACCAAGTATATGGGATAAGCAAGCAATGGGAAAGGTACAGTGAAGCGCAAAATCTTTGCAGCGATATCCAAACTCTTGTAAGTTTTCTCATTTAACTACAAAAGATAATAATCAAATATATCAGTACTTACAAAAAGCAGAAAGAAAAAGCACCTGATGTAGCATACACCTTGAACAAAAAAAATGAACCAATCAAAAAGCATAAAGATGACTAACCGGATGCCATGATTCATCATTCTCAACATGACCATGGTTCTGATGATGAGTCCTATGACTGATTCTCCTGCAATATTCCATCAAAGTATAATGCATTACTTCAGAATTATCCACAATTTTTTAATTTTGCCAAACAAAAGTGGAAGTTCAGAAAAGCCAATGTAACAGGAGTTGTGAAAAACATACCATCCATGGTAAGGTACAAGAATTGATGAATGCAAAATATGCCCCACCACACTATTAAGCTTAGGATCATTAGAAAAGCTTCCATGCCCACTGCAAAACACAAACACAATTTCAGATAAAAGACAAAGAGCTAGTATCCAAACTAAGACCCCCCGCCCCCCAAAAAAAAAAAAAATCAGAATATTAGACAGAGAGGAAGCAGGTGAAAAAAAAATGTAGGTAGTCAAATTACCAATCATGACCAAGAACAAATAGTGCCCAAAACATGGTTCCCTGAGCAGCCCAATAAATAGGCCAAAAAACCCAGTTGTTGATATAAGCTGCAACAGCTGCTAAACCAAAAACAATAGTCACATCTCTAACAACATAACTCATAGATTTCCAAGGGTCTTTGACCCAACAATGTTTTGGAATTGCTGCTCTAATGTCCGCCAGTTTGAATGGTGGCGGTGCCCCAAAATCAAAATCTCCCCCATCTCCACTAGCCCCATTAATTCTCTCTCCTCTCTCTTCCCCATCTATTGGTGCAACCTTCAATGTAGCACTCACTTTTAACCCCCAATTTCTCTCTCTTCTAGAAGACCCACTTGTCAAATTCCAGATCGAATTCAATTTCAGGTCTGTTCCCGTTTTCTGGGATTGAAAAAATCCAGACTTTATTGGGGTTTTAATGTTGTAGGAGGTGAAACCTGTTCTAGGTTTAGTATAGACTCTAGGAAGAGGTTTTATGCCACATTCTGATAATACTAAACTTGCCATTGCAAATTCAGATGCCAAAAACCTAAGGAATTTGAGATTGAGCTTCTGGGTTTGGAACAAAAGCCGGGTGATAGTATATATAAAACCAAGCTCAAGAATACGAAAGGGAGGAAAACCTCCAAAAAAAATTAATGAAAAATGAGTCTAATACACGTTTAAAACGTGAAAAATCTCTTGATGCTAATTATAAAAATCCTCAAAAGAAAAAAAGATCTACTGATCATAATCATTTAAAGAAATCGAATGATAAAAAGTTTCGTGAGTTTATTGATGATAAAATTCAGATTTCTACAGAACCTAACATAGCTCCTGAAGAGCATAAATTTTAAATTCCTGAAAAATATGTAAAGGAAATTTTCATAAATTTCATCACAATGACGATTTGTTGGAATAGAATTAAAATAGTTGTAGATGATATTTTTGTATATAATGTTGCACTCGAAATTAAGAAAGAAATCGAGAATCTTGTACCAAAATCTATTGAGAAATGTCAGAAAATAAATGATTGGTCGAAATGGAAAGAAACAATCAAATCTGAATTGGATTCATTGGCTAAGCGTAAAGTTTTTGGACCTGTAGTCTAAAAATCTAAAGGTGTAAAATCCGTTAGATATAAATGGATATTTGTGTGCAAACGAAATGAAAAAAAAAATGAAATTATACAATATAAAGCAAGTCTTGTAGCACAAGAATTTTCACAAAGACCAGATCTTAATTATGATGAAATATATTTACCTATAGTAGATGCAATTATATTACATTTTCTTGTGGAGTTAGTAGTGTATGAAAAACTTGAAATGCGTTTAATGGATATAGTTACTGTTTATTTATATGAGATTTTAGAAAATGATATCTATATGGAAATCTCTAAAAAATTTAAAATGCCTAAAATATGTGACCAAAATTCTTCAGAAATTTACTCCATTAAATTACAAAAATCATTATATGAGTTAAAACAATCAAGACAAATGTGGTATAACCGTTTAAATAATTATTTACTGAAAAAAGGTTATACAAATGACCTAATATGTTCTCGTGTTTTTCTTAAAAAATTTAAAACAGATTTTATGATTATTGTGATATATATTGATGATCTGAATTTTATTGGAACTCCTGAAGAGATTTTCAAAACCGCTGAATATTTGAAGAAGGAATTTGAGACCAAAAACTTTGGGAAAATAAAATTTTGTCTAGACTTACAGGTCAAATATCTGAAAAATGGAATATTTATTCACCAATCAAATTATACGTCTAAAGCTTTAAAACGTTTCTACATGAATAAAACACATCCATTAAATACTTCAATAGTTGCTCGATCACTTGATGTTGAAAAAAACCCTTTCAGACTACAAGAAAATGATAAAAAAAATTCTTGATCCTAAAATACTATATCTTAGTGTCATTGGAGCACTTATATATCTTGCTAATTATACAAGACCTGATATATCATTTGTTGTAAATATATTATCAAGATTCAGCTCTTTCCCAACATGACAATTCAAAAGCAATAATTTTCATTCGGTATTATCTTGTTGAAAGTTTGAAGACAGAATATTTTACTATTAAAAATTCTCTTGAGTTATGAAAAAATTTAAAGGAAAGATATGACCACCTGAAAATGGTTGTTCTTCCTAAGGCACGATACGAATGGATACATCTGAGACTACAAGAGTTCAAGTCATTGGTGACTATAATTTTGCAATGTTCAAAATCGCATCCCAATCAAAATTGTGTGAAAAAAACATAACTGAAGAAGATATGTTAGAAAAAACTTTATCCACCTTTCATGTCTCGAACTTGCAGCGACAATATCGAAAAAAGGAATTCAAGAAATATTCTGAATTGATTTGATGTCTTCTTGTAGTCGAGCAAAATAATAAATTATTGATAAAGAATCACGAGACTAAACCAATTGGTAGTAATCCATTCCCTGAAGTGAATGTGACTAAATATGAATATGGAAAAGGTCGAGATCGAAGTCGTGGTTGTGACCGTGGTCGTGGACGCGGATATGGTTGTTGACGAAATGTCCATTACAACAATGATGATCATATCAATAGCCAATCAAATCAAAAGGGAAAACATCACCACTAGAAGTGGGATGATAATGATGGAAAAGAAAAAAAGAAACACTTAAGAGGTTCTGATAATGTCCGCTACCGATGCGGTGCTAAGGGATATTGATCACTTGTATGTCGAACTCCAAAACATCTTGTTGAACTATATCAAGCCTCTTTAAATAAGAAAACTAAAAATGTGGAAATAAATTTTGCCAACCCATATAATGATACTGATATAAATATAACTCATCTTGATATGACTGATTTCTTTGAACACCACAAAGAAAAAATTGATCTGATCAATAATAGAAATATCTAAATATATGTTATAAATGAATAAGTTAGTTTTAATGTTTTTGCAATATGATACACTTTATTTTTTATTAATTAATTTATTTATAATTTCATACAAGTAAATTAATTATCTATTTTATTTCCTTCATAAATAAGATATAGATATTGCCGATAATTTGGAATGTTTGAGAAACCAAGAAAATATATATCTAGTTGATAGCGCTACAACTCATACGATATTTAGAAATAAAAATTATTTTTCCAATCTGAAATTGAGAGAAACAAATATAATATCATAAGTAATACTGCAAAATTGATTAAGGGCTCTGACAGAACAAATATATGTTTCCCTAAAAGAACAAAATTAATTATACATAATACACTATACTCTACTAAATCTCATAGAAATTTACTAAGTTTTAGAGATATCCGTCAAAATAGATATCATATTGAGACAATAAATGACAACAATATTGAGTATTTGTGTATTACAATTGTTATTTCTAGAAAGAAACGTATAGTAGAGAAAGTACCATCTCTTTCCTTTGACTTATATTATACTAAAATTAGTACAGTCGAAATGCACTATTTAGTAAACCAAAAATTTACTAATCATAAAGACTTTATTGTTTGGCATTATCGATTAGGGTATTCTTGGTCAATTATGATGAGAAGAATAATTGAAAATTCTCATGGTCATACTTTGAAAAATCAAAAGGTATTGAAATTAAATGAATTCACATGTGCTGCTTGTTCTCAAGGAAAATTTATTATGAGACCTTTATCAGTCAAAGTAGAAACTGAATCCCCTGGATTTCTGGAAAGAATTCATGGTGATTTATGTGGATTAATTCACTCACAATGTTGACCATTTAGATATTTTATGGTACTAATTGATATATCTACAAGATGGTCACATCTTTGTCTATTATCAATTCACAACTTGACGTTTGCGAGATTTCTTGCTCAAATCATTAAATTAAGAACACAATTTCTGGATTATCCGATTAAGACAATTCGTGTGAATACTCGTCTCATACTTTTGATCACTACTGTATGTCTATTGGTATTAAAGTTGAACATCCTGTAACTCATGTTCATATACAAATGGTTTAACTGAATCGTTTATTAAAATATTACAATTGATTGCTAGACCATTATTGATGAGAACTAAACTCCCAATATCAGTTTGGGGACATGCTATTTTACATGCAGCAGCACTTATACTTTTAAGATTAACACAATACCATGAGTACTCACATCTATAATTAACTTTTGGTTATGAGTTCAATATTTCCCATTTAAGAATTTTCGGATGTACGGTTTATGTCCCTGTAGTGACACCGCAACGAACTAAAATGAGGCCATAGAGAAGATTGGGAAAATACATTGGGTATGAGTCACCATTTATTATTTGATATCTTGAACTTTTGACAAGTGACATTTTTACTGTGAGATTTGCAAATTGTCATTTTGATAAAATAAATTTCCCAACATTAGGGGGGAGTATAAGGACAATTGAAAAGGAAAATTATATGGAATGCATTACCATTGACATCTCTTGATTCTCGTACAAAAGATTGTGAACTTGAAGTTTAAAAAATAATCAATTTGCAGAAAATTACAAATCAATCACCTGACGTGTTCATTGACTCTAAAAGAGTCACGAAATCTCATATGCATCAATTAAACTTGATGCTCCAACTGGACAATCCCCAAGTATTTGTAGCAAATGAGTTTAATACATGTTTGAAACGTGGAAGATCTCTTGGCGCCAAAGATAAAAATCCTCAAAAGAAAAGATGATTTATTAATCATGATCATTTAAAGCAATCGAATGATAAAGAATCTCATGAGATTACTAATGAAAAAACTCAGACTCCTGCAAAGCCTGACATAACTCCTGAAGAGTGAAAATTTCAAACTCCTGAAAAATATGTAAAATAAACTTCCATAAACTTCACCACAATAAGGATATATTGGGATAGAATTGAAACAATTGTGGATAATTTTTTGCATATAACGTTGCACTTAAAATTATGAAAGAAATCGAGAATTTTGAACCAAAATCTATTGAGAAATATCAAAAAAGAGATGATTGGTCAAAATGAAAAAAAAAAATCCAATATGAATTGGATTCATTGGCTAAGCGAAAAGTTTTGGGATTTGTAGTCCAAACACCTGAAGGTGTAAAATCCGTTCGATATAAATGGGTATTTGTACGTAAACGAAATAAGAAAAATGAAATTGTGCGTATAAGGCACGTCTTGTAGCACAAGGGTTTTCAGACTAGATCTTGATTATGATGAGACATATTTCCTTATAGTTAATGCAATTATATTACGTTTTCTTATAGGCTTAGTAGTATCTGAAAAACTCAATATGCGTTTAATGGATATAGTCACTGCTTACCTATATGGGACATTAGAAAATGATATCTATATGAAAATTCCTAAAAGATTTAAAATGCCTAAAGTAAGTGACCAAAATTCTCAAGAAATTTACTTCATTAAATTGCAAAGATTATTATATAGTTTAAAGCAGTCAGGACGAATGTGGTATAACCGTATAAGTGACTGTTTGCTAAAAAAAGGTTATATAAATGACTCAATATGTCCTTGTGTTTTTTTTAAGAAATTTGAAATAAATTTTGTAATCATTGCGGTATATGTTGATGATCTGAATCTTATTGGAACTCCTAAAAAGATTTCCAAAACCGCTGTATATTTGAAAAAGGAATTTAAAACCAAGGATTTTGGGAAAATGAAATTTTGTCTTGGCTTACAGATCGAATATCTGGAAGATGGAATATTCATTCACCAATCAAATTATAAGTCTAAAGTTTTAAAATGTTTCTACATGAATAAAGTAAATCCATTAAGTACTCCAATGGTTATTTGATTACTTGATGTTGAAAAAGTCATCCAAGAAAGGAGAAGAAATTGAGGAAAAAAGAACTTGAGAAAAAATTTGAGAAAGTTTATGTTCTTTGATATACGTGCTATAAAATTGAAGTTGATACAGAAACAAAGATTATATTAAAGAACAAAAACTTTCTCAAATTCTTTCTCAAGTTCTTTCTCTCCTCAAATTATTTTTCCCCTCAATTTCTTCTACTTTCTTGGATGACTTGATTATGGGAATTGAGAAGGGGATGTGGTACTTATAGGGAAGTTTGGGTGATGAGTCAGTATGGTGAGTTATTGTGGTGAGTCAACGTCTTGTTGCATCAAGTTGACACTTGTTGGACACTTGGTAAGGAAAATGACACATGTCCTAGACACATGTCATATGGTGGCATGAGGTGTCTAAGTTCAATGCAAGAAAAGTGATGAGTCATCTCCTCAATTGTTGACACGTGTCTTGAACGGTTGGTGCTTATCTACAATGGTCTGTTGATATTTATCCACAATGATTGGTTGGTGACATGTGTTATGTAAGCTACTGAGTCATCATGTGCTCGTGTTTTGATAAAGTAGTATACTTTGATGGACATCCATCAAATTATTTAATATTCATAACACTCCCCTTTGGATGTCCATTACACAAAGAATATGGTTCGTTAAAACCTTATTAAGAAAAAACCCGGTGGGAAAAAAATCCTAGTAAAGGAAAAAGAGTACACTATTCTAAGTGTATTTACTTCACCTGTTGAGAATATCTTTTGAGATCTTTAAGTTGATGCATTCCAATTCCTTTCACAATTTTTTCGAATGTAGCAGTCGGTAATACCTTGCTAAATAAATCTATTAAATTTTCGCTTGATCGAATTTTTTGTACATCAAGTTCACCATTCTTCTGAAAATCATGTGTGAAGAAAAATTTTGGATATCTTTATTAATAATATTCAAATTTAGTCGCATTCTCTTTAGGGAATAGATTACTACCAATTGGTCGAGTCTCGTGATTCTTTATTAATAATTTATTATTTTGCTCGACCACAAGAATACATGAAATCAATTCAGAATATTTTCTGAATCCCTTTTCTCGATATTGTCGCTGCAAGTTCGAGATATGAAAGGTGGAGAAAGTTTTTTCTAACATATCTTCTTCAGTTATGTTTTCTCTACGCAATTTCAATTGGGATGTGATTTTGAATATTACAGAATTATAGTCACTAATCGACTTGAAATCTTGTAACCTGAAATGTATCCAATCGTATTGTGCCTTAGGAAGAACGACTATCTTCATGTGGTTATATCTTTCCTTCAAATTTTTCAATAACTCAAAAGGATTTTTAATAGTAAAGCGGTGAGTATCTTTGTTTCAATTTATCAGTAGTTCCTCGCTTGGGATCCAATGTTTCAAAGTAAGGTAAAAGCAAGACTGGGCTTCGTTTGGCTTGTTGTGGTAAAAAAAGATATTGACGGAGTCTTTTCTCACCGTGCGCATGGGCCATGTGGTGCCGTATGGACGGTGACTCGTTAGCACGTGCCAGAATATTTTCTTACTTTATTTTGTGCATGTTTTTATACTTTTGGGAATTTGCAAATTCTTGTTTGTAGACTTCACTTGGGGATGATTTTGCACAAGTTTATGATATGCTTCCATGTAATTTCCTAAAATTTCTATTTAAAAACCCTTTCTTATAAATAAAATTGTTATCTTTTGGGCACCTAAATACAATTTTTTTTTTATTAATAAAAAGGAGTAATGCTATTTATTTGAATATCTACAATTCCTTATTCTTTTCTTGTGATTTATGCTGTTAGATGCAAATTTAAATCAAAACAGTGATTATAATAAATAGAATTTCTTTTTTTAAGTATGAATGAATTTTCTTAGCAGGTGTTTGATCATTTGCTTGATCTTAGCCAAAAGCCGAGAAAGGTATGTATTTTATCATTTGCTAGGAAGTAACCTATGCACGAGACTCTCATCGCAGCCCATGTGACTTGGGCTTTTCTTATGTTTTGTAATTCCACTCGGAATTTTTTTAGTCTAAACCTAGACCTCAACTTTGGCCTTCTTATTTTACTCTGCCATGGTGTGAATCCGTAATTTTCCTGTTGAGACATCAAAATTTTTGTTATTTTAATAAATCATACTCTAAAACATATCCGACAACATTAGTGTTGGAGGTATTTTTGACCCCACAGATAACTGTCCTTTCTGACTCGAATGGGAAGCCTGCGTTGCTATGTTCGTCTGGTCTCCTCGGATGGAAAACCTACAAAAATCCCATCGGAACTGGCTCGGCGGCGGGACTCCGACGCTTAAGTCAGGAAAGGTAATAACAAAAGAAAAACTGAATACAGTCAAGAGAAATATGACCCCGGTGGCCTTTGTCATGTGATGTATCGGTCGAGTGGATGTCGGAACCCTTATGCGTGTGTGTAGTACGTATGCATATTGCACAGTAAACATTATGTATGTCGCATGTGTGAAGTGATGTGATGCGATATAAAGGCATACGTATAGAGTCATACCTCTGATCGTGTGTAGAACCGGTGTAAAAACCGTGTCTCTGGTAAAATATGTTTGGATATGAAACCCCCTTCTGAACGATGTATAGAATTGACTACCGAATCATCTAGAATTGGGTATGGACCTATCTTCGTTGATGTATTGACTTGGGTATAGAACCCAACCTTCATTGATGTATGGAATTGTCTCCCTCTAGTGCGTAAAACTGAGTCCCGTTTTGAGGGTTGTTTATACTCTGTATTTATAGCCTTCCCAAGGGTGTAGAAAACCCTAGTTTTCTTTTATTTGAAATCTTTCAAGATTGTTAAGATTATAATTAGAGACTTCTGAAAGATTTAGACTTCCTAAAAAAATATGGAAAGATTTGACATTGATGGTGATTGTCTTCCTTATCGGATAACCATGCATGATTTTGAAGACCTATTAAATAGGGTACTGATGGGACATGGCCCCATAAAATCGGATCATATGAATCAGTTTTAGAAGGGCACATACGAAAGGTTCCCCAAAGGATAACCACCGACCAAGGATCAAATACAATTATCTGCCGAAAGGTTTCAATCGTCCAGATCTTTCAACAGATAGGGTCTTAGTCGTCTAGCTAACCGGACGGTCTCAGTCGCCCAGCCAACCGAACGCAATTCGATAAGCGAAGTTAATCGTCTCGATCGGGTATCTAATAGACGGCCCCTCAACCGAAGGAGTCCTAAGGACCCGTCATCGGTCAAGTGACCGATCGATAGCTAACGATTCTAACGATCCAGAAGGAAGGTCAAAGTACTCCAACTATCCCCGTCTCTTACTAAAAACAACACCTTGAGATCTTTACAGTTAAAGAAATAATCTTTCTAAAATTTTGGTAGTTTTTCAAAAAGATGAGGATCACAATCAATTCGAAATATGGAATCTCCGAGATCTCCGGATCAACCCGATAAGGAAAGTAGGGTTAAAACATCGCAACCGCGTCCAACTCAAAAAGGTATAAAAATATCTTAAAACTCTTCACAACAGGTACGCTCTCTAGACCTTACACTTTTGGCATATTATTCATAGGGAACGACTTTCCCTCAGCTCTCAGTCTGTTCTTCCTTTTCATATGAAAACCGCTCTTTCTGACTTGAGCGTCGAAGTCTTCTTGCTGGAGTACCCTCTGGCAGTTTTTGCAAGTGTCATATCCCTTCAGCGGCAACTACTCGGGTCAGCAAGGAGTCAGTATTTGTGGATCCAAAACCCACCTCTAACAGATTGGCGTCGTCCGTAGAAACGGACTGATTTTCTGAAAACTCATTACGATGTCCGCCATAATCACTCCCGACACAGTACCTGTCAAGAGAAGAAGGCCAGTCATAGGTTTTGATGATGATGATTTGCCAGAGGTGGATCCCTATCGTGATGACCCTATCATTATAACCCTCAAAATAGAATTTTACACCGTGAAAAGGGTTCTTGTTGATCAGAGAGGCCGATTGTGATCTTCTCACTTGGGATGCCTTTCGCAGGATAGGCTTTAATCCTTCTCAACTTTTGCCATCCATCGGGTCCCTCAGAGGACTTTCGGACGAGCTCACTTATCTCGAAGGTGTCATCTACCTTCCGGTAACTCTCGAAAAAACCCCTCATCATGCGACTGCCCCGGTCCTCTTCCATGTGATGAAAATCTACTTTCCTTACAACGTCATTCTCGGTAGGCCTGGCCTGAACAATCTAGAGACATTGCCGAGCACGAGACACATGAAAGTGAAGTTCAGAACACCACTAGGGGTCGCCACAATACGCAGCGGTCCTGATCTCTATGTACTCTTTGCGACACAAGATACATAAGGAGTTTTCCTATTCAACACCCTGGAACCTAGAGAAGACACTGAGCCAAAAGTCAAACCTAAACCAGACGAAGAAATAATCGAGGTCCCTTTAACAAGCGACCTCAGCCAAATAGTTCAGATAGGAGTCAACCTATCACATTCCTTACGAGAGGCCTTAGTCGCCTGTTTGCAGTAATACTCAAAAGTCTTTGCCTGGACTCTGAAAGATATGCCCGGTATAGATCGTCGGTCATAACCCATAAGTTAACTGTCAATCCTGATTTCAAACCAGTTAGACAGAAGAAGAGGGTATTCACCCTCGAACGTCAATGCACCATCCAAGAAGAAGTTCAGAAGTTATTGACAGCCGGGTTCATCCGGGAAGTCAAGTATCTCGAATGGTTAGTTAATGTAGTTTTAGTAAAAAAGGTCAATAATAAGTGGAGGATGTGTGTAAACTTTACTGATCTCAACAAAGCGTGTCCCAAGGGTACTTATCAGCTCCTCAATATCGATAAGCTCGTAGACAACTCCTCGGGATATCAACTTTTGAGCTTTATGGACGCCTACTTCGGTTATAATTAGATTAGGATGGCGCCCGAAAACAAAGAAAAAACCAACTTTATCACCGAGTTTGGTACATACTGTTATCGGGTCATGCCTTTTGGCCTAAAGAATGCTGGAACAACTTTCTAACGACTGGTCAATGCAGTCTTCAAAGATCAATTAGGTAGGAATGTCAAAATTTATATTGACGATATGCTCGTAAAGAGTGTCACCACAGGAGCTCATGTTGCAGATCTCGAAGAAACCTTCTAGACTTTGGAACGATACAATATGCGGCTGAATCCGGCAAAGTGTACCTTTGGGATCGCTTCTGGAAAGTTTTTGGATTTTATGATTACTGGCCGAGGGATAGAGGCCAACCCCGAAAAGATACAAGCATCTCCCCAGTCACTTAAAGAGGTGGAACGTCTGACCGATCGAATGACAGCCCTAAGCCGATTTATGTCCAGAGTTGGCGAGAAATACAAACTCATATTCGATACGCTAAAGAGGTCCCGACGATTTGAATGGACCCTCGAATGCCAAGCAGCCTTTGAACGATTGAAAGAATATCTGACGCAACCGCCACTGCTTTCGCAACCCGTCCTTGGTGAGGAACTCTACCTGTATTTGGCAGTTTTCAAGCGAGCGCTCTACTCCGTGATGGTGAGACAGGAATCCACTGTCCAGAAGCCAGTCCATTACATGAGCAGGATATTGAAAGAATCCAATGTTAACTACCGGCCAATAGAGAAGATGGCCTACGCCTTGGTCGTTTCAGCGAGGTGTTTTCAACCATATTTCCAGACCCATACTATTGTGGTGCTCACCGACTAACCGTTGAAACAAATCCTCCAAAAGAGGGATACATCCGGGCGGCTCATCAAATGAAGTGTGGAACTAGACGAGTTTGACATTCAGTATCGATCGCAACCAGCAATAAAGGGCCAAATACTGGCCGATTTCATTCTCGAATGCACCTTGCCTATGGTACCCGAAGAACAACCTCTTAACCGTCAAGAAGAGTGGTTGGCTCCAAAATGGACCATCCATGTCTACGAGTCATCAAATTCCTCGGGAAGTGACGCCGGACTCATATTAGTATGACCAGACAATTTTAAAGCAGAATACGCCATTTGCTTCGACTTCCAAGCCACCAATAACCAAACTGAATACGAGGCCTTACTAACGGGCCTTCGGATCGCCGCCGACATGGGAGCACGAAATGTCAGAGTGTTCACAGATAGCCAGCTAGTCGTAAAGCAAATAGAAGGGGTTTATGAAACCAGAGACCCGGTCATGACTAGATATTTGAGCAAGCTACGCGAGACAATGGACCAGTTGGGTAAGATTGACATCCAGCAAATCCCTCGTTCGAAAAATGCACGAGCTGACACTCTATCTAAGTTGGTTAGTTCCTACTCGGTTACTTCTAGCGGGATGGTACACATTGGAAGTCTGCCATATCCCAATATTGACGAGCCTAAAGAGACTCTACCCTTCGATCAGTCACCTAGTTGGAAAGATCCCATAGAAGAATACCTAAGGCACGATTGTTTGCCAGAATCCCCAGGGGAAGCCGTGAAACTGAAGCGAAAGGCAACATACTACATTATAATTGATGGAATCCTCTACTGCAAGTCGTTCACTCACCTGTATCTGTGGTGTTTAACTCCTGAAGAGGGAAATTATGTCCTACGAGAGATTCACGAAGGAATCTGTGGTAATCATCTAGGCGCTTGGAACCTGGTCTATAAATCCCTTCATCAGGGGTATTATTGGCCGACTATGAAAGTCAACTCCGACAACTACGTCAAACGGTGCGATAAGTGCCAACGCTTCTCTTCGGTATCTCGGCTACCCCCCACCGAGCTCAATCCTATATCCAGCCCTTGGCCGTTTGCTCAGTAAAGTATGGATATCCTTGGACTGTTTTTCCCAGCCACGGGACAACGAAAATTCTTGATAGTGGCAATCGACTACTTCACGAAGTGGGTGGAAGCCGAGCCTTTAGCTCAAATCACGACTGCCAAAGTCCAGTCCTTCATATGGACTCATATTATCATTCGGTTCGGTATACCGTGAGTCCTTATCACGGATAACGGGAAGCAATTTGACAACCAGCGCTTTTGGGAATTTTGTGAGAAACTAGAGATTCAATATCGATTTTCATCGGTCGCTTACCCACAAACCAATGGACTGGCTGAAATAGCCAACCGAACGATCCTGTAAGGGCTAAAGACAACGCTGGATGACACAAAGGGACAATGGACCAAAGAACTGTATGACATCTTCTGGTCGTATCACACTACCCCTCGAAAGGCGATAGGAGAAACACCCTTCAGCCTAACTTACGGAAGTGAAGCAGTCATACTCGTGGAGATAGGTATTCACTCACTACGGGTAGCCAAATACAATGCCGGACAGAATGAACGTATCCTACGAGAAAGGTTGGATTTGCTTCCAAAATTACGAAAATCTGCATCAACACGAATGGCGGCCTATGAACAACAAATGACTCGGTATCATAATCAAAGAGTTAGAAGCCAAACGTTCAAACCCGGAGAATTGGTACTGAGGAAGGTGGAGGCTACCGATCAACCGCAGCCTTAGGGCAAGCTCACCCCTAACTTGAAAGGTCCATATCAAGTACGTTCCGTAGATCGATCGGGAACTTACCAACTCGACAACCTAGACAAATCAGCAGTGCCTAGGACCTGGAACTCAGAGAACCTACACATATACTATCAGTGAATTTCAGAATTACCTCACGGACAGGCCAGCTTCTATCATTCGTACGTATCGTCAATAGGGGATGTAACTCGCCGGATGGGTGGACGCGGCGCACAACTTAAAAAATTTTCTATCGTTCGGAGGGTCTCAGTCGTCCAATTCTTATCGTTCGTACGCGTCGTCAATAGGGGATATAACTTCCCGGATGGGTGGACGCGGCCCATAACTTAAAAAATTTTATATCGTTCGAAAGGTCTCAGTCGCCTGACTCCTATCATTCGTACGCGTCGTCAATCAAAAATATAACTTTTCGAATGGATGAACATGACCCACGACTTAAAAAATTTTTCTATCATTTGAGTTCCATGGAATCTTCCGGTAGAAGATGTGATTATTTTGTCATGCATGCAAACACTTTGCGGGGACGGAAATAATTTATTTGGAGAGCACATTACGTGTGAATAATGCTTTAGGTACGTTCTTTGGAGTGTTTCCCGTTTATGATCGACGGTCATCAAGTTCAACTTACTAAAATTAAGCAGAAGCAGAAGTCCGTGACTTATCCAAATTCTTATTTTTTATTTATTTTTTTAATAGTTATTAATATTTATTTTCTCATACTAAATTTCTCTCTCGTTCCATTGAATAATCAAGGGGTTATTCTGTTTTAACTTTCATTTTTAAATAGTTTTTTGCTGTAGGATCATACCCATAGTTTACACGGTTAGCAGAAATTCTTGCAAAGTCTCGTCACTTCCCCATTTTTTTTTTAATAAATACGAAATCAAATCAAAAAATAAAAATTAAAAATAAAAAAAAAAATTACTATTTGATCTGTACTTAAGACTCATCACTTGCTTACACATACAACTAAGTACTTCTCATACCAAACGGAGTAACCCCTTGATTATTCAATGGAACGAGAGAGAAATTTAGTATGAGAAAATAAATATTAATAACTATTAAAAAAATAAATAAAAAATAAGAATTTGGATAAGTCACGGACTTCTGCTTCTGCTTAATTTTAGTAAGTTGAACTTGATGACCGTCGATCATAAACGGGAAACACTCCAAAGAACGTACCTAAAGCATTCTTCACACGTAATGCGCCCATCAAATGAATTATTTCCGTCCCCGCGAAGTTTTTGCAATCGTCCAAAATAATCACATCTTCTACCGAAGGATTCCATGGAACAAAAACCTCGAAAGAAGCAAATGAGCTTTGATTATTTTTTTTTTACATTAATATTTAATATTAGAATTCAAAATTATCATGTTAAAAAATAAAAATTATGATCATTAAAGTATTTTTTTAAGAGACTGAGTTTTAATTCTTTTTTTTTTTATTATTCTGAATTTGATTTATCGCTTAATATTCAAAGTTTTATTTTAATTAATTTAAATTGAGTCACGATCAAACCTTCATTTAGAAGGGATTTTCTTAACTTTACTCTTATCACTTCCAAAAATCAAATTTAAATATTTGATATAAAATTTTAATATTTTTTTTACTAAACTAACAGAAAATATATCGGTGAGCCTCGATTCTTTTAAGATGCTTATCAGTCGGTCTCAAGAACCATATGCATGCTTTTTAATTAAAAAAAAAAAGGGGTATTTGAAAATGAAATGCTCTTGTACAGTGCCGTTCACGTTTCACAAGTTGGAGTAAGAACAGATAAGAGAAGAATTAGTGCTTCCGGACCATGGCCTTGGAAGATATTTTAAGATTTTATTTATTTATTGCAAAGGAGTTAAAATTGAATTACCAACCCACCGGATCAGAACTACTCTATATATATATACACTAGTCATTTGCCCCGTGTTAACGCACGAGGTGTCTCCAAAATATCAATTATATTTTTTTATTATATAAATATTTATTAAATTTATAATTGAGTTAATATTTAAATTAAATTATCATCTAAATAAATAAAAAATATAACATATATCAGTTCTAAGAAAAAAAAAAGAATATAATCATTAGAGTTCTAAAAAAACCAACTAATGAGAGATAATAGAAATAAATAGATTATCATTTGTGGGGCAAAAAAAAAAACATATGTTAAAAGAAATGAAAGAGTTAAGAGAAAAAAAGATAAAAATAAAAAATAAAAAGAGTAAAAAGTTGAATGAAAAAAAAATAAAAGGTATGATTTAAAAATAAATAGATAACTATCCAAGGCAAAAAAGGGGGAAAACTCATATCCAAAAAAAAAAAAGGAATCGAGAGGAAAAAAATCTGGATTAAAAATAAAAAATATTTGAATAAAAAAAATAAAAAATCAGTTTTAAAAATAAAAAGATAATCATCTAGGGGAAAAAATAGAGAAAAAATATATGTTCTTAAAAGATGAGGTGCTTAAGTGAAAAAAAAAAAAAGAGTTAAAGAAAAAACACAAAGATCTGGACAAAAAAAGTGGTCCAAACAAAATAAAGGATCTAAGTGAAAATAGAGTAAAAAAAAGTACGAAAAGTTGAATTAAAAAAAAGTATGGTCACGGGGTAAAAAAAAACAAAGTGTGGTCTCAAAAATATGAAGAATCTAAGTGAAAAAAAAAAGGTACAATGATCTGAATTAAAAAAAAAAAAGACCACAAGTAAAAAAAAAAAGGTGCTAGCATTTGAATGCAAAAAATAAAAGTGTGGTCCAAAATAGATAAAGAATCTAAGAAAAAAAAAAGTGCAAAGATCTAAATGGAAAATAACCCAAAGTATGGTCAGGGAAAAAAGTGCTAGGGCTGAACGGAAAAAAAAGTGTAGTTCCAAAAATATAAAGGATTTAAGTTGAAAAAAAATGACAGAAATGGAAAAAAAATCAAAGTGGTGTAAAAAAAAATAAGAATAAATTAAAATGAAAAAAATATAATGTGATAAAAAAAGAAAATATAGTGAGGTATTCCCAAAACATGAAAAATTTAAGTGAAAAAAAGGGACAAAAAAAGCGCAATGACTGAAATGAAAAAAATAAGTTGAGAAAAATTTTGAACTCTTGAATAAAAAAACCACAGTGGGGTTTTCTAAAAGAAGAATGACCCAAGCAAAAAAAAAAAAAAAAAAAAACCTAAGGGAAAAAAATATAAGTGGCTTCAAAAATATAAAGGACCTAACTAAATGAAAAAAAAAAAAATTAATAGCTGTATCAAAAAAGGGGAAGGATTTAAACCCAAAAAAATATAATGTGGTTAAAAAAGAAAATATAGTGAGATCTTTTGAAAAGATGAATGATCTAAATAAAAACAAAAAGACAAAAAAGCACAAAGACCGGAACAAAAAAATAAGGGAAAATTTGTAATGTAAGATTCCGAATGAACAAATAAAAAAAAAAAAACAAGTTCTCCAATAAAAGAAGGACCGATGAGAAACAACAAAAAGAAATGAAATCAAAAAAATAAAAAGACTTAGAATGAGAAGAAAATGATAGAAAGAGGATATTTTGATAAAGAGGGACCTAGGTACCGTTTATACAAACAGTAACCCCAACTCCCTCGTTATATATATATCGTAATATATCGGTGGTTCATGAATTCCACCACACCATCCACTTGGATTGTCATTGCCCTTTTTGCTTCAAGCCTGAACTCTTTGTCCTCCCAATCCCTGTATATTAACTTATATTTAATAAATAAATAAATAACTTGAAGGTGGTACTTCATATTGTTTTATTTTCTTTATTCTAGAAAGGGGTTTTGCTTCATTCTCCTTTTTATTTTTTTTAACGATCAACCCATGGACAAGCTTCATTCATGGTGGTATTACAATTTTGGATGATCGGAGGTGGTTAATGAAGAGCCCCAGAGGAAGCCTTTAGTCGAGCTAACCTTTAGAGAGGCAACCTTGGCCAAGCTTTAAAGCTTCTTGCGTAGTTTACTTCTTTAGTATCCCCTCACGTAGTGATTTGAGCTTTGTAATTTAAAAAATAATAGTTTGCACAATAAGCAATGAGATACAAACAATATACGTTCAAAAATGAATGTATTAAATTCTATAAATAATAGTCAATCTTGGTAAATTTTTATTTTTTTTAATTGTCGAAAGGTATTTTAACCATTCAAAATTATAAAATTTTTTATTTTTTTACTAATATGTATTAATATGCCAGATTTGATGAATGTAACATAATTTTTTTTTTATTAAAACAAGAATCGAATCCCGGATGACGAGATCAGGGGAGAGAACTGTTGTCATTAAACTGTCCCCTTGGGGACTAATGTAACATTGTTATACCAACAGAGAATCGGTTTAGTGGATGAAAATGTTAACTCCCTTAAATAGATCTTGAGTTTGAAACTTGAAAAATAAAAAAAAAATTATATTGGGAGAGTTTTGTTCAATTGGGCTTGATAATATTCAGACCGAATTAATTTCAGACATAAATTGATTAAAAAAAAAAAAAGAATGCAACATTACTATTTATACCCTCATATGTAACAATATGGGCTTCATTAATGATAGTTTCTGGTCTTGAGCCCGTCTTCTACTAGTTTAGGCTTCGGTTCTATCACTTAGGTGGGCCTGAGCCCAATTGAAGCCCAAACACATAAACACAAGTTCTGGGCCTCTTGTCTCTAGCATTATCATATACGCGGCCTGGACTATTAACTCATTGGTCCAAAGGCCTATCATGGCCTACGTCACAAAATCACAATTTTTCTCCTCCCCACAAACCAGACCGGAACGAGAGCCCCTCTCTCTCTCTCCCCCCACCCTTCCCATTCGTCGATCTCGGTGTAGAGAGAGAGAATTGAAAATGGATCGAGTACAGCTTCTGCTGGTAGGGTTACCAATCTTCCTCTTCTGTTCAGACATAATCAACCTCTTCGGTCCAAAACCACCTCCTCCACCTCCAAAGCCCTCTCACGCTCACAATTTTCATCAGCATCATCACCGGTCTCAAGTCCCTCCTCAAACCCTAGACTTTCCCTCTCAGGTTTTCTCATATTTTCTAATTTTGTTTGATTAATAGTATAAATATTTGACCTTTTACTTCGAATCTTCGTTTTTGCAGAAACCAAGTGGAATTGGAGGAATTGGCTATGGCAATACCATCAATATAAATTTCTGCTCTTCCTGCTCTTACAGGTTCGTAAGTCGAATTTTTAGGGTTTATTATGCGATCTTAGAATTTTTTATTGCAGCTTGTGCAATGGTTCGATTTTAATGCTATTGTCGTTAATTTTGATCTCATCATTTCTGAAAAGTCAACGAATTGAAAAGCCCTTTTAGCCTAGGGAAGAATTTGTTAAGAATAAGAAAAACCAGCCACAAATATGAATTTATGAATTAAAGGGGGTTGATTCAAGGATATGTAACATGATTTTCGGAAGGAAAGGTACAATGGTAGCGTTGCTTGCTTTTTGTTTATGCCTTGTCTTATGAAAGTTTATGGTGTGGTCACTTGTATTCATGGCGTAAAAATGCAGGCGTTGGATTAAATGCAAAAATCTATTGCATTGGTGTTGTTTACTTTGGGAAGACTTGGGTACAAAGTCACATGGTTTTACTTTAAAACCCTTTAAGCCGTACTTGGAACTTCTGTGAAGTTCATTTCCAATTTTAAGTTTTGTTACTTGAAAAATAAAATAAAATAAAATCACCCTTCAATTTTAACTCTATTACAAATATAGATTTCCAAATCAAAACAAAAAAGAAGGAATGGCAAATGAACTCCGCGATAGTTTGTGGGTTCCTCTAAATTTTCTTTTAATTACCTTAGTATCTTAATTGTGCCTTTTTGAAACATGAAGAGTAAATGGTACTTTAGTAAGTAGAATATTCAGCATTGAATTCCATACTTTACATTTTGTTGTTTCAAGCGTAATATTTGCAAATGAATTCCATAATTCGGTTCAAAATGAACTGAATTTATTTTTCATTTGGATCCACGTAAAGGGTTAACATATGTGATTTATACTAATTATGTTGGAAGATTTTGTGGAAAAACTCAGTGCATCAATTTGATTTTCCCCTTTCTTTTTGCCATGGGCTGCATTGATTTTATTATTTTGCTTTTGTGAAGACTTGGTGCACTACAAACTAGTCATTGTGGGATTTTTGGCACCCTTTTAACATGTTTTATGTCTTCCTTTTCTTTTTTTTTTGGGGGGGGGGGGGGGTGTAATGATTTGGTTGTCATATAGCTTTTTACAGGAACCGTATTTCTTGAGTGCTATCACTATTCTTCTTGATTACATAAATGTTTTTGTGACCATGGTAGGGGAACTGCAATGAACATGAAAAATATGCTGGAGGCTCAATTTCCAGGGGTGAATGTTATTCTTGCGAATTACCCACCTACACTTCCGAAGCGCTTACTAAGCAAAGTGATACCAGTTGTTCAAGTAGGAGTTATTGGGATTGTAGTCGCTGGTGAACACATTTTCCCCAGATTGGGATTTATGACACCCCCTCCTTGGTACTTTTCCTTGCGTGCAAATAGATTTGGAACCATTTCAACTACTTGGCTTCTTGGGAATGTTGTTCAGTCTTTCCTACAGAGTTCAGGTGCTTTTGAAGTGTTCTGCAATGGTGAAATGGTAAGTCTGTGCTATCTTTACGAGTGAATGACTAGATTTCAGGTTGTCATGGCTATGATCCTACGTGATTTATCAATTTTAATACCCCTCAACTCTAAATCTCAAACCGGTTATTTGTTTGTCTATGAGCATAATGCAGTGCCGGTTAAGAAGATCTTTATGTATTGACCGGTTAAATAGTCTATGCCCATAAATATAATAATTGTCGGTGCACTTGTGATCTGATCCAAACTTTTCTGTGCTTTTCCTCTCGATTATCATAGGTTTTCTCGAAGCTAAAGGAGCACAGGTTCCCTGGTGAAATTGAATTGAAAGACCTTGTGGAGCAAAAACTTGTTAAGTCAAGGATGGAGGATGGTGTTGGAGCAAATCTTTGGTCATAGTTCTCTTTCGGATCCGTAGTAACTCCAGATTATGAGTTAGCCCTTGAACATGGAGACTGTCAAATTAACGATTTGTTTGGTAGTTTGTTGTCCACCTTCCCACCTTAAACCTCGTCCTTCAGTTTTACGCGAATTCATGTACAAGAGTTAACAATAGTCATGACTTCAAGTTATGTGCGCTGGCCCATGTTTTTGTTACAGACCAATTACTCGCTTTTATTTTAATCCAAGTCAAAAGGGTTAAATGAAATCTCCTTTACCAAGATCTGGAAACACCACATGGCTCGAATGCCATCAAAGTTTCATCAATCACTGGTATCTAATCATATACAGGGACAAGCCACACAAACAAGGCAAATTCAATTTCACCAGTCAAGTATCGCAACCAAATGCCACCCTATATCAGACCTATAAGCATTTTTCTCCTTTTTTTTTTGGGGGGGGGGGGGGTAGGGGTACTGCAAGATGTAGGAAGCAGGATATACAACAACTTTGAAAAGGGCTTAGACGATTGAATAAAGAGAGAAAAATTGGTGGCTTGAAAAACAGAAACCGTGAAGGGTGGAAAAAAAGGACTTTTTAAAAAAGTAATAATTTTTTCATTTATTCACAAAATTTGAGGGTTGTTTGAACAGGAAATTATGGTAATTTTAGCGTTAAAGTGGGTGAGATCAGCCTTGCATCATCCCAAGGACACATTGGCCATTACAAAAGGGAAAATTGTCAATTTTTCCCCTTTATTTATTTATTTATTTATTATCATTTTGGACTAATTGAGAACTCCATTTTTTTTTTTCCCGTTATGTAGGGGGAAGGGGTTCCTAAACTCTCCCAAAAACATTTGAAGTAATTAACACATGTAGAATTAAAAAAAATAAAAATTATTTGTGATGATCGAGTTTATTTGAAATGGAAGGGGATACGAGGGGAATAGGAACATTTTTGTGTTCCATGCCTCGAGTAAAATCCAAAATGTCTCGCACAATACTTATCTATATTTCAAAAATTATGAATAAATACTAAATAACTAGTGCAATTTCATTATGTAATTTTTTTATCCATTTGCGTGACTAGGTAAAATTTTGAAAAAACTCAAATTACATCCATTTATTTATATTTTATTTTATTCTATTTACAATATTTATTAATTAAAATAAAAATTTTGACAAAAAATATAGAATATTTTAGAGAATATTAAATTTCACCCTTTTTTTTTTGTATTGAAAAATCCACCCAATTTCAATTAAATTTAACCTCAATTTCCTTAAAAGAAACCTAGGTCACGTTTCTATCAATACCGCCAAGTTTATACCCATCAATTGGTACAAGATTCGATCAATATAAGTAATTTTAGTATTGTAAATAGACAATTTGCTCTTAATAAACTCTATAGTATTCAGATCCGATTAATCAGACGAAATCCGAATACGATTGATAATAAGAAAAATCTATTTACAAAAAAAAAATGAAAAAAAGAAAATAGATCGAGTGGGGTTGTATTTTATGTTTACCGGCAAGAAAACCTTGTTTACAGAGAGAGAACGATTTCCCAAAAACTGTATAGAGAGAGAGATATCTTTAGTAAAAAGAGCAATGCTCTTCCCCCTTAGTTTTGGGTGTGTAGTTTGAGATATTAGGGTTATACATGTTTATACCAAACTCTAACTTAAACTTTGATGGTATTTATTTTTCTCTCAATTGAGAAAATTAGAAAATAAAATAAAAATTTTGACAAAAAATATAGAATATTTTAGAGAATATTAAATTTCACCTTTTTTTGTATTGAAAAGTCCCCCCAATTTCAATTAAATTTAACTTCAACTTCCCTAAGAGAAACCTAGGTCACGTTTCTATCAATACTGCCAAGTTTATACCAATCACTTACTACAAGATTTGATCAACAGAAGTAATTTTAGTATTGCCCATGGAACTCTTATTAAGAAATGCCTTTGTGATTGCATTCTTAAGATGCTGAGACATCTTCAGACACTGCTCCGGACATTTTCAAAAACTTGCCATAAAGCTGCCTGCACACATGAAGCTTATGGTAGCCAGATATGAAGGAAAGGCATACAGATCAGTAATTTCAAATGTTAAAAGGTTAGGGAAGAAGTGGGGCAGTAAAACCGATGGAGTTGCACCTCCTGGGGACTGTAAGGTGTAAACCTAGAGAAGACAGATACCAGATTTTCCATATCAACTTATTCATTCTGTGCGGTAACCATTTCAATGGTAAAAAATGAAATTGCAAAAACCTGTTCAAACCAAAAGGATTGAGAGATGCAGATGAATGTGCAGCTCCACTTAGATGGTTATACCACCACTGCTTCCTCTAGCTCCCTTAGCATTGACATTCATGAAAACATTGCAAAATATGAAAGGCAGAAGTTAGAAGCATTTGCCAAGAAATCAAGTTGATTGAAATGTATAAAAACATAATTGAAATTGATAGGGAAACTGGATGTAAATCAGTTGTTGATTAATGGAATACAAGGGCATCAAATATTTCAAATGACCTGTCCAGACCCAATAACCACTCTGATGGCTTCGGAAAACTCTCTAGTCCTTGGACCAGGGAAAGCACAAGAGAAAAACTCATTACAATATCAGATGGTACAAAACAGGGGTTGCATTTTACTCCTTACAAGTATCCATAGGCGAGGAGGAGCGCAATAGGTATATTGATTAAACTGGTTGATTGAGCACGGATAGGGATCATTAGTTAATTGACCTAAGCCGAACTCCAAATGAAAATACTACATAAGATAAGCTAAACCCTATGTTCAAGCACAACTCATTTAATATATGTCTCGGAAGAACTAATCACAAAGAGCTCACATTGTTTGCAACCTAGTCCACAGTTTGTTGCTAAAACAGGAGTGATGAAAACTGTTTCAAAGAGGGGGGAAAAAAACAAAAAACATTTGCAAAAAAGTATACAGAAAAAAAGCAACATGAGAAGAAGCAAGTTCCAAAAGGGTTGAAATGGGATAGAGTGGCATATTTGAAAAAATAGAATTAAAATTACATATGTATGAAATTTTATACCGACAATTCATAATTTTATACCCAAGAGGGTGGAAAGGAATGAGAAAATTAGAAATGTAGAGAACATAAAGGCATCATGAAAGACAAGAACCTAGTGTCAGTTAAGGAATTCAGCACGAGTATGACATATACGAGCATAATGAGGAACAAGGGAAAAAAAAAAAACAGAGAGCCAAATATAAAGTGATTTTCTTAGAATGTCTAATGATTAGGCACAAAAAGGAATGAACAAATAGAGTTGCAAGCAAGCTGAGAAAACTTTAATTTATAAACAAGTCAAAGCACACAGCCAAGTTTGGCTCATTTAGCTAAATGACCAAACCCAAACTCAAAACAAGACACTACTCAAAGTAAGCCGAAGCCAATGTTTAAGTTCAACTCATTAAAAAATAATAAAAAAAAGTCTCGGATTAACTAATCATGCAAAGCTCACATTGTTTGCAAACCTAGGGGAATGTCCACACTTTGTAACTAAAACTTTAATTTACAAAAAATATTTGCAAATATGACACACACACACACACACACACACACAAATATATAAAAGCAACGTGAAAAACAGAAAGTTGTTAAAGGGTTGAAATGGGATAGAGTGGAATATTTGAAAGGAGAGAAAAACTAAAATAATATACTAAATAGAGTGATTTTTCTAGATGTTCACATAATCAGGCACCAAAGGGATAGGAGCATCTAGAGTTGCAAACCCAGCATATAAGGCTATGTGCATAAAGTACGCTGAACCCTCATTAAATAAATAAGTCTTGAATGAAACCCTCATCAAAAGCTCGCACTGTAGCCCAGGAAAATAACAACACTTTGTCGCTAAAACAAGAGATATTCATGCACAAAACACGAAAACAGTTTGAACAACACAAAAAAAAAAAAAGAAGAAAAAAGCAATGCAACAATAAAGTTGCAGAAGGGTTGAAAAGGGTAGTTAACATGTAGAAAGACCAATATAAATTCAGAAACAAATCACGAGGGCCACGTTTGAGAAAAATGAAAAGAATCAAGAGGTATATTTGAAAAATAGAAACAAAACAAAAAATATATAAATAAAAAACTTTGTACTAACATATCTCATAGTTTTACACCGAAGAGGGCAGGAAGGAATGAGAAAGTTGGAAATTTAGAAAATAAAGAGGCGTTGAGAGAGAAGCAAGGTTAGTGTTAATTGAGTAACTAAACTCTACTCTGTCTGATACAAGGATGAAATTTAGAAAAGGAAAAGATGGAAAAAAAAAACTATAAATAGCATGATTTTAATAGAAACTCTCAAAATTAGGCACCAAAGAGATTTTTAGAGTTACAAACAAGCTAGGGTCTTAATTTATAAATGAGCTGGAAATAGGTAGCCTAGCTCAGCTCTTTTAGCTAATTGACACAAGTGGAACACAAACTGAGGCTACCTACAAAATGTAGGCCGAACCCAAGCCAAACCCTGGATGAATCCCTCATGACGAGCTCACGATGTTTGCAATTGTAGGGGAATGCCAACACTTTGTTGCTACATTGCTAGAAAAAGAGATATTTTTGCATAAAACATGAAAACAGTTTGAAAAAGAGAAAAACATTGGGAAAAAATAGAAAAAAGCAACAAGAAAGTTGAAAAAGGGTTGAAACGGGTAGTTAAAATGTAAAAAGACATAAAATTGAGAAATGAACCAAAAGAGGCATATTTCAGAAAAATGAAAAGGAATGGGTGGTAAATTTGAAAAAGGAAACAAAACAAAAAATAAATAAACAAGAAATTTGGCACTAAAACATCACACAGTTTTATGCCGAATAGGGTGGGATGGAATGAGAAAGTTGGATATGTGGAGAATAAAGAGGTGCTGAGAAAGAAGAAAGGCTACTATCAATTAACTAAACTCAACATTATGTCTGGTACAAGGATGAAATTCAGAAAAGGGAAAAGAAAAAAAAAACCCATAAATAGAGATCTTAATGGAAATCCTCCGAATCAGGCACCAAAGAAATTGGGGGCTTTTAGAGTTGCGAACAAGTAGAAAAGGTCTTAATTTATAAATGAGCAGAAAGTAGGTAACCAAGCTCGGCTCTTTTAGCTAGTTAACATAAGCCAAACTCAAAATGAGGCCACCTACATAATGTAGGCCGAACTCAAACCAAACCCTCATTTAATAAATAAGTCTCCTCTGACAAAGAGCTCACATTTTTTGCAACCTTAGGGGAATACCAACACTTTGTTGCTGGAATGCTAGGGAAAAAAAATGATGTTCTTGCACAAAACATGAAAATAGTTTGAAAAAGACAAAAACATTGGGGGGGCAATGAAAAAGTTGCAAAAGGATTGAAAGGGGTTGTTAAAATGTAAAAAGACTAATCTAAATTGAGAAACAAACCACAAGGGGCATGTTTGCGAAAATGGCAATGGAATGAGTGGTATATTTGAAAAATTGAAACATAACAAAATATATATAAATAAGAAATTTTGTACCAGGAAGGGGAGGAATGAGAAAGTTGGAAATGTAGAAAATAAAGAGGCATTGAAAAAGAAGAAAAGCTAGTGTCAGTTGAGTAACTAAACACAACACTATGCCAGGTACAAGAATGAAATTTAGAAAAGGAAAACAAAAGGGGAAAAAAAACCATAAATAGAGTGATTTTTACGGAAACTCTGGGCATTAGGTACCAAAGAGATTGGGACATTTAAAGTCGCGAATAAGATGAGAAGGTCTTAATTTATTAATGAAATAAAAGTAGGTAGCTAGACTCAACTCTTTTAGCTAATTGACGTGAGCCAAACTCAAAAATGATACTGCCAGCATAATGTAGGCCAAACCTAAGCCAAAACCTCATTGAATAAATAAGTCTCATATAAACCCCTCACGAAGAGCTCACATTGTTTGCAACCCTAGAGGAATACCAACACTTTGTTGCTAGATTGCAAGAAAAAGAGATATTCTTGCACAAAACATGAAAAGAGTTTGAAAAGACAAAAATATAGGGAAAAACAATAGAAAAACGCAATAAAAGAAGAAAGTGGCAAAAGGGTTGAAACAAACCACAAGGGGCATATAAGAGAAAAATGAAAAGGAGCAGTAAACTTGAAAAATAGAAACAAAACTAAAAATATTAAAATAAGATACTTTGTACAAATATATCTCATAGAAGAGATGTACAGAAATAACCCAAATTTTAAAAAGACCCTGGGGGGAAAAAATTCTGAAAATAACCCAAGTTGGTCAAGTGTTGAAAACTCGACCATTTCGAAGAAGAAAAAGCCCCGACCCTTCCTTATTTCTTTCCCATTCTCTCCTCCTCCGTGGCCGATTGCGAAACCCTAACCCTAGCTCACCACTATAATCCAATGATGAGAGGGCGATTTCAAGCGATGACTCTCACCCCTGCAACCTTCGGCAACCACTGCAACCCCTTCCTTAAGTGTCTGCAAGTGATGTTCTAGTGACTGGCCGAAGGTATCCTCTTCTCCTCACAAATTGTTTGCTTCAATTTAATGGGTTATTTTAATAGTGAATGATGCATGTTGAATGATGTATGTCTTAATGATGTTCATTGACCTAGTTTTCTTAAATAGTTTAATTGTTAGAAATTTAGGGTTTAATATATTTAGGGCTAAATTTATAAGAAAATTATAAAAATTTTAATACCAACATGTCATTATTAGTTAGATGTTTAGTTAGATGTTGATATATTAACAATTGGCATAAATTCATTTGTTATAAAATTGTTGAATGCAATATTTAAATTGAAAAAGTATCATGTCATATTTAATTAGATATTAATATGTTTAATTTTGTTGTTTAAAAAAAATAGTGGATATAGTGAGATTGTAATGCTATATTAATGGTGATATTGTCATGGGTGAAGATAGACTTGGTTATAACCATGGGCCTTCTAAGTTGATTAGGGTGAGGAAGAATGTCCATTTTAATGAATTGGTGTTTGTGATATGTAAGGGTCTTTAGTTAAATTCTATAACACAACATGTGGAGATTTATCATCGGTATTCCATCTCAAACATCCAAAGTGGGAATGTGCGGTATGAATTAGTACTGAGTATTGATAATAACGATGTTTTCAATTTGATGGAGTTTGTGGTGAGCATGGGAATAGATTCCACTTATGAGTTGTACAAAAAATCTTTTAATGGTAAAATGTTCTCGCAGCAAGGTTGTGATTATACTGATGATTACCCACATATTGAATCTCGAGTGGATTTTGCCTTGCCAGAAGTGGAGAATGATATAGATGAGAAAGAAATGGTAGAAGAAGAGATGGAAGAAGAGGCGGAAAAAGAGGATGATGATGAAGATGAAGATGAAGGAGAAGTTGGTGATGGTGGTGGTGGTGGTGGTGATAATACCAACGATTTAATGATTGGGACTTTCTCGGCTCTTAATGCCTATGGCCAAATAGACAAGTCAATACCCTTCATGATCACTATATCCGGAGGTGATAATTATATGACATTCGAAGAAGATAGTATATTAACAGGCGATAGTTGAAGTTTCGGCGACAAATTGAAAAAGGGGATGAGATTTGAGTCGATAGAGCAACTTATTTATGCAGTCAAAATGTACCATGTGGAGCATCACTATCAATTTCATGTTGGGAAATCAATCCCTACACTTTGAACAGTAATATGTACGCAAAAGGATGAAGGTTGTAGGTGGAGGTTGCGTGCTCGTAGAACAAGTTATGTTAGTGCTTTTATGATTTCCATTGTTGACGATTCTTACGTGTGAATGCTAGGTTGATATAGGATCACAGACAATTAGATTCAAATTTGATAACTCAACATTTTCGTAACTATATGAGAAAAGATCTCAGTGTTAAAGTTTCTTTCTTGTGGACTGTTATGACGGAGAGAACCACATATGCAGTCTCACGTAAAAGAATTTGGACAGCGAAAAGAAAGGGTATGTTGTTGTTATGATTGATAATTTATAAACAACTGTTTCAGCTATTAGATGCAATAGTGCAAAAGAATTCGGGGACACGAATTAGTTGAAAGTTGGGTCCGCAAAATGCACATAATGTTAGGGTATTTAAAGCTATGTTTTGAACATTTGGTTCTAGTATATGGCTTTTAGAAATTGTAGGCCATTGATCAGTGTAGATAGGAGTTACCTCTATGGGAAATACAAGTACAAGTTGTTGATTGCATACATAATGGACGGTGCCAATCACATTGTCTCATTGGCTTTTGAGTTGGTTGATGGAGAGTCGCTTGCCTCATGGTCATGCTTTTTGTGCTGTATGTGAGAGCATGTTGGAGATAGAGAGGGTTTCATTTGTTTAATTTCATATCAATATGAGGGGATAAGAGCAGCAGTTGCTCATCCATAGTTTGGATGGACACCTCCAAATATTATGTGACGATTTGGCACGCGTCATGTTATTAGCAATTTCAACACGCATCAAAAAAATCAAACTTGTAAAAGAGTTGTCACCATTATTGCATTACAGCCATAGTCTAAGAAGTTTAGGTATTTATGGCAAGAATAAAGGAGATTAAAAAAAATACTTTCGACTATTTTACAAATGTTGCCCCTGAACAATGGACTCTCTCTCACAATAGTAGCATTCATATTGGGTTTTTGACGACAAACATAAGTGAGAGTTATAATGTCGTGCTAAAGGGTGCAAGGAATCGACCAGTTTTTATCTTAATGTTTAAGACTTTTTACAACTCCGTAAACTATCTTGAGACTTGATTAGGTGAGACGAAAGCAGGAATTGCAAGAGGAGAACGGTACACAAAGAATGTCTTCGCCATGCTGAGGAGATGGATAAGTATAGTAAACCTCCGTACGGTTGTTACTTTTAGTAGGGAGCATGAGATATTTGAGATAGAAACCGACCACCGACAAACACGGTATAGTCACAAGGTGGGTAATAAACAATTTGTGGATGTGAGAAATAAGCATTGTATATGTATGATGTCACGCCCCGATCCGTGATCCAGAGGCCGTGAGTAGTCGCCCATTACCTCGGACACCTGCCCAACCCCGCCACGTATTGTCAAGGTAACGCAAGACTAATCATAATTTCAATTACAAATATTTTATTAGTATTTAAAATACAAAAATCCTTAAATATATATATATACACACGAAAAAAAATGTAGAACTAATACAAGTATGATCTACAAATGAAAGTTCTTTTGTTTCATACAGTCATTCTAACATGATCAACTAATATCCTAAAAAATACAGCGAAAATTCAATACCGTAATAAGTCTCTAACGATACTCTCTAGAATTTGCATACATCGATGTCTATCAACGTGTCCCTCTAAATACTATCTCTATAAAATTTAAGAGTGAAGGGTGAGTAAAATTATTTACTCAATGAGTGAATAATCGTAACATGTAATTAATAAGTGATGTGAATATTAAGTATTAAAACCATATATATATTTATATTTATACCATATTTCAAGTATGTATGATAATTTCAAACACATTTCTCTAATATCATCATCTATAAAACATATGCATCCAATCTCATGTCATAAATTGTAGAGTCATGCCAAAACAAGCTCTCGGCAAGGGTCTACCTCGACTAATGACGAGCCACCAAGGGGTTTTTTTTTTTAAACGGATAAACGACCCTAACCTTGGCGTTGGCATCGGCGTCGGGCCTCCCCAAGTGCTAGACTGAAACGTCATTCAGTCCTCTTCTTCCGGTTCAACTAGGCTAGTCCAAAAATTTAATATCGTATACACGCCACCCAACCACGTGAAGTGTTTGCGTCTCGATGACATCGCAATCGTGTGACCATTTATATAACGAGACGGGTCTGCTATAGCATATGAGGCAAGTCTGCGCAGGACAATGCCTATTGTATCATAATATCATGACTATAAGTATTATCCCCGATCTACGATCAAGGGGATTCAGGTACTAATACCCGAGCACATAGTCTCGCATCAAAATCATCAATCAAACAATCGTGCCACATATGTCAAGAAAAAATTATGAAATCTGGTATCTCGTGTATTTCCATATATATATCATCAAAGTACATTTCATGGTTCAAAACATGGTACATATAATCTTCATCAAAATTCATGGATGCATATTTATTTACTTATTTTTTTTTAATACTCAATTCATAACAAAATCGTTACCAAACCATTTAACAAGTCATTTCACAATTATTTCATAAAATCATACTTTAAAAGTGATAGAATATGGTTTCGCTCATTAACTACATGGTAACAGTAAAACCCACTCACCTGTACGGGAAGGGTACTCCACTCCCCTAAAACCTCGATACTAAACTGAGTCGCCCCTCGAGTGTAGTATAGTCGTCTACTCCTAAGACAACAATATATATATGTCAATCCGATCAGGCCCAATTCCAATTCACCCTAGTTTGTTTAAGCCCATACGTCTACAAATTCGGATTTTCAAATTCTACTCTTGCGCAATCTTAGGAAAAATATCATAACTTTCTCTATATAACTCGGAATTGAGTGATTTAAATTGCTACTGAATGGTAAGAAATAGTCCTACAACTTTCATGATAAGCATTTCATCAAATTCCAAATGCAAAATTTCAGAAAAACCTATTTCTGCCTCAGTTTAAATCTTAATTCATGTTCTATCCTGATTCAGTAAAAATACCATAACTTCTAGCACATTACTCCGATTTGAGTGAAATTTAGCTCATTTTAAAGATAAGACCGAGAGCTAAAACTTTGATGTTTTAAGTTTCTCTAAATTTTATACAGAAGATATTTTAAAAATTTATACAATATACTAGCCGTACACAGAAGATGAAAAATAGAACATGTCATTTTGCTGTCCCTTTCCAAAAATCACTATAAATCACATTCTTAATGGAAATTTTCGTGTCATACCTTATTTTAAAACTTAGGGAGTCTAGTTTACACAGGAACAAACGGTTTAAAATTTCGTGTCCTTCACAATGAGATATCATGGCAAGACTACACATAGCTCAAATCTGAAACATTCATATCTAGCATGCTAGTACATACATTTAATTTCACTACTTGTAAAGACTTCAAATTTGAGTATTTTACCTTCTTTTGTATGATCCTTCGTTAACTAATACTCATCACCCTGATCTTGATTTTCTTGAAAGCTTGATCGCCTTAGCACCATAGTAACATAATTAATCAAATATCAATCTCTACACAATCCTTATACTATCTCAATCAACTACAGATATAGAGTCAATAATGTTCTTACCTCTTTTACTTGTGTTCCTTCTTCAATGATCCAAGAATTTCACTTGAACATCAGCAATCTTTCTTTCCTTACTAAAGCTCTCGACAATAGAAGAGAAAATGAATAAAATGGTTGGTTTTGGTCTTTATATAAATCTAATCAAACTATCTTGACCCTTGATTCATTTTGCATACTTTATCTCATCCTACACATGTCAAGACTCCTCTTATGTACTTGAAATGGCAGCAAGCAACCACCATGCATGCAAAAGAAATGTCCAGGTCGGCCAAGAGGAAAGAAAACACAAGAAACCACTAAAATCCCTTCCACTCACATTTCATGCAATACTTTGTCCTTTACAAGCAACCCTCTTCCAACCTTGTTAGTGGAATGTCCTACGTGGCCACTAATTGTCTTGGTGTCCTCTTGTCCAATCATTTGACTCCAATTGTCCATCCTTGAGTGGTTTGCAACTTAATCCCTCCACTTTCTTTATTTGCATTTAGACCCCTTACTTTTAACAAATTTGCATTTTTGGTCCCTTATGTGAAATTTTATTTAAATTTCCTCATTTAATGGTGTAGGCCCCCCTTTTATTTTAGACATTTTTGACTTCTTTAGGTATTGCCGGCGTTTACCGAGAAAGTTTTCAGCTTACCGAAAAAAAAACATTCCGTTTTAATGATTTTGAGGCAAAATCTCAAAATAGATAATTAGATAATAAAATTTTATTTTAGATGTCTCAAAAGATGCTTATATATATATAATCATGAGGAACGGTACATGATATACAGTCATCGAAAATTGATGTTACATATGAAATAGTAAACGTATAGAATTCCTTACCCTCATACAATTGTTGCACTAACACAAATGATAATTGATGTGTATATGATCATCAGAAAATGGTATACATGGGAATACCAACTTAGAGTTTATAAAACCGGTGGGAGATCTATCGGGTTGTCCAGTTGGTTCGTATCCAACTGTCATTCTTAATGTATCACTTCGACATGAGAAAGGAAAATCTAGATCAACTCAATATCATAACAAAATGGATCTTCGAGAATCATCATCTCGGTCATCATGACGGGCACAATCGAAGATATTGTCCGAATGATACTTCAATGTATTTGTATTTTAAGTGTAATTCTTGTAATTCTTGGTATACCGGATATCATCATGTATTTGTGAAAAATTTACTGTACTTCGCATACATTTAATGTACTAAGTGTTGATTTGTTTCTTAATGCACATTAATTGTTATCATATTTTATATCTTTCTTAAAATGCTCACTTTTGTCATTTCCTCAACCATCTCTCTCATTACCATTTCACTAACTATCGTTTTTCATTATATCTCAGATGAATCCTAAACCTACTGATCAAACCGTTCTATGTTTGGATATGAGTTTGGTTTTGTTATGGCAGTATGGTTTGGTTTTGTAGTGGTGGTAGGGTTATTGGTGAGGGAAGGAACATATATTGGTCGAGTTTTGAATATTTGACCAACAGTGTTGGTCGAGTGTTGAACACTCGACCAATCTGGATTATTTTCGGAATTTTTTTCCCTCGGGATTTTTTTAAGATTTTTTTTTTTTTTTTAAATCTGGGTTATTTCCATTCATGACTCTATCTCATGGTTCTACACTAAAGAGGACAAGAAGGAATGAGAAAGCTAGAAACATAGAGAACAAAAAGCCATTGAGAAAGAAGAAAGGCTATTGTCAATTGAGTACAACACTGTCTAGTACAATGATAAAATTTAGAAAAGAAAAAGTAAACTATAAATAGAGTGATTTAATTGGCAACTCTCAGAATTAGGCACCAAAGAGGTTGCGGCATCTAGAGTTGCAAATAAGCCGAGAAAGTCTTAATTTACAAATGAGCCCAAAGTAGGTAGCCAAGCTCGGATCTTTTAGCTAACTGACATGAGCCAAACTCAAAATGATGCTTACATAACATAAGCCAAACCCAAAACAAACCCTTATTTAATAAATAAGTCTTTGATGTAATCGCAATCTTAGGGGAATGTCCACAATTTGTTGATAAAACATGTGATATTCTAGCAAAAATCATGAAAACAGCTTGATGAAGACAAACTTTGGCAAAAAAGAAAAGGAATGAATGGCATATCTGAAAAATAGAAATAATATCCAAAATATATAAATAACAACAACAAGAACAACGAGAGTCTTAATCCAAAATATATAAATAAGAGAAATTTATAGTAACATATCTAATAGATTAATCTCAACAGAAAGAAGAGAGGCTAGTGTCAATTGAGGAACTAAACACTATATTTGGTACAAGGATAAAGGAATGATAAAGTTAGATTTGTAGAAATAAAAAATGCATTAGAAAGAAGAGAGGCTAGTGACAGTTGAACTAAACACTATATTTGGTATGAGCATAAAATTTAAAAAGAGGAAAAGAACAAAATGGAATATAAATCAAGGGATTTTACTAGTACATTTAATAATTAGACACCAAAGATGGAAGGTCATGTAAAATTGCAAATAAGCTGAGAAAGCCTTAATTCATAAACAAGTCTAAAAGAGGAAGCCAAGCTTGGCTTGTTTAGCTAATTGACCCAAAACAAACTTAAAACCATAACACATACATAAAGTACGCCGAACCGAAGCTAGGACCTCAATCAATTAATAGGCCTCAGCACACATGAACCCCTCACATAGAGCTCACATTGTTTGCAACCATAAGGGAATGTCTACTGTTTGTTGCTAAAACATAAGATATTATAGAATAGAACGCGAAAGATTTTTGAAAGAAGAAAAGAAAGTGAAGCAACAAGAAAATTAGGAAAAGATGAAATCTGAAGAAAGAGAACACCATTTCACGATGGATGGGTGAAGAGGAAGATGCTACTTAAAGAAAGAGAACATCATTTCATGATGATGAAGTGTTAGAAACACACCTGGTCCATTTTTTTACTACTAAAACTCAAGGGGTTGGAGAGGTAGGAGAAGAAAGATAGAGAGAGGAACAGAACAAAAAAGGGAGACATTTGAGACAAGCATAAAAAGGTCACTTGCATAGTTTTATATGTCTAAAATATACCCATCAAGTGGGCGAGATCCATTACACTTTTAGAGATTCGAAAAATAAATGCGGCACTTTTAAATCTAGTTGCTACATTAGTTTGCCATACGAGTTGATGTAGAAGCATTCATGGAATTAGAAAGAGGGTGCAGCAGAATCTTTCTATTATTATTATTATTTTTTTGGTTATTATTACTTTCCTTTCTTTATTTAGGTTTCCATTTAAGAAGCTTTAATATTTTTCTTTATGTCTCTATCTTATTAATTATAAAGTCTTAACTAATTAGAAAGTTTTAGTTTAGAATTAGAGGTTGCTTTAATTGGTATAAATAAGACAAAAGTAGTTATTTTATGACATTATTTTTTTCTTTGTTAATGCAAAATTTTATTGAGTTTTCTTTGTAATCTAATTATTTATTATTGCTCCAACTATTGAATTAGAAAGTTTTAAGTTATTATTATTATTGTTGTTGTTATTATTATTATTAGTTCTCATCTTTATTTAGATTTATATTTTAAAATTTTGAAATTTTTGTTTTTGTCTCTATCTTATTAGTTATGAAGTTAAGTAATCAGAAAGTTACTAAAATTAGTTGTTACTCTAATTAGTATAAATAAGACAATAGTAGTCATTTTGTAACATTATTGTTTTTCTCCAAAATTTTATATCTTTTAAATCTAATTATTTACTATTGTTCCAACCATTGAATTAGAAAGTTTCCATTTTTATAATTATTTTTAGTTTCACTTCTTTATTTACGTTTCTATTTAGGAAATTCTTATATTTTTGCTTTTGTTTATGTCTTATTAGTAACGAAATTTTAACTCATTGGAAAGTGTTAGTTTAGATAGTATAAATAAGACAATAATAGTTGATAACATTTTTATTTTCTGTCTTAATGCATAATTTTATTTGAGTTTTTTTTAAACCTAATCATTTACTATTGTTCCAAACATAATCACACTATTCTAACCCATATTGTGATCTTATGGCCTTAAACTCTCCTGCTGCATCAGAAGTCTTGCCTCAATAGTTTCCTAGAGCCAAGTGAGTAATTATCTGGCACTTGTACTTACATGTGAATCCTAACAGAAAACATGCAAAAAAGCAGAGAAAAGGTATGATCAAGAGAGATAAAGAAGGAACTTTGAGGTCTACATTTTATGAAATACATTAAAAACATTCTGAACATGGTCCACATTTACGAAACTACCTAATAGAAAAATTAAAATCATGATCAAAGGAAATCATCTACCTGAAACTAGAAAATAAAAAAAGGCAAGTAAAAAGTTGCAAGGATAGTACCAATCTCTATCTGCGTGCTCTCAGATTGCTGAATTTGGGTTGATCAAACACAGGATGATGTCCTCCTAATGCTTGTGCAGGGAAATTAGTCCAATCCAAGGCTCTTCACTGCAAGGGATTAGTAGATTCAAAATATTGAAAATAAAGTAAATCAGAAAAACCAAAACTAAAACCAATATTGCAGAGACAGAGAGGACAGAACCCCGATTTATGGACCTTCTACTTTTGCAATCAAAATTTGGAAGAAAGAGGTACCTCTCAAAATCAATCACTTGATGGCCATGGTTGAATTCAATGCAAAAGATCCCATACATCATCTTCACAGACCGAAACCCACGGTTGAATTCAATACTTGTGCAAGGGAACGATAGATTAAGACTGAAAAAAAAATAATAAATCAGAAGAATCAGAACAAAAACCAAGTAGTGCAGAGACAGAGAGAACAAAACCCAGATTCATCGACCTTTTTTGCGATCAAAATTTGGAAGAAAGATGAAACTCTCAAAATCAATCACTCATGGCCACGATTGAATTCAATGCAAAATAGCCTGACGTTGTTCAATTGCCTCTTTGGTCAATGATTCCCACACAAATTGACACTGGAATAGGAAAAAAAAAACGGCGAGAAAAATTTTAGGGATTCAATTCAATTGCCATGATGATCATGAACTGAACCACAGAGTGAGATTAAAAATCCAAATATATACTAAAATAAGACTACCTGGCAAGATCAAGATTCAATCCAAAAGGCAATTGAAAATGCGAAGATCATTACTAAGTGCTAAATCTAAACCTAGTTTTTGCAATCGAGATCTTGGCTGAACAAGAGAAAAGTCAAAAAAATTGGAACCTCCATTTTCAACTGAGCCTTTAAAATTAGTGGCGAGATCGCAGAATATAAGTAATCTTATTCGGAACTCGAAAAAGAAAATTTCGCAATCCTTATAGGCTCAACAGCTTTGTAGAGAGATAGAGTGACTTTATAGAGAGATAAAGAGAAACAGTGGAACTTGAGGAATTTGAAAATTAGAAATAACTAGAGAGAGGGGAGCAGGAAAGAGGACAGAGCCACTGACCCAATTAAGCTTGACATCATCAATTAATGACAAAGTAAACAACAACATCACCCTATATTTGTTTGTTTAAACATGCCATGAAAGAAAACAGTAAGCAAAACATGATGTAACCTTCTTTCCTTCAGTGCACATACAAGAAACATGGTATAAGTTGTCCTTTTTGAAGTTCATGAAGTATTATTCCGAGAAATAATTTCCGTTGCCTGCAAAATAAGAGATGAAGTATACTAATCTCAAATGATGTCAAAAATAAGTACAACAATAAAACCAAAATAAAAAATTAAATAGAAAAAAATCAAGAATTAAGGGTATGAAATATATTACCAAACAGAGCATGTCTGATTTACACTCCATTCCAGCACCCAGCATATAACTAAGGCAATCTTGTATTTTTGAAGTTGGGCAAATCTGAGAACTCTATTGTCAACAGTTTTAAGAGTGAAGTGTGTGCTTAAGTGGTATTTGCATTATGCAATATGTGCAGAACATGCACTGAGCTCATTGTGCATTCATTTGTTTAGGCAGCCCATGAACTCGGCCACACTAAATTAACTCAACTTTGAACCAAATTTAAGGACTTTCCAGCTCATTAAACAGAATCTTGAGACTTCATAAACATGAAACCAAGTTCAAACACGTTTATCCTCTTATATTGCTGAGCAGGCTGAAACTAAAAGGACTACTGCAATAAACAAACTAGTTGTCAACATCTAAAATCAACAGTTGAGTTGGTTTAAAAGAAAAACTCATATGTGACTTGGTGAGGAACTGTGTGTGTGTGTGTATAAAATACACAATTAAAAGTTCCAGATGGCCACTAAGTTTGACTCCAAGCCATCAGGTTGGCTCCATGATTTTCTACTCACATTTTAGTAACTTAATTTTAATCTCAGCTTAGAGTTCTAGAGAAAAAGCAAATCTCAAGTTTATGTTGGCGTTCTGCAAACTTGTTTCTTGCCTGTGCAGCTGCTGAAGAGGCATCCTGGAATTGATTTTTAGGTTAAGACTAAAGGATTCGATGAAAGAGCAATTTAAGCTTTTTGGAAGCCTGAAAAATTTAAATAGAAAAATATTAACTTAATTACCCCAGCCTTTCTATATGCAGCTATAATTTCTTCAGGTGTTCTGATTCTCGGTTTTACGTCAGCAGTATCACCATCAAGTAATTTCTGTCTCACTTTGTCCCTCTGCAACAAGTGCTATGCAAACTGTAAAATCCATAAAAGTTCAAACCATGTGTGAACTGGGGGCATGAGTAGCTGATATACCTCTTTTTGTTTTTCATTTTATGGGATGGTAACGTAGATGCTGGCATCTCAGGCTCATCAATTTCAATGTCATCTGCAAGTCAAAATCTATCAATGAACATACAGGAGGCGGAGGGAGGGAGAGAGAGAGAGAGAGAGAGAGAGAGAGACCAAGCTCCACAACTTCTTCCTTATTTATAAGAGACGTAGATGAGTTTGGTGATGTGGGCAGCTCCAAAACCTTCCGCTTGTCTATAGGTTGAGACGGGATAGACAATGGAACCTTCATAAAAATTCCGTCCAAATGGCTTGAATCAGTGCTGCAAGTGGCAAGATTTCAACAGAATGGTCCTCTTTTCCTTTTTTTCAAGCCCTTAAAAATACCTGACATCTTAGATGGGGCACTACCTTGTACAAAACAAAAATAGGCTATAAAAGAGTTTAGTAACACAAATTGCAAATTTCAGGAGCAAAATCATTTCCCTGAACCTTTTTATTCTTCTGATTTGAGGAAAAACTTGCTGCAGCTTCTGCAGCAGCTGCAAGAACTTTATCATTGGGTTCTGGTAACGACTCTGGAATCCTAGAGAAGCGAAAGTAATTTTTTTTTTTTTTAATTTACTCGCACCCTCAATAAAACTTTTATTATAGGTATATATTCTGCAATGTGATTAATCTAAGTTACAGCACTCCTTGCCACTACAGAAAAAGCATACCTGAAACCGTTTTCATTAGCTAACTAAGAGATGAAAGCAAATTTATAACCATCGACCTGAAAAGCTCCTCATGAGAAATATTTCCATCTTGAGTGTTATCTTTCATCATTTCATTCTTCAAAGCAGGATCACTGGTTGATTTCCACTGGATGCTTGAGATGCTGAATTGCTCTCATCTGATTCAGAATATTTATTCAAATGACTTCACTTGGAATAGCAATCAAAACAGATAATTGATACAATTTGCTTGTCTTCAGATAAATAATATACTTGCCTAAAACATACATAGAAATTGCAGTTGACTCGTGTTTCCAGAGCAGAGGTTGTGTGAGGTTATGCTATTACCAGTAACACCAGCAAGAACAAAAACCTTTGCATATTTTGTTAAGACAAAAATTATCTCCTACTCAGTCCTTCCAGAAACTTTTGATCCTTGGTGTTTTGGGCTGTTCACAAGCCTATGGCTATGCCTAAATGTTCTTGAAGTCACTGAAATGATTGGTAACCACATACCAGAGACACAATCCGTCAAATACAAAACAGACGGTAGACTCAAATCAAAAACTGCAACCCAAAAGGCAACCATAGGGGAAAAAGTTAGAACTCGAAATGAAAGAAGTGCCAGAAGAAAGTGATGCAAAATTATTAATGGGACCAAAAATGTTAGACAAAAACATGTAAGCCATACTCGACCACAGGAAAACCCTGAACAATGTCTTGCCCCATAACCTGAGAATTGTAGAGCTTGGATGTGGGAACTAAGAAGACAAAAGCAAGCTCTATTGAGGACTTCAATGGAGGTTCTACACTGCTAATTTATGATAATTCAGCACTACCACATGGTTATTATTAAAAAAAATGATAAGGGAAATGCAATAACTGTCACTTTTAATTAACAAACTAAAAACAACAAATTGGTTTTGAGGCTCTATCATATTTTAAGTTTACAAAATTACCCCTATGAAGATCCAAGAGTTTGAGCATATAGAGGATAAATCATCAAAGCACTGCAACAAGTCAAAATAATTTCCCACTTGCAATTGTCTAGACCCTCCCACTATCTATTTATATTAATCAACTAGGCTAGATTGTAGCTCAGGCCCAAACCAGAGAGTTAGAAACTTCTTGGAATGAGATCAAACTTCTAGTAGATATATGAGGAGAAATCACCAGTGCTGTTATTTTCTGGAACACAGTGATAGCTTGCCTCATCCGAACCGCCACTTAGATTGTAAATCCCCACCTATACCAGATCCCAAAAGAGGAAAAACAAATCAGAAACACAAAACAAGAGTATTTTTAAAAAAAGTATGCCACAAGAAAGCTTATACCAGACCACTATCATGCCCAATAGCCAATTGCGAAGTGGAGATGCAAAAGTCCAAGTTGATACAGGGGCACTAGAACCTGCAACTCTTTCCCCATCCATCTGCGAGGACAAACAACATACACTTCAAAAGAAAAGTAAATAGAAATTAATATAACAAACTACATACAGAGGAAAGCTGATTAAAAGGGGTAGGAAAATTACCCCAATATCACATTTTAAGAATACTATAAACCAAAGAATCGGAGTTTAACCTCGCCTTCCAGAATGCATACAAGTGAGAGAACTGAATATGTGGCATTCCATATCCAAACAGATGCATCCTGAAAACAAGCTTCAAATACCCTCTTCACATTCTTCTTGGTTGGGTACGCCGCCTATTAAGGGCCACTTTGCGTCCTTCCATATGCTTTGATGTGAACTAATTTTTTTGGCTAGCAATCTGGTGAGGACGCAGAACCAAGATTAGGTGAAAGAAAGATAGACAGAAAAATAGTATGATCAAACTTACGAGTATTATAAGATGAAGTAAATCTCAGAGTGAGCTCTGGAAGAGTTTCCACCTGAGGACAGAAAAAAACTTCACCATAGTCATGCATGGATCAATTGTAGGTATTGATGTGGTGTATTCCACAGGAGGAACAGATGGTTTTCTTTCCTGCTGATCCTCAGGCAGAAAAGCAATTTTCATCATAAGAATGCAATTGTCCTGGGTTTGTCAACACAAATAGGGAACCTGACTAATTGCGCCGTGATATACCACCAGTGTGCAACCAAAATCATGTCTACAAAAGAGCCATCAAGTGTAAGGTCCAAGCAATAGATAGAAGTTAAACTCTCCATCCCAGATGACCATTCAAGATTCAAAACCTGGACAAAAGGAAAAACCCAATAAGTGCCATTTAAGATCAACACCATTACAATAACAAATTAGAATTGCAAGCCAATTGACTTACTACTAATAGTCAATCCATCCTGGTAAAATTACCAATAGCTCTGTGTTGACTAAATAGAAAGACGGAATAAAAGAACCTGTGGAAAATGTCTAAATCTTGACTCTTGTACCTCTGAGCACAGAACATACCATTAAGATTTCTTCTGATCCTAGTTCTTCACCACCATAAACAAAAAGTTGGCCATCCCTGTCAACTTGAGATCCACCATTTGCTAACCAGTGTAAGACAATGACCGGGAGTCTCCTTTTAGCAAATGAAAACGGTAGCTTAACTACAATATCATGCGATGATCCCGCTTGTTGACCTTTAGCAGAGGAAACAGTTGACATGTTCCAGAACAAGATGTCATCATCAATATATCCAACAGAAACAATGGACCCACTTGAAGAGGCCAAACAAAGAGGTGTAATCTCTTTGTCCTCTAAATGCTGTTCCGATAAAATCATCTAACGGAGTACTATTCACTTCAGTTGCAGAATCAAAAACTATCCAAGCCTCAAAAACTATCCGAGCCTTTAAGAACAATTCCCTTTGCATCAGTTGGATAATGAGTAACAGTTTCCTTAAGTCAGAGATTCTTATCACCTTTAGCAACAACTATCCGAGCCTCAAAAACATTCCAGAAAATAAGCAAACCATTTTCATACACGGTTAAGACCCTGCAGTAAAGCCTCAACTCTACATAAGTCCGGTAATGACACAGAATGAGAACCAAATCCTTATTGAATTTGTAGTCTTGTCAGGTTTCATAGATAGCAAATTTTCAGGGAAAAATGTGATAAATTTCTTGATTAAGCACAGAGAATAAAACAAATTCCACAAGGCCAAAGAGCTTATCTCTTTGCCAGCATCTAAGTTTAACCAATCAGATTACGGAACCTTAGTAAAGGTGGGATCAGCATCAAAACTGCAAGCAGATACTGGCTCAGGTCAATCAAAATAATCAACTCTTCTTTTCTGGCCTAGCAAAAGCATAAATATGTCACCACCTTCGTGGTAAAATGTCAAAATGCTTATTATAGTATCACTATATCAGGCAATATATTAACAAGAAGAAGTGTATTGCCTATTCTGAGGAGAAGAAGGTTGAGGGAGCACTCCAACAAGGGGTTGGTGGTCAAAAGACAAAGTCCCAGCCGCTTCAGTGGAATAGTGGAAAGTAGTTAGACATATCAATGTATAAGAAGAATAGAAGCACAAAAAGGATGGAAAAATTTTGACCTTTGGATGTGACTCATCAAAAGAATTTGATCAGGCAGCTTTTGCAGAGTTGTTGACATGAAGGTTCTTTTAGCACCGTGTGACACAGATTGTGTGCAATTATTAGCAGTTTAGAGGGGTTACTCAAGTTACATGAAGAGGAAGGTGTCAAAAGCACCTGCTTGACATGTTTAATATGATAACAAACAGTAAATCACAAAAGAAACATACAGACATCACCAAAAAGATAATTACCACTCATAGAATCTACAGAAATATGATATGGCATATGCAAAAGATTCTCTCCTTCGGTTTCGTACTTCGAGGACATCAACCCATACTCATCTCCAATAGACCTGTAGGTTAAAAAGGAATTAGAAGAGAGTCAGCTTTTACATTTATGTCACCATTTTTATACCAATTAGAAGCCAAATAATGCAGACGAAGGAATAGCAATGTAGGATTATACATGTATGGAGACCTATGGATAATAGAGATTGCAGTCATGTTGGACTCCCACTGTAAAGAACAAGCTATCATTGGCTTTCCAAATTCCAAACGTGGTAAGGTTAGAAAGTAACTGAATGTAAGAGTTGAAAAACCAGAATTCAGTTGAGAAAATCAGAATGAAATCCTTCAATGAAGAGGAACAAAAAAAGAGACCTAGTTAATGTAGTTTCACGACTATTTAGGAGTGAAATGGTCCATGAAGCCACAGAAAGAAGCTGATGGCTAGAGCTGGACAAAAGTTTGGTGGAAGAGCGTGATACTTGCAGCACAACAAGAAGCAAGTTGAGCAAAACCCACCTAGAGTCAATATTTGATGTTTACATAGCACAGAAATTTTGACAAAAAAAGAAACTGTATAGCTCACACATGCCTGGATATTATTGTCAATAGAGATGGCAACAATACACCCCTGATCCTGTAGAAACTGTAAAATGAAGAGATTCTCATTAAGGTAATAAAGAATGAAAGCAGATACAAATCTTGCAACTGAATAATGCACAGAACTTCTATAACACCTTGTCATAGAAGAACAAATTCTAAGATTCCTCATGATAAGAATCTTTTCTTTTTTTGCCTTTAAGAAGACTCTTGTTTTCAATTCTCATGGCTACCAAATTTAGAAGACCAAATTGCTTCAGCAATATGTTTCAATCTCACAAGCCAAGATGCAATATGTAGAGGATGATATCATAAAGTTGAGCCAAACAAACACCCAAGTATTTGAAAGGCATCTGTTTAACGGATACAATAAGCACTTCAATACCATCCCCACCAAAACCTTTTACTTTTCCATCCCTGCAAAAAATTTGTGCATAGTAAGGAGAGAAATGATATAAAGTCTGGCAAGAATACAATTCTATCTATCACAATATCATTTTGAGAGACGATGGAAGATGCTGGTTATAAGTAAAGACTCCCATCTATTTTCATTTGAAAATGTAAGCAGTAAATAACAGTAACATGTTCTATCCTAAAATGCCAACCACGAAAAATAAAAATCTCAATCTTTCATTAACTCCCTAAGGCCCCTTTTGGTTTCAATAGATTTGGAATGGAAAAAAGAAAGAGAAAGAGGCACACATACAACCCCCACTCATCTCCCAAAAAATAAAAAAGTGTCCATCAAAATATACCCAGCTTGAATCTGTCAATATTATTGAGAGTTATAAAGTTCAATATCCAGCAATACACCAATAAAATTCCCATTCATTCCAAATCCATGAAAAAAGTCGATTATGTTAAGTCTTTTCAGACATGGTTCTACTTAAAGTACTTGGAAGGATAAGTTATTGCTCTTACTTGATAGCTACACATTAAACAACAGAAAAGGGGAACAAAAGATATGGTCAGCATAGATTTAAGCCCATTCAAATGTCATAAAGAGAGCATCATCAAAAAAACTGTCCTCTTCATATGAAAAGTTTCTAGTTCCCAGTATTGAAAAAGAAAAATGTTTGTGAGCAATTAACCATGCCAGGACATGTTTCACACTGTCAACCCTTTTTGTGCACAAACACAATATAAAAGCCAACATACATAACCATTTGCTAAATTAATTTCTAACTAATAAAGCTAGACTTACAATGTCCCAATAGCCAAGAGGTGTAGAATGAGGTGATAAGCAAGAAGGGATGCTGCAGATGGGATGCGGTGGTGAATGGAAATCCGAGGATCCAAATCTGCTGTTGAAAAACAACCATGTTTCACCTTCTGCTGAAATGTTTTGACAGAGAAAGGATAGTTATGCTTCGCCAAATCAATCAAGACAAGGAAAAAGAATATAAAATGAAAATATTCCAACTAAGCATATCTACATGCAAATGCTATTCCCCTATCAGGAAATTTCAAAATTTCATAGTTATGCTGATCTTTTATGTTCTTTGACAATTTGACAAATTCTCAAACCCTAATTAATCGTGCAAAATCTTTTTTCCATACGCTGTTTATATTTTCTTTTAAATTTTCAGATTTCAGTTACTAATTTCCGAAATATAAGACCATCCAAGATCGCAATCAAATAAAAGAACTGAAAAGAGAAAAAAGAGAAAAATTGAACGAATAATTCAAATCAAGATTCTGATTAACAAAAAAATTGAGAGGTTGGATTAGAATACCTGATAATTGAACGAATAATTCAAATCAAGATTCTGATTAACAAAAAAATTGAGAGGTTGGATTAGAATACCTGATGATTATGTAATGCCTTGTGAAGGAGTCGCTCATGATCGCAGTTCTTGATTGAGTCCACGGGGAGTCTAATTTCCAAAAGATAAGACCATCCAAGATCAAGATCAAATACAAGAACTGAAAACAGAAAAAAAAAAAAAAAATTGAACGAATAATTCAAATCAAGATTCTGATTAGCAAAAAAATTGAGCGGCTGGATTAGAATACCTGATGATTATGTAATGCCTTGTTTAGGAGTCACTTGGTGATCATGGTTGATCGCAGTTCTTGATTGAGTCCACGGCGGAGTCTAACTTCCAAAAGATAAGACCATCCAAGATCGCGATCGAATACAAGAACTGAAAAGAGGGAAAAAAAATAACGAATAATTCAAATCAAGATTCTGAGTAACAAAAAAATTGAGCGGCTGGATTAGAATACCTGATGATCATGTAATACCTTGTGACGGAGTCGCTTGGCGATCATGGTTAATTGCAGTTCTTGATTGAGTCCACGGCGGAGTCTAATTTCAAAAAGATAAGACCATCCAAGATCGCGATCAAATACAAGAACTGAAAACAGAGATAAAAAAATGAACGAATAATTCAAATCAAGATTCTGATTAACTAAAAAATTGAGCGGCTGGATTAGAATACCTGATGATTGTGTAATGCCTTGTGAAAGGAGTCGATTGGCGATCATGGTTGATCGCAGTTCTTGATTGAGTCCACGGCGGAGCATCTGCGAATTTTGAATGAACGATCATATCAAAGACGTACTAGAGCCTCTACTTCGTCAGGCGATAAAATCGATGAATGTTTTTGTCTCTGAAAGAATGAAGAGTGATAATTTTATGTTTCTTGGGTTTCTTGGGAAACGGCTTGGGGCTGCGGAGCGGACTCCTCGATTTGGTTCAAATTTTAGTAACTGCCAGTGCCAGCTAATGCACAGACGGTCCTTAATCTTTCCTTGTCCTTTTTTTTTTTTTTTTAATATGTCGCCAGCTAATTTTTTATAAATAAAATTAGGTGTTATTTAAAAATAATATTATCAAAAAAAATTAAATTATTCAAAAAAACTTACTGCAAATAATATATAGTAACAACCGAATTCTATAATAAAAAAATATCACAGATATCATATTAAAATTACAAAAATATAAAATAATTGGTCAAAACTATCAAATTAATCATTTTTTGTGAAAATATAAAAAATATTGGAATAAATATATACGGTATTAAATTTCAAAACTTTCAACTTTTAGAATTAATGACCGTTCAAATATTTCATGTTCACGTTCAATTGTTATCTTTAAATTTGTTTATCATAATTTCTTCTCTCACATCATATTCTAAAAAAAATAAATTCCTATTTCTTGATTCCACACAATTATCAAATTGAACATCACTCACAAAAATATCCAAATATCCAAATTAATATATAAAACATTTTAGAAAACAAACAATCTTTTTACACAAAATTTATTGTGTAAAATAAGTTTTAAATTTTTATAGTTTGAGGATATTTAAATATTTCATTTATACCTTAAATAGTTATCCTTAATTTTTGTTTCGGTAGAGGAAACATATTCGAGTAATCTTTGCCTTAGATAATTATTTTATTTAAATAATTTTTTATATAATTTGTTATCATTTTTAATTGCATATCATATTTAAATTCCATTCTACCTTCTTAACATGACAACCCGAGCAAGATGAGATGTAACTCAGATCATATGACACTTATTTAGTATGGGAACATCTTCAATATACATTTTCTTGATTTTAAATCACCGATTCAATGACTTCCCTTCCCTTATGTCCCTCTTGTCCAACCTGACGTTGCAAAGGATCGGCGAGGATTCAAACTTCCAAGTATGCCAAGTTTTCAAGCCCCCAAAAACATACCTTCCTTCAAGAGCCCAATTTGGCCCAATTTGCAATACGGTCCCGCTCAGACATCTACCCACAGGCATCTCCAACGTAATACAATTTCCTTCCTCATTTCTATAATTTTAGATTTAAATCTTAATATATTAAAAAATATTCAAATCTATTCCATCCAAAGGCAATTTTTTTTAAAAAAAATTCATATGCCCCCCCTTTTTTTTTTTTACAAAAGTAATAACTATCTATCATTTGAAAAAAATATTACAAGTCACTTGTTAGTCATTGAATTTTTTATTATAATTATATTTATTTATTTATAAATATGATAAAATTTAATAATTAAAAAAACAAAAATAAGATATAATGCATTTAATTTTTGGTCAGATATTTCATAACATGCAAACTTACATCTTTTTAATTACCGATCAAATATTTCCGTAAATTTATATTTGGATATAGTAATTAAATGAACTGAATCCAAAAAGAGGGTGTGTGGACTCCTTACATTTGGTGATTTGTTTTAAAATTGTTTTCTCTTTCTGCCACGTGGCAAGCTAATCGTAGAAAACTGACCGAATGATCTGACGACCGTTGTGCCGCATTTTTTGCAAAGCTCCATCCTCTCGATAGTCGATATAAATTGTAAATCCAAAGCAACTTCACAGTTCACACTCCTCTCTCTCTCTCTCTGCATAATTTCTTCACAGAAGCCCTAATTCCTCTCACATCTCTCAATCACCATGACGATTCATCCAGCTTCTGATCGAGGTTTGAGTCTCTCTCTCTCTCTCTATCTCTCTGCTTAATTTCTTCAGAGAAGCCCTAATTCTTCTCACTTATCTCAATCACCCCGACCATACGTCCAACTTGACTCTCTCTCTCTCTCTCTCTCTCCCTCCCTCTCTGCATTGTTCCAGGAGCTTTTGATTGTTGCAGAGATGAATCTTTTTATGCGATTTGGTTCGTGTTCATTACGCGATTAAGCTTTAAATTTGAAGTCTTTAGTTATAAGATTGGATTCGAAGAATTTATTGTCTTCATGTTCTTGATTGACCATGGTATATACCTTAAATTTTAGACTATCATTCGGGCCTTCTTAAGAAAGCATACATATCTGGAAGTACAATTAGGTTTGAGACTTGAAAGCGTGATATTTGTCCACTAACACTCACTACCATATATTGAGGTTAGTTGCGGTTAATTATGGAAGGTGGAGCGAGTGAATATAATTGGGAAATGTTGCGGTAATTCAATTGGTTTAATAATAGTAAAGAGATCACTAATGGCATGTAAATTCTTCTGTTATGGTGGTGCTGGATGCTCTCTTTTCTTATTTTTTCCCCTTTCTTTGAATTCCAGACTATTGTAAAGTGCCATAGATCCGTCCCTTAATATTATTATACCATTATATTTATTTCAACTGGCTTGTTTTATTGACTATTTTGCTTCTTGCTTTGTGAATCGTGGGGTAACCCAATCTTTCATACAGATGATCGCAAGGATAAAATGAGCTCTTATTTCGATCTCCCACCATTGGATGTTTCCATTGCATTTCCCCAGGCAGCCCCAGCATCTGTTTTCCCTCCTTGCTGTAAGAGACTCTCGAAGTTTACTTCTGGCGAATATTTTAATTTTGATCTGATGATTTTGCAAGTTATTTATTGATGTTTCTTTTACTGACAATGTTAAGGCTAGATACTAGCCAGGAAATTTCAATATTCTCCTTTCTTAAATTCGTTATTGTTTCTACTTGCATTCTGTAATTTAAGTTATTAGTTCTGTTACAATTGCAAAGCTTCCAATGGACAGCCTCCTTACTAAATGATTCTGGTCGTTTAAAAATTACAGCTTCAGACTATTATCAGTTTGATGATCTATTAACTCCAGACGAGCGGGCCATCAGGATGAAAGTGAGACAGTGTATGGAAACAGAGGTTGCTCCAGTTATGGCCAGGGTATCTACTTTGACTTGTTCTCTCTTAGTTTGTTACTGAGTTTTATGGTAGGACATTTTAGGCTTCTCGTTCGTACTTGTCATTGTATGTTTGCCAAGGTAAACTAGCCAAATTAGCCCTTTGCATTTCATACACTTTGATATTGAGAGAAAACTGAGATATGGCTTGTGGATACTTTTTCTAGTACTGGGAGAAAGCAGAATTTCCATTTCATATTATTCCAAAGATTGCTGCATTGGGCATTGCTAGAGGAACTATTAAGGTGATTTCTAGAATTTTCTTTTGTATAATTTAATTCTTTCCTTAAATATGAAAACTGTTGGATGTCTGATTTGGTAGTTTTCTTGATCCTTCAGGGATGTGGATGTCCAGGAATGTCCATTACTGGAAGTGCTATTGCAACCGCAGAATTTGCTAGAGTTGATGCCAGCTGCAGTACATTTTTTTCAGTGCATTCTTCTCTTGCAATGCTCACCATTGGTAAGATACCTACCAACTACAAACCCCATACCCCACCCTAAACAAAATGTCTAAACCTAATATTTGTTTTCTATACCTGCAACTGTTGTTAGATGTCTTTCATATATGAGTTGCTGGATTACTAAGTTTAGTGATGTAACGTCAAGTGTAGCACTCTGTGGGTCTGAGGCACAAAAGCAGAAATATTTACCTTCTTTGGCAAAATTTAAAACAGTGGCTTGTTGGGTGAGTCTCTTCTAGGTACAGATATTGAATTCAGAGTATGGTTGCCCTTATTGTGCTATAGCTACTTACATATGTTTGCCCACTCCTCAGGCATTGACTGAGCCTGACTATGGAAGTGATGCAAGTGCATTGAAAACAACAGCAACCAAGGTCCTAGATTCTCCTCTTTTCTGTTGTCCATTCTTGTCACTGGTTTAATTTGTTTGTTAAGTTATTTATCTTTGGAGGCCTTGATGGGTGTTACATGATGATGTGAGATGGTCAGGTGGAAGGAGGTTGGACACTAGAAGGTCAGAAGCGGTGGATTGGGAAGAGCACTTTTGCTGATTTGTTGGTTATTTATGCCAGAAATACAACCACTAATCAGATAAACTGGTATTTGAAATGCCCACTCCTCAATCCCCTGTATGCATTAATAAATTTAATGTAATATGACCGATGAATTTGCCAGACTGGAATGGACTAATCTACCTTGTAAGAATAAGAGATAATTTGATAGAATCCAAAAGAAAAATTTCTAAATTTCTCCAATTGCAATCTATTAACATTATATTCTGGCGCCCTGTTTTAGAAGTCACATGTTGTTTTCCAATGTATATAGGTTTACTTGCTTGCAGCCAAATCATTGTTACTAATTTTTGCTGCAAAGCCGAGGTGAATGGGGGCATTTGGTAATTAGCAACAAAAGCTTGTATCATCCCATGATGAAGAATATTTTTCTTAATCTGCTCAACAGATTGTGGATTTAGTTACTATTTTATAAGTATTGATATGTTTTCAAACAGCATAAAATAATACTTAATATCTGTACCGTATCTCTTGTTTATTTCAGTTATATAGTGAAAAAGGATGAACCTGGTCTAACAGCTACTAAAATTGAAAATAAGATTGGGTTGCGAATTGTTCAAATGGAGATATTCTCTTAAACAGAGTGTTTGTCCCTGATGAGGACAGATTACCTGGTGTGAATTCTTTTCAGGATACAAATAAGGTATGTTGCTATCAAGTTTTTATAAGGTGCTTGTTCTCTGCGGATATGACCCTCTGCTGATACTGTTCTTAATCTCCTCAGATCATCATCTCAGTAGTGTTAATTATGGGTAGAATGGCTTTTCTGACAGTAGAGTGGTTATTGTTATTTGTCATCTATTGACTTCTGACTCCACCAGGGGGTACTAAGGAGTTCAATGTCAATGTGACGAATGATTATCTTGAATCTTTTTGTTATGTGGGAAATAATGCAATGGAAGATCAGCCAAGAAGAATTGCACAATTCAGAGTTAGAAAAACTCACTTTCATTCCCTTAAAAGAAAAGACTCCTCTGATAAAAGAGAAGTAACTCCCCACTAGAGAGCCACTTAATCTCCCTCCCCTTCAGTCTATAGACTGAAAACACAAATTCATACACCATGCCTCTCACTATCCCCTGATCCCCTTATTTAACATGTTTTCTACCCCATAACTACCCTTGATTCCCTGCTGCAAGTTAGTTATTCCATGCCAGCATTCTGGTGCAACTTCTTCTTGCGTTGATAAACCAAAAGCCCCTTAGGTACCAACTCATCATCCACATGTCCAGCTTCGGCCACATCCTCATCCAGCTGGCCTCTTGTGGCTTCAATCCTAACACTTTCTTTATCCTTGGATTTGTGCCTGTGAGAAATCCACTTTGCCTTCAAAATTTTTGTTTTCATCTTACTAATTGAAGAAAAGAACGCAGAAACAGTGAAACTAAATCAGCAACTTTGTCACCCCCTGAAGAATGAAGGAAAAAAAAAAAGGAAAACGGAAAAACCTTGATGCACTTGGGTATTTTCATCTGTGACAATTATGATGGCTTTCTCAGGCCTCTTCTATCACAAGTTCTTTTGCATGTGCCTGTATTGATTTCCTTGTTGGATGTACTCTAATTATTAACTGTAGCATAAACTGTGGCTTTAAATTGTTTATAAAGAATAGGATTCATTTTGTGAACAAGGTTCTTAGGAAACATGAAATCAGATGACCACTTAGAATTAGAGAGGGGCTGAGTGCCGTGTGGATGCAATTTGTAGAAATAGTGAAATCATGTCCCTTTGGATGTTTTTGAGTATTTGTTTAGCATTCTGCTTCTCTTTTCACACCCTGCAACTCTTGTGATTCTTAGTTTCCATTTTTTTTTTCCTTTAAATTTCTTCCATCATCTTCTCAAAGCTGGATAGATTTCTACCTTCTCCCCTCTTAAATTGTGGCTTATTCTTGTGGAAGTTTGCTCACATGGCTAACATGCATGGATTTGCAAGTTGTCTTTTGATGGCTTTTCGTTTGCCTTTTGTATTTGGACTTTATGCATGGCATGCATTTCTTAATTGTCAAATAACTTCTTACAGAAATGATGTTCATAAATAGGTCCTTGCGGTTTCTCGTATTATGGTTGCCTGGCAACCCATCGGCATTTCAATGGGTATTTATGATGTGTGCCACAGGTATTCAGCTACACACAATCGGCATTGTATGTACTGTTTCTTTTTTGCTTTATCAGTAGCCTTATGCTAAAATTTGAGAGCTGAATCAGGTATCTCAAAGAGAGGAAGCAGTTTGCAGCACCATTGGCAGCTTTCCAACTTAACCAGCAGAAACTTGTACAAATGTTGGGTAATGTTCAAGCAATGCTTCTAGTAGGATGGCGCCTATGCAAGTTGTATGACAACAGGAAAATGACTCCTGGTCATGCCAGCTTGGGGAAGGTAACAGCCCATCTGCATAATGTGCATGTCATTTTCAAATATATTGCCTAACATAATCCAATTATTAATGCTCAGGCATGGATCACCTCAAAAGCAAGGGAGACTGCAGCTCTTGGACGGGAGCTACTGGGTGGCAATGGAATCTTGGGTGACTTCTTAGTTGCAAAGGTATTGTTAGAAATTTTGTTGCCGGCTTTAAGCATTAAGGGACTCACGAAGGCATTAAATTCAAATGAAGTTTCAGATATCTCAAGATGTAGACAGATCCATATGGGACCCTAATTTTGACAATTTGACTGTTGAAATGCTTGATTGTTGCATTTGAGGCATTTTGTGACTTGGAGCCAATTTACACATATGAAGGCACTTATGACATCAACACCTTGGTCACTGGTAGGGAAATTACAGGAATTGCTAGCTTCAGGCCACCACTTTTGAACAAGCAGAGTCGCCTGTAAGACAGAACCTACTGATAATTGCTGGAAATGCACGAGTAAAAATTATGTTGCAGTGTATAAACAGTGCAATGAAGAGCATAAAATGGGTATGATCTCCTTGCCCATGGATGTGTTATTGTCACATGAGGAAATGTAAACATTTTACTTCACCTTAGAACTGCAGATACATTTTCCAATTTCATGACTTTGCTTGTGATACGATTCTAATCGACCGCAAGGTTGGCTTGATGGTGCTGCCACTGTTGTTTAGAATACAAGTTTTGACCAATGGTTTTGACTAATGATTTGTTGGCGTGGGAAGGGAACATCATCCCTTAACTAAGCATTTGGGTTTGAGCCTCTTTGGATATGGAAAAACTTTATTGGAAGATCATTCAAAAATGAGTCTGATAGTAGGTCGATTCGGATTAATTAGGATGAAGTCTCAGATACTAGTGGAGGTAACAAAAAAAAAAAAAAAAAAAGGGAAGAATACAAGGCTGAGCCTGTGGAGTTGCCTAAAGTCAAACAACCGCCCAAATATGTGTCATGGAGCAGTGCAATCAATATATTTGCCAGAAACTTCCCTTGGTTTTTGAGAATTGAGTACTGCCGCAAATTATTGTCTTTTTAATAAAAATGCTATTTTTTTTAATTATATTCGATGCTTACGTTGAATCTGATTTAAATTTGATTAGATTTTTAAGGAATAAAATTCTTATAAAATTAATTTTTATTATATATAAAATTTAATTAAAATTTTATTTAAAAGATATCAATTATTTAGTTCAATTAGGCAACATTTCAAATGCTTTCCTAAAAAATGCTCCTTAAAAGTAAAAATGGTGTGACCCAGATGGAGAAAAAGGGGAGGAAAGATGGAAGAAAAGTTAGGAGAAAGCTGAATAGAACAAATCATTCTGCCAAATATTTTAAATAGGTACTTAATGATATACTTTGATGAACCATAACCGACAACATTTCTCGCGAATTAGAAAATTTACCCCCAAAACATAATTGGACCGCTTACTTCCGTTGCTGCAATTTGTCGGTTCAAAAATTCTGCCACCAAAACCAAAAACTTTCTTCTACTCCAACCTAAGAGTGCCGTCAATAAATTGTACGCATACAAAACTGCACAACGTAGTCTTGCATTTCTTCATGATAGTCTCTCTGCTTCTCTCTTCAACCGCCAAAATCGAATCCTTACATGTAAATGCGTCACCGCCGCAGAACCTCACGTTCTGCGTCGGAGTCAGTATCTCCACCACCCTCGCTGACGTGTTCGTCCTCAGTGAGTCTGCATTGCCAACCAAAGTCGTCATTGCTGTTCTTAGCGGCCCCATCACAACGTTGAAATTTGCAGCCGCCCCTTCCTCTCCTCTCTCCTCTCTCCTCGCAGCGGCTCATAACCGCAGCACCGCCAGGCTCTCTTGAATCCTTGCCACTTCGTCATCCAATGCTCTCTCTTCCATTCTCGTCTCCTCCTTCAACCTAGTAGTCCTACGATTCTGTTCCTCGGATAGATTAAAGACAACCACGGTCAAGAGATGGAAGGCGAGATTGAGCTTGAAGCGTGAAATCCAGAGGAAAGTATGTTCGAGAGGAGTGAACCAGGGAGGAGAGAAAACGGAGAAGGCGTCGCATTGAGCAGCCTTGGATTTTTCTTCGGAGTATTGTTGGTAGTGAGAGAGGACACGTGCGGTAAGGTCTCGGAGATAGTCATCACTTGGATCGTCTGAGGAGCGTTGGGCTGAGAGGAGCTCGTCTAGGTAGTGTTCTTGGCGAACTAACCGGCTTTCAAGAAAGGTTTCGAATGTGCCTGCATTGCTGCCGGAAGTTGAGGTGGAGAGAGTTCCACTGGTGGAACCAGCAGCCATTATTTTTGCATAAATTGTTGAAATTGAGAGAGGAGGGAGACAGAGAGAGAGAGAGAGCGAATTGGAGGGGAGTGAAGAAGATAGCTTCCAATCCTATTTATAGCACGAGGAAAGGGAAGCGGCAAAACATTTTCTTTTCTTCTTTATTTTTGTTTTGGTTTTTGTTTTTTGTTTGAGGCGGAGAAGACGATGTCTCTCTCTTGTTAGGTTGCTTAACGGGAAAGCAGCCCGTACCCGTACAGATGGGTCCGAGAGAGAGAGAGAGTTCACAAGTGAACAACCCGACAACTTTAACAACAAAAAACGAACCCAAAAAAATGGAAAGCCCATTTAGCTCATCGCGAACACTATTAAATTTGGTCATATATAACTCAAAATATATTCTACATCCAATAAAAGAGTGAATACTCTTAGCCCATTTACCCCCGCCCTACGGCGGAGAAATTATTTGCTACACGTATTTAAAAGGTGTTAAAAAAAAATTAAGGGACTATCCCATTTTTCTTCCTCACGTATTCTTAGAGTGAATACTCCGAATTTAGATGACTCTAAAAATTGAAAATTTCTAGCTAATTTGTAAAAATTAATAAAAAAGTTGTCTGTTAAACTTACAAAGGGGAGGGGAGGGGAGGGGAATCGGTGCTGGGCCAAGACTCAACTTTCAGTGGCTGAGGAACTAACTGTGCGAGTGGTGTGTTTGTGCTCCAGTTCGGTGGATCTTGTCTTTGTCGGCAATCCTATGGCATTGGAATCTTCGACGCAGAAGATCCTAATAGTCTGATCTGATAAAAGATTAAGTTAGCCGGTAAATGAAGTTTCTCCCGATATCAATGTAACAATTATGATTATTAGTTAATATATTAATTAGTGATTAATACATTAGTTAGTAATTAATATATATGATTAAATAATTAATAAAAATAGTTTAAATAATAATATTAAGATACGTATTGAGTATTGAATTAAATTGAATGTAATGAAATCTCTCTTTTTTCTATTTGTATTCTCTCTCCCTTTGTAGTCTTTTTCTCTCTATCTCTCAATTCTCTCGCTTTCTTTATACTCTCTCTCTCTCTCCTCTCTCTATCTTTATACTCTCTCTCTCTCTCCTCTCTCTACCTCTCTCTGTACATTTTCCCCTCTCTCTAAAGTTGATTCATAACAAATTGATATCAGAGCATACGATTCATGGCATAATCAATGACGGAAGATGATTAGTTTAAAAAATATAAAAAAGAACGAGAGCCTTATAGAGAAGAATGGAAAAAAAATGGGAAGAATACGATAAAAAGATCGACGCTCTCACGAAAAGCATTAATGACATATTGAACATTTTATTAAAAAAGTTTGGTATTGATGAAAATATCAAAATTTTGATGGAAAAAAAGTAAGAAAATGGAAAGAAATTAGAAAGCAATGAAACAAATCAAGTGGCAAATGAAACAATATCAAAATCCATGAAAGAAGAAGGTATTGATACATTTTTTGAGTTTTTCATTCTATCTACTTCTAGTGAAGAAATGTTGAAATCTATTCTTAGTAAAGAAATGTTAAGTGTGAAAGAATGGTCACAAATGATTAAAAAAGAACCTATTAATGGTGATTTCTTGTCAAACCTTTCAAAAGTTGAAATTTTAGTGTTTATTGAATTCTTCATTCGAAGCAAGATTTTAATTGTCAAAGAAAGAAGTTATTGATGGTGATTCTTGCCAAATTCTCAAACAATTGAACTTCCATTGTTCGTTGGGAAAAATCATTCACCAAAAAGAAGTTCAAGAAATGTCTCTTTCAAACTCTCTTATCTCTATTTTTCTTTCACTACTCTTTATGCAACTCAAGTCACATTGATTGCTCGTCTTCATCACCTTATCTTTTAACACAAATGTAAATTTTGGTTCAAGATTCATGGATTCAAATCTCAATTTTTGGTTTTCCAGGACAAGGCTGTTCTCAAAAGAGGAAGTATTATAACAATTATGATTATTTGTTAATCATAATTAGAAATATTAACTAATGTTTAATACATTAGTTAGTAATTAATATATGTGGTTAAGTAGTTAATAAAAATAGTATAAATAGTAATATCAAGTATATATTGAGTATTGAATTGAATGTAATGAAATCTCTCTTTCTCCTCTTTGTATTCTCTCTCCCTCTCTAGTCTTTCTCTCTCTATCTCTCAATTCTCTCTCTTTCTTTTTCTCACCTCTTTCTACCTCTCTTTCTATACATTTTCCTCTCTCTCTCTCAAGTTGGTTTATGACAATCAATGCGGCTCTCTCCTTAACCCCACAATAGTCGTCCCACTAACCGAACGTAGTACACCTAGTAAGGGTGATCATACCGATCAGACAATCAAGCGTCAATTTCACGACCGAAGATGACCCAAAGACTCATCAACGGTCGAATAACTGATCTATAGCCAACATCTCTAACGATTCTAAAGGAATGCCAGAACATCCTAATAACCCTAGTTTCCTATTTCAAAACGGCATCTCTGGAATCTTTTAGCCAAATAAAATATCTCTCTCGAAGATGAAAATTTTCAAAGGATGAGAATCGCAACCAACAAAGAATATTGAGTTTTCAAGATTTTCGGATCAACCCGATAAGGAAGGTAGGGTTGAAACCCCTAAGCGGCGTACGACTCTGAAAGGTATAAGATTTCTCAAAATCCTCTAAGCCACCTACGTTCTAGAGGCCAAACACATTAGGCACACCAATTATAGAGAATCATTCTCTCAAACTCTCAGTCTGTTCTTTCATTTGAAAACCGCTCTTTACTGACTTGAGTGTCGGAGTCTCCCTGCCGGAACATCCTCCGGCTGTTTTTGCAAGTGTTTTCCTTTCCACTGATAGAGACCGTTTGAATCTACAAAGAATCGATATCTGTAGAGTTATAACCCACCTCCAACGCCTTGGTTTTTGAGAGTTGAGTATTGTTGGAGATAATTGTCCTTCTAATCAAAATGCTATTCTTTTTTTTTTTAATAATTTATTATATTCAATAATCACGTTGAATCCGATTAAATTTGATTTGAATCAAATTAAATATTTAATCGATGAAAATTTTTCAAAATTTATTATTATTATGTATAAAATTTAAATTTAAGATTTTATTTAAAAAATATTTATATTCAATTACTTACCCAACTAATGTAATGTTATGCTCTTTAAAGTAAAAATTGTCTGACCCACAAGGAGAAAAAAGGGCATGAAAGAGTTGGAAGACAAGGACAAAGCTGAATGCAACAAATCATTCTTGAAAGCTGCCAAACATTTATGTAGGTACTTAGTGATATACTTGATGAACCATAGCCGACAAGATTTTTCCCGCGAATTAGAAAATTTACCCCCAAAACATAATTGGACCGCTTACACCCGTTACTGCAATTTGTCGGTTCAAAATCAAAACCTTTCTTCTTCTCCTACCTAAGAGTGCCGTTAATACATTGTACACACACAAAACTGCACAGCATAGTCTTGCATTTCTTCAAGATCGTCTCTCTGCTTCTATCTTCAACCCCCAAAACCGAATCCTTACCTGTAAAAGGGTCGCCGCCGCCAGAAACCTCACGCTCTGCGGTGGAGTCAGTATCTCCACTACCCTCGCCGACGTGCTCGTCCTCAATGAGTCTGCATTTCCGACCAACGTCGTCATTGCTGTTCTTAGCGGCCCCATCACAAAGTTGAAATTCGCAGCCGCCCCTTCCTCTCCTCTCCCCGCTCTCCTCGCGGCGGCTAATAACGGCGGCGCCGCTAGGCTCTCTTGAATCCTTGCCAGCTCGTCATCCAATGGTCTCTCTTCTATTCTCGTCTCCTCCTTCAACCCAGTAATTCTACGAATCTGTTCCTCGGATAGATCAAAGACAACCTCAGCCACGAGACGGAAGGCGAGGCTGGGCTTGAAGCCTGCAATCCAGAGGAAAGCATGCTCGAGAGGAGTGAACCAGGGAGGAGAGAAGACGGAGAAGACGTCGCATTGAGCGGCCTTGGATTTTTCTTCGTAGTATTGTTGGTAGTGAGAGAGGACTCGTGCGTTAAGGTCTCGGAGATAGTCATCACTTGGGTCGTCTGAGGCGCGTTGGGCCGAGAGGAGCTCGTCTAGGTAGTGTTCTTGGCGAACTAGCCAGCTTTCAAGAAAGGTTTCGAATGTGCCTGCATTGCTGCCGGAAGTCGAGGCGGAGAGAGTTCCATTGGTGGAACCAGTAGCCATTATTTTTGCATAAATTGTTGAAATTGAGAGGGGAGAGAGAGAGAGAATGAAAAGAGGGAGAGAGAGAGGGGGAGCGAATTGGTTAGTAGTGGAGAAAAAAGCTTCCAATCCTATTTATAGTACGAGGAAAAGGAAGCGGCAAAACATTTTCCTTTTTTTTTTTTGTTTTGGTATTTGTTTTTTGTTTGAGGCGGAGAAGACGATGTCTAATGTTACGTTGCTTAACGGGAAAGCAGCCCGTTCCGGTACAGATGGGTCTGAGAGTGGGAGAAGTTCACAAGTGAACAACCCGACAAAAGAGTAAGTTTAATCTCAAAAAACGAACCCATAAGATGAAATCAACCTATTTTGCTTTAAAAAAACATAAAAAGCCCATTTAGCCGATTGTGAACACTATTAATTTTCACCTTTGATAAACTTTTTTTTGTAATAATTATATATATTTTTCCTTTTTCTATAAAGCGGAAAGAAAGGAGGAGGAAGGTTGGCCAAAAAAGAGAAAAACATAAATCTTCTCATGTTCTATATTATTGATTTTTTTTTTGGTAGGGTACTTTTTCCCTTTCTTTACACCATACACTAACATTTACCCCCACCCTACGGTGGAGAAATTGCTTGCTACATATATTTAAAATGGGTGAAAAATTAGGGGATTAATATTTTATCCCATTTTTCTTCCTACCACGTACTCCTAGAGTGAATACTCTTAATTTAGATGACTTTAAAATTTTAATTTTTTTAAACTAATTCACAGAAGTTAATAAAAAAAAGTTGTCTGTTCAAAAATTATTACTATTTAATTTTTGGAAATAATTAAAAAAAAGCATTTTTCTGTAACATGGTAAGATTCATGAACGTGGTATTTTCACTAAATTCATGAACACTAACCGCCAAGTAAACACGGGCTAATAGGACATCGCATGAAAGATTGTGCATTCGAAAATCGTCGCCCATCTCCATTAGACACCTCAGCCATGAACTAAACCTATAACCTATGTAGTCACAAACGAAGGGACAATTGGCAAATACTACGTAGACCAGATAGGAGGGTAAACGAAAATCACATATATATATCATAATTTAATAAAGGTGAGGAGAATCGGTGCTGGGCCAAGACCGAGACACAACTTTCAGTGGCAGAGGAACTAACCGTGCGAGTGGTGTGTTTTTTCTCCAGCTCGGTGGATCTTGTCTTTGTCGGCAATCCTATGGCATTGGAATCTTCGACGCAGAAGATCCTACTACTCTGATAAGAGATAAATTTCTTGGCCGACTTGGCCTTCAAATTTGCCTTAAAAAGATTTGGACGAGAACGTATGGGTATTACTTTTTTTTTTTTTTTTGGGCTTTCATCGGTTGGGTTTACTTAGTCTAATCCGACTAAGCACTCTGAATCTCATTATGGAGTTGACTCTTTCAATTCTTATCTTTATATTTTTAAGATTTAATTTTAAAATCTTATTAAAAGAATTTAGTATCTTACCACTATAGCCACCTAAAGAGATTGGTACTTTATGGATATTAATGGTAGACCGAAAAGTTTGAATCACCGATGCCTTGTCATAATCCCTCCCGACGCATCTCATGCCACATGATGTTAGTTCATGAATCAAACATATGAGAAAATTAAAAATTAAATAAATTGAATTTGATACACGGCCCATGTCAGAAAGTTTTAAATGCTTTTTATTTAATTAAAAATATATTTTAATCAACTTAAAATTGTTTATAATAATATACTAATATAAGCTATTATATGAGATCAAATTTATTTAATTTTAACTTATTTATGCAATATTATTATGTACCTGATTAAAATATTATCCAGTTAACAAAATTATAATTGTATAGCCTGGTTGGAGTAATGTTTGAAAGTGCGGGAAATGTCTCCCAGGGAGAGTTAAAACGATAAAGGCCCCCCACTTTTACCTCTTCTTCATCCCGTTTGATTATATCTTTTTATATTAAAAACAAAAGTGCAGAAAACTAATTGGCTTGATCTTCTCTTGCACCCATCACCAATGGTGTCCAACTGTTCTTGGTATAAATACCACTGGGTGGCATGACGTTGATAAAAAATTCTTTGATGTAATCACAAAATAGGCGCCCGACCAAGACTTTCCATGCAACGTAAGCACTTTAGGGTGAAATGGGCCATCATTCACCGGGTCTTTGGATGCGGGGATTGGGCAAAAGAAAGAAGACTATTACTGTATAACAAATACCTTTGCCCATGAACCCTTAGTGTATTAGAGAGGGTCTTCGTCTTCTTCCTCGAGCAAAAATTCATCTAGTAATAGTCAAGGTGGGTTCGAAGGAATTGGTTATGGGTCTTTCTGAGGGAGTAGATTCTCATCTTTTGGATTATTATATTATTCAGGAGTGTCAATAGTTAATGGATGAAGTCAGGATTCTTTCAATCCAAGTTAAAGGAAATAATTGTGTGGATCTTCCCGTTCGTTTCGGCTAGTCGGTTTCTAATGGTATCCATGAGTTGATTTCCCCTCCTAAAAAGGTTTATAGGGTCCTTCATAGTGATATTCGAGACTCGGCTTTCCTTCAAAACTAGTGTCCTTGCCCCTATTGTAACAAAAAAAAAAATACTTTTGCCCATTTTTCCCTTCAATTTTCATCAATCACATGCAATAATTTATGAACTACAAGTATATTAAACGAATCTGGTATATAACCTTAAAAGTTTACTGATGCAATGCAATCAATGGTTTTGTGAATTTTTAAGTTTTGTGCGTACTGGCATATTTTAGGCTTGAGGGAGATAATGTAACTCTGCACCGTCCACCTTTACCAGATATGCGCCGTCCTTTTGTGATCCAACAGCCCTCTCCAAGACAAACCGCCCTCCTAATGGTTAACAAACAAAAATACCGATGGAGAAAACAAAAGGTCGCTCTTAGTGCCGGCGGTGACTTGTGAGTAAACTGGAAGTGATCGTAGTCCCAGTTCGGCCCGAGGCACAGGGCCACAAGATTCCAAATATTTGGAAAACAAAAATTCAAAACATTCAATTTGAAACCAAGGCAAGCATTCATTGGTCATTGGTCAAGAATGGGAAGCAAAAGACTTGAAATCCCTGGAGCTTCCCCAGACAGCCTGAATTTTCGGCCCACTCACAATACTCGTATAAACAAGGGCATGCGTACATGAATTCCCCGTTTCTTATTGTCATCTTTTCTTGAAGCCATATTTTTTCCTTTCGTAGAAATATCTGTTTTGGCACTCCCCAAGTTGACAATCTTCGGACACCCATCTCTGTCCTCCTGCTGAGTACACTCTTTGCAATAATAAGCATCAGAAATTCCAACACCTCCTCATATAACGCACCGACCTTGGAAGGTTCCATTGTTACATTCATCGCAGACCCTCACAAGAGTGCAAGGACAAACATATGAGTCACAGATCACGCATTTACCATCACACACTTCTCACATAGACGTCCAATAGCAATCCCCGTTTGCTTGAGGCACATAATTAGATCAGGGTGATGCTTGGCCATGCTTTATAAGTTTCAATTTTAGCCCTCTCAAACAAAAACCCTTCCCCGCACAAATTGAAAAATGCGAATGTTCAGTATCTCAGAAGTTCACTAACCACATATCGGGTTGTGTGTAGAGTAAAGGGTATCAAGGCCCATCAAAACGAGGTTTCTTCCTAAGATGAAGTCAGAGCTAGTAAATAGGCATGTAGTCCCATTATTCTCAGTGACAAAGGTGATTGGGGCGCAAGATCAATGTGGCTCTCTCCTTAACCCCACAAGTGACACCATAGCCATAAAACTTGTTTGTCATTAGCTAAGTTGACCTTAAACATAAAAATCAGATCAAAAAGAGACAAAGGGTCGTCTCCGGTAAATAAGCAGCGAATACAGTCATCGACTCAACTGTTTTGTGTTGCCATATGCTCTCTCTCTCATTTTTTTTTTTTTTAAATCTTATTATTATCATTACTCGAATATATATTAAACTTAAAACCTCATATCGAAACAGCTTTCCATGCAAAAGTAGGACAAGTTAGCAGTGATGCACAAAAATGCAAGGATCAGTTTGCATTTTCTTCTTCCATAGACATAATACAACCAGACTGCCATTTGCTTCACAATCCATTTATCAGTTTGCATTTTTAATTTGTTCAGAAAAATGCAAGGTTGAATCACGGAGAAACTACTTTTTCACTAAGACAAACGGCCAGGAGAGACAGAGATTGGATAGTTTGCATGAGACAAACCCACATTGGAGAACCAAAAAAAAAAAACATAGGCATTGCATTACAATTAGAAGAAACATACAAAGCAGAAACAACCTTGATCTAATAGTACAGGCATTACAATTAGACGAAGCCCTTAAAATTTTATAATATATATATATATATATATATATATTATATAACTAATTTCATAAATCATAATCCCAAATGCCATTCGTCCCCTAAAAATTATAACCCTAAGTGCATAGAGTATTGGGCGAACAAATGTTTGCAATTCAAAAGAATCATCCACAGTATTGACTCTCTTCAAGTTTACCACAAAGGATATTGATTGCCCTAGAAAGCTTCGAATGATCCTTCATTCTACTAAATTCACAATTCAAAGGATACTCAGTGTGAGCAACCCGAAGCTGAAACTGAACCCATAGACCTATTGCGACCAGACAGCCATTTTATTTTCCCATCTATTTATCAGTTTGCATTTTAATTTGGTAAGACAAAAGCAATGTTGAATCATATAGAAACTATTTGTAAAGACAAAGGCTATCGAATCGACACTGCCGTCGTTATTATTATTAAATGAAAAGGATTAAGTGGGCCTAGCATCCTACATCGAGATGACGCATCCCAACTAAGGTAGAGCTTTGGGCAGGTGACCAAGTTTGCTCCACCCTATATATTACCTTTTTATATAATTGTTGAATTTCATTAAATTGTTAAGTAATAAATCAAAATATACATGAAGCAAACCGTGAATATGGCTACATTGCTATGATAATGAAACTCGGCCATACTAAATGAACTCCATTTTGAACCACATTTAAGGACTTTCTAGCTCATTAAACAGAATCTTGAGACTTCATAAACGTGAAACCAAGTTCAAACTCGTTTATCCTCTTATATTTGCTAACCAAAGTGGAATTAAAAGGGCAACTGCAATAAACAAACTACTTGTCAACATCTAAAAATCAACAGTTGAGTTGGTTTACTAGAAAAATTCACATGGACTTGGTGAGGAGCTGCGAGTATATATTTAAAAAAAAAAAAAAAAAAAAAAAAAAAAAAAAGCCCTGCACAATTAAGAGTTCCAGATGGCCATTGACTCCAAGTCATCTGGTTAGCACCATGATTTTCAAGTCACATTTTAGTAAAACCGCAATAACAATCTAAATTTTAATTCCAAATTTTAGAATTGACCATTTAAGAGATAAATATAAAAAGATAAAAAATATATATATGATTAAAATTAAAAAAAAAAAAAGAAGAAGAAATCTATAAAAATTTTAAATGACATGAGAGTTGGTCTAACTTGTTTGAATACTCTCATGTTACTCATTTCTATCTAAAATCATCTTCTCAACTAAAAGCATAACTATCAACTCTTTACAGATAACTTGCATTCAAGTTTTTAACGGTTTATTCCCTACGTTTTACTAAATCTCCTACACTTAAGTTTTCGATTCTCCTAACTAATGCGTCTTTGGGTTTTCATTGCATGTTTCTAAACCATCTCATACGATACTCTCACATCTTATCTACAATTGAACTCACTTTTAATTTAATATGTATCTTTTTATTTCTAATCCTATTTTTTCTAATTTTACCACACATCCATTTAATTATTTTCATTTCAATTACCATCATTTTATACTCTTACTATTGTTTAATGGTTCAACACTCAGTGTCATACAATAATACATGTCTAACTACGCTTCTGTAAAACTTTCACTTCAAATGCAATTGTATCGGACGATCGCAAAACATTCTAGATGTCTTCACTATTTCATCCAACGTAGTTGAATTTTGTGATTCATATCCCCATCTATATTGCTATTGTTTTGAATTATAAAACCAAATTATTGAAAACGATCACTTTTTGTACGTTCTTTTTTTTTCTAACTTAAACGTTCTTTTAACCTTCTAATAGTTGCCACTAAACGTACATCTCATATATTTAGATTTTGATTGTCTCAATTTAAATCCCCTGACTTCCAATATGGCGCTTCATAAATTCAATTTAACACTAATACCCTTTCTCATTTCATTGATTAACACTATATCATTTATAAAAAACATATATAATGATATTTCATCTTTAATACTTTTTGTTATTTCATTTATCATTATTGCAAAAAAAATGAAATTTAATGTCGAACACTGATAAAATTCAATATTAATCGACAAACTATCATTTAAATCCCTACAACTTCTTACATTGGTCACAACCCCCTTATACATATATTTACTGAGATTAATATATCTCAAGGAGCTCACCTTTCTTTATCAACGCCCATCATAACATATTTCTAAAAATTCTATCATATATTTTTTCTAAATCAATGAATATCATTTATAAGCATATCTTTTATGTTTTAAATGTCTCAATCAAATGTCATAACAAGTGAATTACTTTGATAGTGGATCGATCTGACATAAATCCAAATTTATTCCTAAACACACTTATCTCCAATATCAATATACTCCATCACTCTCTCATAATTTTATAATATGATGACTCATAAGTTTAATTTTCCTATAATTAAAACAATTTTGTATGTTTCCTTTATTATTATATAATGGTACAAATATACTCTCCCTCCATGTTTGGATATTTTCTTGATTTGTCAGATTTTATTAAAAAGACATATTAATATTACTATCACAAATTCATCCAAACATTTTCACATCTCAATAAGAATATTATCTGGTCTTATGACTATTATTTTTCATTCTCTTTAAAACCTTATTTACTTTCTAGGAACTAATTTTATGTTTAAAATCTCTATTGATCTCCTTTACTAATATTGTGATATTGCTGAAATCGCTTAAATAAACCCTCCGACCGCTTCTTTATATTCACATTACTCTTAATACACCTAATACCGTTTAGATCTTTTCGCTTTCTCTTCCTTAAGCAATTATATAAATTTCTTTTTCTCCATTTTTATTTCTTATCTCTTGTATAATTCATTATCTATCTTACTTCTTGATTCATGAATAATTTTCACCATATTTTTTGCATTGTTATATTTTTCAAATGTATCGCTAATTCTATTACTTTAAAAATTCTTATAACATTTTCGTTTGATTCGTATAATAGTTTATATTTACTCATTCCATTATCATTACTCCTTACCAATTAAAACATGACCTCTAAATATATCAAAAACCTCCACACCTATAATTTTAATATTATTAGATATCTCTTTCTACGTTATTTCAGAATCATCATTAGCGAATGAAATTGCTACTTGAATTAATTTATCACTAAAAATCATTACTTTTTCTTTTTTTTTTTAAATTCTATCACTTAATTCTTGATTTCACAAATGAGCGATTATTTTTTTTGCTTTTTAGACATGTATATCTATAATTAATAGCCTCTATTGAGTTCGTACACTCTCCGCCGGTATAATGTTTCAATCTTTACAAGTCACTCTATCACCACTCCTGATGAGAGATTTATTTAGCTAATATTCGACCCACTTTTATATATAACCATGTGCAACTCATTTTTCTTTAAAAATGTGTTTACAAATACCAAATCGAATACTATAACAAACTCTAAAAGGATACCTCTCATCTTATTCTAACTTCCAAATTCAAAGCTTTCATATACAAATTTGAATCCCTCATTTTACATAATTTCATCTAAATCTTTCCAAAATTGATTTTTACTAATTACATTTATACCTATTTGATGTACATAAACACTGACTATATTGATTATATCTTCTCTATTAATTAATTTGACAAGCAAAATTTTATCCCCCTTCTTTTTTATCTCCACTATATTCTGTTATAAGTCATTATATATAATTATTTTTATCTCATTTTTAGTTATATCATGTATCAAAATTTATGACCATAAAATTCTACTACTTCAAACTTATTCTCCACCCACTTAGTTTTTTGGAGACATGATATTAATTTTTTCATTTATTCATTATTTTTTCTATCTCTCCTAATTCTTGTATTTCAAGTGGCAAGATGAATCCTATTTTTAAATAATAATAAATAAAATGAAATGAAAAAAAAAGGTAATATATTTGCTAATAATATATAATAATAATAATAATAGTTAGAATACTTTAAAATTATAGTAATATATTTTATATTAGTAAATAATAATAATAGTAATAACAATCCCATGAGGTACGAGGAATGTTGAAAACCGACACAGAGAAATGCAATGTCGACCGACACAGAGCGATCAACAGCGATCAGCAAGGAGAGAGAGAGAGAGGAGCCGGAGAAAGAAGGGGAGACAGATCTGGGATTTTGGGGTACAAATCTAAGTTTTCCCGACGAGATTGAGACTTTCGGTGGACAGATCTGAGCTTTTCTGGCGATATTGAGGCTTGCAAGGGACAGATCTGGGCTGGAGGCGATTGTCGGAGGGAGAGGAATAGAGAGAGAGGGGGGAATTATAGGCAAGTGGAGTCGAAGGCGGGGTTGGAGGGGAGATATAGACCGATTGACAGAGAAAGACCAACAAGGCGAAGGGAGGGAGGGAGGGAGACGAACCTGATCGAGCGACGGTTGGAGGGGGAAACTACGAAACCTGATCGAGCGATGGTCGGAGAGCTGGTCAAGCAATTGAACGAAAACATTGGAGTGGAGTGGGGTGGGGGGGTGAAGAGAGAGAGAGAGAGAGAGAGAGCGAAAGCATACCTCAAGTTTATGTTGGCACTCTGCAAGCTTGTTTCTTGCTTGTGCAGATGCTGAAAAGGCATCCTGTAATTGATTTTTAGGTTAGACTAAAGGATTCGATGAAAGAGCAATCTAAGCTTCTTGGGAGCCTGAAAAATGCAAATAGAAAAATATTAAATTTAATTACCCCAGATTTTCTATATGCAGCTATAATTTCTTAAGGTGTTCTAATTCTCGGCTTTATGTCAGCAGTATCACCATCAAGTAATTTCTGTCTGTCACTTTGTCCCTCAGAAACAAGAGATATGCAAAACATAAAATCCATAAAAGTTCGTACCATACAGGAACTAGGGCAGGAGTAGCTGATATACCTCTCTTTTTGTTTTTCATTTTATGGGGATGGTAAAGCAGATGCTGGCATCTCCGCTTCGTCAATTTCAATGTCATACGGAAGTCAAAATGTATCAATGAATGTACAGGGGGGGAGAAAGAGAGAGAGAGAGAGGGAGAGAGAGAAACCTAAGCTTGTCTGTAGGTTGAGATGGGATAGACAATGGAACCTTCAAAAAAATTCCTTCCAAATGGCTTGAATCAGTGTTGCAAGTGGCAAGATTTTCAACAGAATGGTCCACTTTACCCTTTTTCAAGCCCTTAAAAATACCTCCTATCTTAGATGGGGTACTACCCCTGTTCAAAACAAAGATAGGCTATAAAAGGGTTTAGTAATACAAATTGCAAAATCATTTCCATGAACCTTTTTCACCTTCTGATATGAGGAAAAACCTGCTGCAGCTGCAGCTGCAGCAGCTGCAAGAACTTTATCATGAGGTTCTGGAAAAGACTCTGGAATCCTAGAGAAGTGAAAGTATTTATTTTTTTTTTTAAATTTACTCGCACCCTCAATAAAAACTTTCATTGTAGGTATATATTCTGCAATGCGATTAATCTAAGTTACAGCACACCTAGCCACCAAATAAAAGAATACCTGAAACCATTTTAATCAGCTAAGGAAGAGATGATAGCTCAACCTGAAAAGCAAAAACAAGGAAAAAAAAAAAGATACTGCATAAAACTAAATGCTCAATTCTAAAAGGGAGAATATCTGTGTAAAATTTAAAGGATTTATTGAAACAACAATATTGCAACTGTAATGGATTGAGCAGACTATGACTTATCGAAATAAGAACATCAAATTATCACCTAATAATAGATTAGCAAATGTACAACAATATAAAAAGCCAATACCAGGGCAATGTGTCCATTATCATCAGAACCCATTGTCTTGTTCATGTGTGCCTTGAAATTCCACCCCAAGATTGACATTGGGGAGCTTCTACATGCCAACTCCAAATCTGGCAATGATCTGGCAAGAACAGATATTAATAGTTCAACAACTGATGATAGACCAGTCCCCAGAATGATTTTAAATAAATCATATATAATAAGATAAAAAACACTGTGATTTAGCATAACAAATTAAATATCCTAAGTGCTTACCTTATTTCAACTACTCCATTCTGATATAGCAAAGCCAGGGCACATATTTCACCTTTTTTGACAGTTGTGGACCAACAACAAGGTACAAAAGGCTTCACTTTACAAACAGGTTTATTGTTACACTAAAGCATCAACATAGAAATCAATAAAAAATCATATCCCCCAAATCAATTGTAAGAATCATTTTTTTAATAAAAAAATCTGACAACTTGACGGGAAGGGAGATAATAGATTTGAAACCCTAATCTTAACTAGGATAAGGTTCAAGACCACTAGGCCAAGTGCAACACTTAAAGATAACAACAAAGAAAGTTGTAGATTCCTCTGAATCACAAATTTTGAAGAATATAAACGCAGAGCATCCTCACAGCAAAGCAAGACAAAGGAATCCAGTAGGCCGTATTTAGAAGGTGCAAGCTCTGATGAGGAAAGCTCCTCCTGAGAAATAATTCCATCTTGAGTGTTATCTTTCATCATTTCATTCTTCAATGCAGGATTGCTAGTCGATTGTTCTGGTTGATTTCCACAGGACGCTTGAGATGCTGAATTGCTCCCATCTGATTCAGAATATTTACTTAAATGACTTCACTTGGAATTGCAATCAAAACAGATAATTGATACAATTTGCTAGTCTTCAGATAAATAATATACTTGCCTAAAACATACATAGAAATTGCAGTTGACTCATGTTTCAAGTGCAGTGGTCGTGAGGCTATGTAGTTACCAGTAACACCATTAAGAACAAAAACTTTTAGATCTTTTGTTAACACAAAAATTATCTCCTACTCAGTCCTTCCAGAAACTTTTGATTGTTGGTATTTTGGGCTGTTCACAAGCCTATGGCTAGGCCTAAATGTTCTTGAAGTCACTGAAATGATTGGTAACCCCATACCAGATAGACAGTCCGTCAAATACAAACCTGATAGCAGACTCAAATCAAAAACTGCAACCTAAATGGCAGTCATAGGGAAAAAAAGGTTAGAACTTAAAATGAAAGACATGCTAGAAGAAAGTGATGCAAATTATTAATGAATGAACCAAAAATGCAAGACAAAAACACGTAAGCCATGCTCAACCACAGGCAAACCCTGAACAACGTCTTGCCCCATAACCTATGAACATTAATGAATGAACCAAAAATGCAAGACAAAAACATGTAAGCCATACTTGACCACAGGCAAACCCTGAACAACATCTTGCCCCATAACCCGTGAATTGTAGAGATTGAACAGGGGAACCAAGAAGAGAAAAGCAAGCTCTACATTGAGGACTTTTCTTCTGTGTTAAAATGTGAAATGCAATGGAGGTTCTACACTGTTAATTTATGATGTTATTCAGCACTACCACATGGTTATATATATATATAAAAAAAAAAAAAAAAAAAAAGGAAAAAATGATAAGGGAAATGCAATAACCATCACTATTAATTAACAAACTAAACACAACAAATTGGTTTTGAGGCTCTATCATATTATAAGTTAACCAAATTACCCTATGAAGATCCAAGAGTTTCGCATATAGAGGATAAATCATCAAAGCAATGCAACAAATCAAAATAATTTCCCACTTGTAATTTTCTAGACCCTACTGTGATCTATTCATATTAATCAACTGGACTAGATTGTCGCTCATGTCCAAACCAGAAAGAAACTTTTTGGAATGGGATGAAACTCATAGTTGATATATGAGGAGAAATCACCAGTGCTGTTATCTTCTGTAACATAGTGATAGCTTGCCTCATCCAAATCACCACTCAGATTGTAAATGCACACCTATACAAGATCCCAAAAGAGGAAAAACAAATCAGAAACACAAAAGAAGACTATTTTTAGAAAGAGAAATATACCACTAGAAAGATTATACAAGACCACTATCACACCCAACAGCCAATTGGGAAGTGGAGATGCAAACGTCCAAGTTTGATACGGGTGGTTGAACCAGCAACTCTTTCCCCCATCCACCCGCAAGGACAAACTACATACACTTCAAAAGAAAAGTAAATAGAAAGTGCTATCACAGACTACATACAGAGGAAAGCAGATTAGAAGGCATAGGAAAATTGCCCCAATATCACATTTTAAGAATACTATAAACCGAAGAACCGGAGTTTAACCTCACCCCAAAGAATGCATACAAAGAACTGAATATGTGGCATTCCATATCCAAACAGATCTGTCCAGATAACCAACTTCAAATCCCCTCTTCACATTCTCCCCTACCATTAATTGGTTGGGAACACTGCCAATTAAGGGCCACTTTGCATCCTTCCGTATGCTGCGATGTGAACTAATTTTTTTTGGTTCTAGCGATCTGGTGAGGATGCAGGACCAAGATTTGGTGAGAGAAAGATAGACAGAAAAATAGCATGATCAGAATTAGGAGTATTATAAGCCAAGGTAATACCTCAGAGAGCTCTGGAAGAGTTTCCACCTGAGGAAAGGGAAAAAAGGTTCACCATAGTCAAGCATGGATCAATTGTAGGTATTGATGTGGTGTATTCTATAGGAGGAACAAAGAGTTTTCTTTCCTGCTGAAACTTAGGCAGATAAGAAATTTTCATCATATTAATGCAATTGTCCTGAGTTTGTCAACACAAATAGGCAACTTGACTGATTGCACCATGATATGCCACCAGTGTGTAATAAAATCATGTCTGCAAAAGAGCCATTGAGCATAAGGTCCAAACAATAGACAGAAGTTTTCTTTCTTGCTGAAAACTTGAGGCAGATAAGAAATTTTCATCATAATAATGCAATTGTCCTGGGTTTGTCAATACAAATAGGCAACTTGACTGATTGCGCCATGATATGCCACCAGTGTGTAATAAAATCATGTCTGCAAAAGAGCCATTGAGAATAAGGTCCAAACAACAGACAGAAGTTAAAGTCTCCATCCCAGATGACCATTCAAGATTCAAAACCTGGACAAAAAGAAAAATCCAACAGGTGCCTTTTATGCTCAACACCATTACAATAATGAAATAAAATTGCAAGCCAATTGACTTACTACTAATAGTCAATCCATCCTGGTAAAATTACCTATAGCTCAGCGTTGACTAAATAGAAAGACAGAATAAAAGAACATGCAGAAAAGGTCTTACTCTTGATTCTTCTGATCCTAGTTCATCACCACCATAAATAAAACGTTGGCCATCCCCGTCAACTTGAGATCTACCATTTGCTAACCAGTGCAAGACAATGACTGGCAGTCTCCTTTTAGCAGATGAAAACTGCAGCTTAACTACAATATCATGTGACGATCCAGCTTGTTGACCTTTAGAAGAGGAAACAGTCGACATGTTCCAGAACAAGATGTCACTATCCATATGTCCAACAGAAAGAATGGACCCACTTGAAGAGGCCCAACAAAGAGCTGTAATCTCTTTGTCCTCTAAATGCTGTTCAGATAAATAATCTAGAGGAGTATCTTTCACTTCAGTTGCAGAATCAACAACTACATCCTTCATTGTAAGTTCTTTTCACCTTGAATAAGTTGGATAATGAGTAACAGTTTCCTTAAGTCAGAGATTCTTTTCGCCTTTAGCAGCAACTATACGAGCCTCAAAAACATTTCAGGGAATAAGCAAACCATTTTCATATGCTATTAAGACACTGCAGTAAAGCCTCAACTCCATTAGTCCTATAATGACACAAAATGAGAGCCAAACTCTTATTGAATTTGTAGTCTTATCAGGTTTCATAGACAGCAAATTTTCAGGGAAAAGTGTGATAAAGTTCTTGATTAAGCACAGAGAATAAAACAAATTTCACAGGGCCAAAGAGCTTATCTCTTTGCCAGCATCTAAGTTTAACCAATCAGAATACGGAACCTTAGTAAAGGTGGGATCAGCATCAAAAGTGCAAGCAGCTACTGGCTCAGGTCAATCAAATATTCAACTCTTTTTTTTTTTTTTTTTTCTTAGTTAAAGCATAAATTTGTCACCGCCTTTCTGGTAAAATGACCAAAATGCTTATTATAGTACCACTAGATCAAGCAATATATTATCAAGAAGACGTGTCTTGCCTATTCCAAGAAGAAGAAGGTTGAGGGAGCACTCCAACAAGGGATTGGCGGTCAAAAGACAAAGTCCCAGTAGCTTCTGTGAAATAGCGGGAAGTGGTTAGAAATACCAATGTATAAGAAGAATGGAAACACAAAAGGATGAAAAAATTTGACCATTGGATGTGACTCATCAAAAGAATTTGATCAGGCAGCTTTTGCAGAGTTGTTGATGTAGAGTTTCTTTTAGCATTGTGTGACAAAGATTGTGTTCAATTATTATCAGCTTAGAAGGGTTAATCAAGTTACAACAAGCGGAAGGTGTCAAAAGCACCTGTATGACATGTTTAATATGATAACAAATAGTAAATCATAAAAGAAACATACAAAAATCACCAAATAGATAATTACCAATCACAGAATCTACAGAAATATGATATGGCATATGCAAAGGACTCTCTCCTTTGGCTCCATACTTCAAGATGGACATCAACCCATACTCATCTCCTATAAACCCGTGGGTTGAATTAGAAGAGTTAGATTTTACATTTATGTCACCATTTTTAAACCAATTAGAAGCCAAATAAAGAAGACGAAGGAAGAGCAATGCTTTACATCAGGATAATACACGTATGAAGACCCATGGATAACAGAGATTGCAGTTATGTTGGACTCCCATTGTATAGAACAAGTTATGCATCGGCTTTCCAGATTCCAAACCTGTGAAAGTTAGAAAATAACTGAATGTTAGAGTTGCAAAACCAGAATTTAGACGAGAAAATCAGAATAAAATCCTTCAATGAAGAGGAAACACGAAAGAGACAAGGTTTATGTAGTTTCATGAGTATTTAGGAGTGAAACAGTCCATGAAGCCACAGAAAGAAGCTGATGGATAAAGCTGGACTAATGTTTGGTTGAAGAGCTTGCTACTTGCAGCACAACAAGAAACAAGTTGAGCAAAGCCCACCTAGAGTCATTTGATGTTTACATAGAACAGAAATATTGACAAGAAAAGAAACTGTATAGCTCACACAGAACTAATACCTGGATATTATTGTCAATAAAGATGGTAACAATACGCCCCCAATTCTTAAGAAACTGTAAAATGAAGAGATTCTCATTAAGGTAATAAAGAATGAAAGCAGATACAAATCTTGCAACTGAATAATGCACAGAACTTCTATAACACTTTGTCATGGAAGAACAAATTCTGAGATTCCTCACGATATCTCATTTATAAGCTGCAACCAGGATTTGCAATCGAGTGTCATCTCGGGACAATGCCACTCAAATGGTCAGTTGGACAGCAAGTCCGAAGATGAAAATATGGAATCCTGTACTATAACTAGCTAACTATAACCATGAAATGACTCTAGGATAAGCAAAATAAAAGAAGAGTTTGCAAGAAAAAAGTCAAACTATAAACATACCATTAGGGCTACACCCCCCTTATGCAGTTGAGAATCTTTTCTCTTTTTGCCTTTAAGAAGACTCTTGTTTTCAATTCTCATGGTTACCAAATATAGAAGACCAAATTGCTTCAGCAATATGTTTCAATCTCACAAGCCAAGATGCAATATGTAGAGGATGATATCATAAATTTAAGAACACAAACCTCCAAGTATTTGAAAGACATCTGCTTAGGGGATACAAGAAGCCCTTCAATACCATCCCCACCAAAAACTTTTATTTTTCCATTCCGGCAATAAATTCGTGCATAGTAAGGAGAGAAATGAAAAAAGTCTGGCAAGAATACAATTCTATCTACCACAATATAATTTTGAGAGATGATGGAAGACACTGGTTATAAGTAAAAACACCCATCTAATTTCACCTGAAAATGTAGGCACTGAATAACAATAAATATTCTATCATAAAATGCCCATCACGAAAAATAAAAATCTCAATCTTTCATTAACTGCCTAAGACCCCTTTTGGTTTCAATAGATTTGGAAAGGAAGGATTCAAAAGGAAAGAGAAAGAGGCACACATACAACTGCACCACAACTCCCCTTCTCCCCCCCAACCCCCACTCATCTCCCAAAAAATAAAAGTGTCCATCAAAATAAACTCAGCTTGAATCTGTCAATATTATTGAGAGTCATAAAGTTCAAATCCGGCAATACACCTATAACTTTCCACTCATTCCAAATCCATGAATGACGGTCAATTATGTTGAGTCTTTTCAGACATGGTTCTACTTAAAGTACTTGGAAAGATAAGTTATTTCCCTTACTGGCTAGCTACAGACTAAGCAACAGAAAAGGGGAACAAAAGATATGGTCAGCATAGATTTGACCCCATTCAAATGTCATATTGTGGGCGCCATCATAAAAATTGTCCTCTTCATATGAAAAGTTTCTAGTTCCCAATATTTTGGGGGGGGGGGAGTTTTATTACCAATTAACCATGCCAGGATATGTTTCACAACATCAACACTTTTTGTGCACAAACAAAATATAAAAGCCAACATACATACACACCATTTGTGTCTGTGCCTGATATGCTAAATTAATTTCCAACTAATAAAGCTAAACTCACAATGTCCCAATGGCCAAGAGTAGTAGAATAGGGTTATAAGGAAGAAGGGATCCTGTAGACGGGATGCCATGGTGAATGGAAATCCGAGGATCCAAATCTGCTGTTGACAAATCACCATGTTTCACCTTCTGCTGAAATGTTTTGACAGGGAAAGAATATGTTCTTTGACAATTTGACAAATTCTCAAACCCTAATTAATTATGCAAAATAATTTTTCCATTCGCTATTTATATTTTCTTTTAAATTTTCAGATTTCGGTTACTAATTTCCAAAAGATAAGACCATCGAAGATCCGCGATCAAATACAAGAACTGAAAAGAGGGGAAAAAAAGGAAAATTGAAACGAATAATTCAAATCAAGATTCTGATAAACAAAAAAATTATGCTGATCTTTTATGTTCTTTGACAATTTGACAAATTCTCAAACCCTAATTAATTTTGCAAAATCATTTTTCCATATGCTACTTATATTTTCTTATTAAATTTTCAGATTTCAGTGACTAATTTCCAAAAGATAATACCAACGAATATCAAAATCAAAAACAAGACTGAAAATAATAGAAAAAGAAAAGAAAATTTGAATGAATAATTCAAATCAAGATTCTAATTAACAAAAAAAAAATATGATGATCTTTTATGTTCTTTCACAATTTGACAAATTCTCAAACCCTAATTAATTATGCAAAAATTTTCCATACGTTATTTATATTTTCTTTAAAATTTTCAGATTTCGGTTACTAATTTCCAAAAGATTAGACCATCGAAGATCGCGATCAAATTCAAGAACTGAAAAGAGGGAAAAAAAAAAAAGAAAAGAAAAATTGAATGAGTAATTCAAATCAAGATTCTGATTAACAAATATGATTAGAATACCTGAAGATTATGTAATCCCTTGTGAAGGAGTCGCTTGGCGATCATGGTTGATGGCAGTTCTTGATGGAGTCCAAGGCGGAGTCAAAGCCCAAGTCGCATCTGCGAATTTGAATGAACGATCGCATCAAAGACGTACCAGGGGCTTTACTCGATGATTTTTGTTTCTTGGGTTTCTTGAGAAATGGCTTGAGAAGGGGGAAATGGCTTGGGGCGGTGGAGTGGACTCATGATAACTGCCGTTGCCAGCTAATGCACAGACGGTCCTTTTATCTTTCCTTTTCTTTTCTTTTCCTTTTTTTTTTTTTAAGTATGTCGCTAGCTAACTTTTTATAAATAAAATTAGGTATTATTTAAAAATAATAATATTGAAAAAAAATTAAATTATCCAAATAAGATAACATCCGATTTGCATGGTAAAAAATTATCACAATTATCATATTAAAATTACAAAAATAAAAAATAATTTTCTAAAATTGACAAATTAATTATTTTTATCAAAATATAAAAAATATTAAAATTAATATTACAGTGTTAAATTTTAAAACTTCCGACTTATAAAATTAATGGCTATTCAAATATTTCATGTTCATATTCAATTATTATCCTTAAATTTATTTCTCTTAATTTCATATCATATTTCAAGAAAATACACTTCTGTTTTCTCATTCTGCTCAATTATCAAAATAAAAATATCTAAATTAATATATATTATAATATTTTAGGAAATAAATAATATTTTTATGCACAAAAATTTACTTTGTAAATTAAATTTTAAACTTTTCTAGTTGGAGGATATTTAAATATTTTATTTATATCTTAAATAGTTATCCATAATTTTTGTTTCAATAGAAGAAACATGTTCGGGTAATATCTGTCTTAGATAATTAACTTGTTTAAATAATTCTTTGTATAATTTTTAATTGCTATCATATACACGGGTAACATTTTACTTTCTTAGCGTAATAACAAGGGCAATACGTGGATGTGGTTGAAATTGGACTTGTAATCGGGCCCGGGCCTATTCCATGTTGGTTCCCAGAACTGTGGGTCGGGTTGGCTGTGATTTTTAGGCCAGTTCAATTTGGGCCGGGTCGGGCCGAGCCCGGTCCGATTTCATGTCGGTTCCCAGAATTGTGGTTCGGGTTGGTCGTGATTTTTAGGCCAGTTCAGTTCGGGTCGGGTCAGTTCCAAATTTTTTTAAGTGGAACCGGTACGCCCGTTCTGGCCAGGCCGGGTCAGGCCCGATTCCGGTCTTTTTCTTTGTTTTGCTCTATTGCCTTTTTTTTTTTACTTTCTCTTTTTTTTTTTCCCTCAATTAGCCTTTTTTAACTCTCTTTTTTTCCTTTTTAATAACACGTATTATTTGAATTTTTTTTTACTCTTTTTTTGTAACTATTTTTTGTATTACTTTCTCTTTTTTTGTAACTCTATTTTTTTAATTCTATTTTATTTTTGTAACTCCAATTTTTTTTAACTTTGTTGTTGTTATTTTTTTCTCTCTTGTTGTGATTTATTTCTCAATTTTATTTTTTTAATTCATTTTTTATAAAAAAAATAAATTAAAAATTAAAGACAAAATTTTTAGAGTGATTCCACCGAATTCGGTGTACGTCCACTACCAAACTCATCACTTGGATTTTAAAATCCACTAATTTTTTTGTTACATTATTTCGATTTTTACATCACTTTGATTTTTTTCTATTTACAATGATTTTTTTACAAAAAAAAAATTATTATTATTCTTCTTCTATTTCTTATTCATCATCTTCGAAGGCCTTGATGATTTATTGCATTCTTTTTTCTACATCCTTCCAATCTTTAATGCAAATTAAGGTTTTTAAAGTATCGTCCACTAAATTTGTACGTTTCTCGGTTAACACTCGACTACCTGTACTAAAAACACTTTTCGATGACACTGTGGACACCGGAAGGGTTAGTACATCTTAGGGCACTTAAACCAAAATTAGATAATATGATACATTATTTCTCCGCCAACCTAATATATCATATAAATATGTATCATCAAAATCTTCTAATTTAGGTGTTTGTTTATATAAAAATAATTCATTAAATGATGATGAAGAAATTTTTTTTTTCTGACATGTGTAAGGGATTAAATGAAAATGAAGATGATTGAGTGCTACTACTACTACTACCTACATTATTATTATTTAAATTATTTTTTTTTCATATAGTTCAAATATTATTTGTAAAGTATGATATGTTTGTTGTTTTAAAAAATGTGGATTAATAGACTTTTCTGATGGAAAAGTTTGTGCAAAACAATCTATTAACATTTCAATACCTTCAATCTTAACACGTAGATCTAATGCACTTGCAACTAAATATAAAATTGGAATTTCTTCATAATATTTAAAAAATTTTGTTTTCATAGAAAAAAACAATTTCACAAAATCTTTCTTCATTTTCAAATTGATTAAATACATAAATAATTTTACAAAGATTTGATAACATTAAATAAGTAGTTGGATAGTAATATTCAGAAAATAAGTTTGTACATAAATAAAAAATTTTAAATAATTTAGTAAGTGTAGATGCAAAATCGAAAACGATAATATCAATAAAACCATATTCGTAATTAGAATTTACAATTTCAATTAAAATATTTTGAAAATGAAGTACAACTTGTAACATGTCATATGTTGAATTCCACCTAGTGTCACATTCCATTTTAAATTTTTTATTATGTAACATACATAATTGTCTCATTTCTTGAGTTTTTATAGAAAAATTTCTTATTTGATTAATTAAATCGCGAATATGTTTTAAAAATAGTTCTCTCATTATTTATCTATTCTTAACACATAAATTAATTATATGGCATGCACATCTAACATGAAAAAAAGTTCCATTTAAAATTGTTTTTAAAGAATTTTTTAAACTGTTAACCACAGTAGTATTAGCCGAACTATTATCAAATGGAATAGAAAAAATTCTATCACTTATTCTATAGTCATAAACAACATTTAAAATTATTCTAACTATATGTGCACTGAAATGTGGAAATTCCCAATGTTGAAAAACTAAAATCCTTTTATCTAAAAACCATGAATTATCTATCCAATGACATGTTACTACAATATAATATTCTTTTTTATGCTCACTTTTTCAATTATTCGAAATTAATGAAAATTTACATTGATTATTCATAAATTGTGTAATTATACTATTTTTTAATTTTTGATATCTATCTAATGATCTCCTCCTATCGGATGCTCTACTATTTTTTTTATAACCAGGTTATAAATATTTTTGTACGTATTTTTCAAGTACGGGACATACAACTATGCTAAGTGGTAATTCTTTTCTTACCAGCCATTCCATTTGTTCAGTTTTTCTTTATCCGAATTATATTTAAATGTACCAGTTATATTACCTCCCCCATAGCAATTTGTGTTTGTGGTAATTTATCCGGATGATTATTAACTATGTGTCTCCTAAGTGTGCCTACCCTCCAACCCCTCAAAAATTTATATTTTTAATGACAAATTTTACAAATTGTTTTTTGTTCATCGATTTTTTTTCAAAAAAAATCCATATATTAATATCATTTTTTTTTTGCGTACTGTATTAGATTTTGTATTACTAGGTTCAGTTTCTTCCAAAAGAGTTTCAATATCTATATTATCAGAAATTTCATTTTGTATAAAAAACGGTGGAAGAGGAGATTGTTGAGAAAATTGTGAAGAGTGTATTCTGGCCATTTTTTTAAAAAAAATAAGATTAAATTTTCAAAATAAAATATACATTTAAATTTTTAAAAGGAAATTTAAGATTTAATTTTTTTTTAAAAAAAATGTAATGCAAATGTAATGCAAACACAAGAAAATAAAGATGCAAAAAAATAAAATGTACCGACTTGACGGATATCGCGGTTGTTTTTCGCAAAATCTTGAATTTGAGCTTCCAATTTTGGAATCTTGCCAAATCTTAATAAATATTGAAAATCGTGAAAAATTTATAATCCTCTCTTAGGTTCCATTCAGACCGTTCTATAGCAAGAGTACCAGAAAAGTTCCCAAATAAGAGGTGGAACTCGTCTGTTATCGCTTAAATACTCTTTCCTTTGACAATTAGTTGCCATCAGACATAACTTTTGTAGACATACCATACCGTTGCATACTAGTAAATGAGTTTTACAAAACTTTAGAATACAAATTTGAGAACGTGTTTAATGAATAAAATGGTAGAAATGTAGATAATGGTGAAAATGATAATGGAAATTGGAAATTGTGTAGAAATTGTTGTGGAAAATGGTGAAAATGGTATAAAAAATAATAATGAAAATGGTATAAAGAATTATAGAAAATGATAGAAATTGAGAGAATGTAGATACGAGAGAGTGATTTTGTTGTGGAGATTTTGGAAATGAGATGTTAGGTATTTATAGGAAAATTTTTGATCTCATGACCAAAATAATCTCAAAACTAACAATTTTATAACTGTTGGAAAAGATAAAATTGGAAAAAAATTCAAAAGAAAAATAGATAAACTGTTGGAACTGATGGGTCCGCCTTGGTTCTGAGCTGATTTCCTATTCAAAAAAGAGTTGAACCGGACCGACCCACTATAATATCCAAGTCGGTCCGATTCATACACTAGATTTTTTCAAACCGACTGAATCAATTTTCGAATTTAAATCGATACGATGAAATATCTAACTCAAATAATAGAATGCTTAGTTATCATGTGAGAAGTGCGGGATTGATATCCCCGCTTCTCCGATGTACGTTCTTTGGGATAATAGTAACTTCCCTTTATCCTGGCCGTCCAACTAGATATTGCGAACAAATGGCCAGGATTCAAACTTTGAAGTAGGCCTAGTTTACAAGCCCCCCAAACATATCTTACCCCAAGAGCTCAATTTGCAATATGGGCTCCACTCAGGCATCTACCTATGTACAAAATATAATGGAATTTCGATTTTTTTTTAATAACTGCATCAACAAATGAGTCACTTTAGACTGTTTTGTGGGTTATTGAATTTTTTATTACAATAATATTTATTTATTTATAAATATGATAGAAATTAAAAATTAAAATGAAGAAAAAAAGATATAATACATCTAATTTTTGAACAAATATTTCTACATTTGGGGTAATTTTTTTTAAATATTTTTCTCTTTTTTACCCTGCACAATTAGGGTTAGTGGCAAGATAAAAAATAGTATAGCATTTGTATACTAATATTGAAATAAAGATTCAAATATTAAGTCTAAAAAGAGATATTTGAGTAAAAATTTTTATCACGGGGGACCGGCTAGCCAGGTATGGTAAAACTGTAAAACCGTAGTTGGCCCATGTTCTCTAAAATTATAATATAACCCTAAATGCACAGAGTATTCAGGCACACACATGCTTGCAATACCAAGGAGTCATCCACAGTATTGACATTTTTCAAGTTTACCACAAAGGATATTGATCGCCCCAGAAAGCTTCGAGTGATCATTCTACTAAATTCACGGACGAATATTGAAAAATCCAATCCAGTAGTTCAGGGTTTTTTTTTTTATATAAAAATTGGGTTAAGATCGAATTAGGATCAAATTTTAATATTAAAGTAATCAGATCAATTGAGATATAAATTTAATTTATAAATAATCCTCTCATAATAATTTATAATAAAATATTTTTTTAATATAATATTATTAAATAAAATAAAAAGATTTTTAAACTTGTAAATTTCATTTTCATTTTAAAATAAATTTTATTAAATTAAAAAAGAGGGTATTAGGCTATGGTTTAGGTTGGGTACGTGTCGGTTGCAAATCGATTTAAAATCGAATTGGATCGATTTTTTAAAGATATATAACAAATCGGGTCGAATCAGTTTTTTTTTTTTTTTTAAATCTGTAAGATTTGATATAATTTTTTATTTTTTAATCTGAATCGAATTAGAGTTGAATATAGATATTATAATTAAAATTTAGACTTGAATATGATATTAATACGTCCCGAATTATAATTGATCTATTGCCAGCCGAGAGAGAGATTGGGTGTAGGTTGTGGGAAACGAAGCCTTAAACCAAAATCAAAATGACAGGCATTGCATTAACATCAGAAGAAAAATACAAAGCGTAAACAAAATTGAGATTGAAGATTTGAGGATATTTAGGGTTTAATAGAAAAAACCCTTATCAGCAAAGTTTCGCTGATTTATGTAATTATTATTATTATTATTATTATTATTGAAAGGGATTAAGTGGGCCTAGCGTCCTACATCAAGATGACGCATCCCAGCAAAGGTAGAGCTTAGGGCGGGTGAGCAAGTTTGCTTATAATTGTCGCTCGACCATATATATTACCTTCTTTTTTTTTTTTTTAATAATTTAAATTTGATCCACCAGTTTTATTCCGATTAATTTGTGTTGATCTGCGGTCGAGTTCCAATTGAGAGGAAATTCTTCCAATATAATTTTTTCTATTTTCCCTAACAAAAAAATAATAATTTTTTCTGTTTTCAAGAAAATTCGAAATCGAGCATTTGATAAATTACATTACCTTTTTATATAATTGCTGAATTTCATTAAATTGTTCGACATCTGTATTTGTTTGTTAAGCAATGAATCCCTTAATAAACCAAAATATACATTAAGCAAAGTTTTGGCCTTTTCCCAAATCATGATCATCGCCAATTAAGGTTAAACCAGGGCTACATGGATATACTCACGAATCAAAAATGTTATATGGTTATATTTTAACACCTTTAGTCATCATAATCTAACATTAAATTTGGAATCCATATCAATGCTTGGTTGTTAGATCGTAATCATAATTTAATTAAATCTCATTTATGTCTCACTTTACCATCAAACATAAACAATTTAACAACGCTAATAGGTACGAAGCAAAAATTTTTTACATATATTTAAGTTATAATTTCATAAGATTAGGTTAACAATTTTTAGAGAACAAAAAATTATTGAAGATTTTATTAATTTTTTATATATATAATTTCTTTTTCTCAAAATTTCATAGAAGACAGCTACTCCTGGCTCCTCCTAGGGCCCATATTTATTGTAAGTTTGTGTCACGACTCAAAGTTTGGCTGTGACGGAAGTGTCAACCGCAATGCTTGAGAAGTCGACTGGTGGTTGAAGCGGTCGACCGGGAAGTAAGGACAGGTGGCTTGTGGTTGAAGGCACAATTGACCGTGAGAGTGAAAACAAACTGCTGAGGAACGAGCAGAAGGAAGGAAAGGAGAAAGATAAGAGAGAAAATAGAGAAAACAGAGGAAAGAGAGAGAATTAGAGAGAAAAATGAAGAAAATAACTAAAAATCAATTCATCTATTCTATATTTCATTCATTTCTTACACTATCTATTTATATTTCCTTCCACTAACTAATTTTATCAACCACTTAATCACTCAACTACTAACTTCCTAACTTCAATTACTAAAACTAATTATTAAAACTATCAAAACTATTAACTATTACATCACTACCGTTATTAAAACTATCAAAACTACTAACTATTACATTACTACCGGTAGTTGTTACAATTTGTTTCCTAGATAGAGGGGCATATCGTATATGCACACCAACAAACAAAAACAATACATTAGAGGAATAACAAATTTCCAATATATTAACAATTATCTATAACAAATTTTACTTGATTGAGATTTTGTACAAATTTATTGTAGTGAGTAAACCACTTTGGTTTGAACTAGTGTATAAATTAATTTATAACAGCGCACATAAACGAGGCCTACAGCATAACTGCCTTCCATTAGCTTTCACCATTGCCATCACTCCAGCAGTCAGTCCTGCCCAGAGCACGGTAGATACAAATTGCTGTGCATTTCGTCCCGCTGTGAACAAGTAATAAAATCTCAATGAAATGACATTGGCATAGTAATCTTAAAAACTTTGGCAGATGGCATGGAGGAGATTGATTGATACCTTGGCTCAGAGTGAAGGACGTCACCAAACCTCCAAGAAGTAAAACAGAGGCTACCGGAAGATACTGTCAACAAGTGCATCCACATTGAGTTAGGGATCACAAACAGAAAACTGCATTTTTGAGTCCCACCTCAAATGATACCAATGTAGCATTCTAGTAAACACTATAATGCAAGGACAAATAGAAGCAACTTTATTATTAGGCATCAACTAATTTGAAGTACCGAAACACTTGACAAAGTGAAGCAATACTAGGGCTAGGGCTCATTGCATCCTCATCAAACCAATTCCAATCCACGGTGCACTAACAAATATGGCTGCAGCCCCTAGGAGTGCATTTGCAATTCTGTGTGAGACCACTTGCTCCATACTTAGCATTGAAACATTTCAAAGCATCCCCAGTTGCGGTAAGGGACAGCACACCAACAGCTCAATGTTATGTACCTTTGGCAGAATTTTATCATACCTTCTCATGCATTGACATCCAATAATGCATAATGAGGAAGGGACTTTGTTTCATGATTGATCCTACCAGATACGAAACCCTAATGTTAAGTTGTAATGGCAAGCCTACATCTTAAGAAGAATAACCATAGAGTCCACAAGGGAAGGGTACTCTTCGGAAAAGACTAGGTTAGATCAATGGACGAATCAAAGATAGCATAAGAAGGAAGGCAAACTGCATCATGATCAATACTACTTGATATGAAACTCTTATCTGGTATACAATTTTATGTTTCCATGATGTAGGTTTTTAGATCAAGGGCCAACGGTAAGATGGCTTACAGAGGCAGGGTCAAACCCATTTAGCTGGAAAGGGGATGAGCCACGATTGACATTGTATCGACCACTAATAAGATCAATTGCATCCTGAAAATATGTCAAAGATTGACTTGTCAACCACCAACTGAACTCATTTAAGTTATGATAATTAAAGGGTTCTATGTTGGACTGAAAAGAGGCTGCTTGCCTGTCGAATTCCATCCTGGAAATTATTCAAGTAATATCTTGAAAGAGCACTCATCCCATCTTTAATTAATCCTCCCAATGTCTGTTTCCCAAATCTGTAGTATTGCAGATAATGTGAGTTACTAGGTGAATTGTGCACTTCATCTCCTCCAAACCCCAAAGTATACCTGACAAGGTCCCGTTTCAGTGCATGTGTCCCAGAATACTCTAGGCTTATTTCATCACCATGCTCGACCCACACTACAATTAGCAACAGAAACTCACAATAATGGACAATGCAAAATCATATACAAAGTTCCAACTAAATATTTCAGAGGGAACCATAACTGACATAAAGCGGGGTTTTATAGTATGTGTAAAGATAGAAAAACATACAGGTCTTGAACTTTTCATAATCTTCGTCAAACATAGAGATACACTCTGTAGAAGAAAGTGCTCCAACCCTCAGAAGTTGTGCATTTAATGATTTTCGAGCCAGGTAACTCTGTGTAAATTAAAAATGTAGAAATTCCTCAGGGAAATGCAACAAACTACAATGATATGCCATTAACGCAAGGAAATAAGAGCTAGGTGCATATTGACAGTCTGAGCAGGCTGGAGATGCAAGCACAGCAGTTAAATCTCAAAAATCCAGTATGCTTCAACTTGTCATGTTTGCTCAGGGTATGAAATGATTCTAATCAACTAAAATATTTCCAGGTTCTTCAAAACCTATCACTGAATCTAACCACCCAGTTAAACAACATCTTCATCTTCACTATACAAACCATGCAATTAAGGCTTTCAGCGAACCTGAGTAACATTTGTTCGATCCAGGCAATCGATGCAGTTAGATCTAATAACACCCTTCTGCTCCTCGAGAATTGCTCCTTCTGAGTCTACGAGAAAGTATCTGCTCAGCTGAAAAATATTGTTAAAGAATAATAACACAATTATGCAAGACCAGCAAACCATTGAAACTGTGTTCTTATTTAGAAAGACATTAAAAGCATCTGATAAGTTTTTATTACCCTTGTTTTTGAATGTCTGCAGATATTTGATCATAGAGAAGCTCCAGGTTTTCAAAGTTCGAGTTGCCACAACTATGATGAAAGTCAAAAGAGATAAACCTGCAATCAGTTTTAAAGTGTGATCAAGTTAGAACTGAGTAGCTTCTCCTGTTAAACAATTCCATGTCCCCACAGTTCTTTATCCAAAAAAATATTGACAAGAGCAAGTGTAGTACACGTTTTATATATATGTTCACAAATTTCAGATGGTATCAACAAAATCATCTACTTGTATGCAGTTTGAGCATGTAGAGACTGTAGTTGAAAAGACTTTGCAATATGTAGGTTTGTGGTCCTTTGCTCATTTCTGTTTTCGTTTAGTTATTTTCATGAGTTATATAAGAAAGAAATAAATCATCTTTCAAATGATATTATGGTGTGATCAAAAACATCACCTCAAACTTGGCAGCTTCTGCACTTCATTTGCATATGCCACACTCAACTCGCCTTCATCACCATGCTACAATGGTAAGATTTGTAGATTTGACTTAAATGATTGTCAATCACAGTTTCCTAACCAGAATATAGTCAAGGCATCAAGCTGAAAAGCAAAACTTTTATACTTTCCAGTAAAAGAAGTTAGAAACCGTACTTTATCAGTTAGGTCAACCACAATAACCTCTCCATATCTTTGTTGTAGATCATTAAAGTGACGCTCCACAACTTTTGACTGGAGAAGGACAAAGTACCAAATATGAATAACTGCTCACGATTAAACAACAAAATGTGGAATAGACATTCAACCTAAAGAAGTTACATACCGTTTCCTCGTGATTAATTATGTTGAGACGTGGTTTATAGCTCAAGTCAACGATTTGCTCCCAAAGTAGAGGAATTGAACCACGGACCTGAATTACATAATGATACCTCTCAGCAATGAAACATGAAATAGATTAACAGTGAATTTTGCTGGGGGGAAAAAAGGGTCCAAATATCAGAGAAGAAGAGACTTAAGAGGGACACTAGGTTAAAGAAGATCCAAGCTTTTAATAAATCAAAGGACACAACCAATATATGAACAAGAAATAGTTCAATTTGATGTATCAAGGGTAAAAGTCGCCTGTCCACAAAGTTCACGCCTTTGAAACATTTCAGCATTATTAGTCCTAGAATTTTTCTGCACCTATTAAAAAGCTGCAAACTTCTCAAATATTGGTGTTTGGAGTATAGGTGAAAGAAAAATTTTGCTTCTAGGGACCTGCATAATACGTTTGAATCACCTGAAGAAATGAGGAAATAAATCCTTCAGTTTCCAGCACCTGCTCAGTTTCAATAAAATTAGCAGTGTCACCACTAAGGTTAGCTCCTCTTCTCCACATTCTTGTTCCTAAATTCAACAAATCACCACATCACTGTATAGCAGCAATCTACGTATGGCCAATAACAACCAATAATATCCATGTCATTACCTAAACGCCTTGTGCACCTCCTTGAGATCAATGTAATAGAGATAGGGGATTTTTTCATTTTAAGTTGTTCTGCCTGAAAGCTTAAGCCTTGGTCAAAAGAAAACATAACATATAGTTCACAAATCTGAAAGTGCATACACATGCATAAGTTGACAGAAAGAGAGGTGCATACGCACCACACACACTCACATGCACCAACGCTAGTGAATAAGAGCAATAAGCAACAAAAAGCAAAAGGATATTTCCTTGTACTACAGGAATGATGAAGCTATCAAGCTGTAACAAGGAACACATGCAGCAAATTAGAAATATTGTGTGTTAAACTTTTGATGAGGAAAAAAAAGCGCCTTATAATTTCAAAAACATTTCATACTGATGTGCAAAGAATGCTCTAAGTTAAACAGAAGAGATATCTCACCTTACACTCGATAAGGTCCTCCAAGAGATTTTTGTTCCAAACAAATCTAGGGTCAGCCTGAAATGCAGATGAAAATCCAAAAAGCTTCAATATCCTACAAACTAGGAAAAACTTAAGCATACTGTAAAGTCATACAGCAGACAAATGAACCATTAAGAAATCCAACTTTTAATGTTTTCAATATCCTGTAAACTTCAAATCTTACTGTTACTGATTGTTTCTGAAACTCTGCAGGCAAAATCAGTCAAAGAAATAAATTCAAAGCTTGTGCACAGGCCCTTTACAATTGACAATACAAATATGCAACTTCTGAGAAATGCGAAAGAAAACATACCTGCTTCCAAGTTGGCTTACTAGTCCATCCATCTGTGAGACTAAACCTTCTCTGTACACTGGTAAACATGAACAGATGAGTCTACATGGCAAAAGTTTTTCACTAGATATGAAGCTGAAGCTGAATAAAATACCCGTAAGATAGCAAAAGGCCATGATAATTAAAGAGCAAGACAACGGTGGGAGAACTTACTTCAATGTTATATCTGTGTCATATGAGAAGTACAGCCCTGGAGTGGATTCCACTGTCTTCAATAGGGTCATGAAGTATGATTCATCTCTTTTCTGAAGAAGAGGCAATGCTAATCTATTAGGTTGCGACTTGCAAGCAAATAATACCAAGACCTTACGGCCATAAAAGGTGATGGCTACTTAAAATGCAACTTACATAGTCCGAGAGGTAAAAACTTACTTCTTGAAAAGTTGAGTGCCGCAAAGCCTCATTGCAGCACAAGAACTTCATAGACATAATTCTGAAAACAGGGAAGCCAAGATAAGTTCCAACTTCTTTCCGTGAAGTAATTACAAGAACATATGTTCCTGCACCCAAATCCAAAACAAAAAAATGATGAGCTTGCAGACCCTGATTCATAACAACAAGCATTAAGTAACCTAATTTCCTTGATACAATCCCCCACATTTTCCACGAGTTTTAAGCTTATTGAGTTCTTGCCTCATCAAAAAAAAAAAAATAATAATAATAATAATAAATAATAAACAAACCCAGACAAAATATAATTACAAAAGTAAGGTCCCCCCCCCCCCCGGGGGTTCAACTTTTCCAAGCAAAAAAAACGAGCATCTACCTTTCTGCATTAAAGTTTTACTAATAGGAATTAGGAAAAGCAGACAAAGAGTAAGACAGTAAAAGGTTATTCAAGTAACTCAATAACCATCACAATACAGGAAATGGGTACTAAATTAAAAAAATCTTGGTCAAGTGAAATTACCTGCAAGCAATCTAATTGTACCAGCCACCCCATAAATTGTGGAGACTTTGGAAGGTTTTCCAGAATTATCATCTGTGACAATTAATGTAGTAAAAACATCAAAAGACGGGAATAGTGGATAATCAAAAACAGTAATTGAAACAGAAGGGCCCAAATGTGAACATACCCCAAATGACTAATAAAATATTTCAACCATAAATTCATCAAAATTAGAAACAGACAACCAAGTAGTGAAACTTTTAAGAATCTGACCAATATTTGGGTTGATATCTCCAGTAGAACGACTGATTTGAAATCCCTGATCAGGAAAATCTACAGACTTCACAACGAATTTGTCAGGAAATTCCTGCAATTCGAATCGATCATACAGTCTAAATCCCTTCGAATTCTCCATTTTTTTTTCCTTTTTGTCTTTCACGGATTCAAAATAATAACGGCAAGCCCTAAAGTTTTTCCTTTTTCTCGAGGACAATTGATCTTGATCCTGATCGTCGTAGAGGGCGGAGAGAGATGGTCACCACAACACGTCAGCTTCCAACGACGCGCAATTATGGGTCCACTATCAGAGAGGATTTAAAATTAAATGACGATTATGTCCTCGGATTAGAGTTGGATGGACTAGACGGATCTTGAAACCATGTTCCGTAATTTGGCAAATAATAATAATCCAATCACGGAATTTTCCGTGGTGCCCAATACCAATTGGACAACCTTAGACATTTTAAAATCAATAATTTTAGATAAACAAAATTGGGGTATTTTTATTTTATTTAATTCAAATAAATATTTAATTAAAAATTAATCAAAATATTTAATATATAATTAATTTAGTATTATTCTTGATATTACTTTTATGGTCCGGCCCCAAATAAGAATCGAAAGGGCTTACCTAGTCACATTGATACTCTAAAAATCTTTTTATTCATGAATTTAATTAATAATTATTTTTGACTTGGTTGATATAAATCATTAAAAAAATCTGTTTGCACAAGTTGAGATTATAAAATAAGATTTAATAAAGTTTGTAATACAAAAATATTATAACAATTTTAATCTTTACATTAATTTATTTTAATTTTATAATATTTTTAATTAAGAAATTAATAAAAATAAAAAATTTTACAAATAATTTTTTTTTTTATATGGTAATTAAATTTTTAATATTAAAAGTTAAATTTATTCTCAACTCTATTCTAAGGGTTCTGAACAGGCAAAGATGTCATTTGATATAAGCAGAAGGATGCTGTTGAATAACTCATCATCTTCATGAACCTTCCTCTGGCCACCCGGATTCAACTGCCCAATAATTCAATGTGCTGTCCTAGAAGTTTCGAATTTTGACCAAATAAGTACATTACCCAAACCATCTGATCAAGTTCTATTTCAAAATTTTCTTCAACTGCCAAAGAAGGGACCTCAAGGATATCGGTTTTTAAATACTAAAGAAATTAGAGTTGAGGCACAATCCTTGCAAAAGCCTGGTCATTTCATTTCCCTTGATGAGCTCTACGTTTGCCCTTCAAATCTACGCAGGAGTTAACTTCTTTTCAGCTTTCCTTGATTTGGAAGAAGATAAGGAATGGAAGTATCGTGAAGAAAGCACTTTCATTTTCAGTTTCATATATATTTTGAATTTTTGATATATCTTTCTATCGGTCCCAACCAAAGTCCAATTTCTGCATTCCACTTCAGTCGTGGAGAACTCTCCTAACTTGGGTGATTCACCGAAAATACCCCTTTTCAATTGGGAATAGGGTGGTTTTGACGCTCACCCATAACTTGTAAATGAAAGTGTGCACCTCACCCAACATCTCCATGACCGCATAACAGTAACACCACACAGATAAAGCAATAAATAAAATGAAGCAGTTCTGCAAGAGAAGAACCGGCATAAAAGAAATGTACTTTCATTTTTCAAAGATCCTTCAAATTGATACTATATCGTTCAACTCATACAATGGGTCATTTATCTTATACAAGGTTGCTTAGTCTAATCTAGGTTCATGCCATCCTGCTTTTACAAAAAGTTTTTAGAACAATGACTTGACTTCACTTTTGAAATAAACCAGCAAGCTCACCCTTCTCAAACATGGAAGACAGGATATCACATCCTCCAACCAACTCTCCATTCACAAAAATCTGAGGAAATGTTGGCCAGTTACTATAGCTCTTCAATGTCTCTCTCAAACCATAATTATACTCCTCATCAAGCACATTAACAGTCTCATAATCCACCCCGATGCTTTCAAGAATACCCACTACCCTCTGTGAGAATCCACACATTGGTGCACTTCTTGATCCTTTGATGAAGGCAACCACCTTGTTCTCCTTGACCAACCTATCTATAAGTTCCTCAAGTGGCACTGTTAGTTGAACATGCCGGCCAGGAGTCAGCCGGATATCAGCCTTCTTCCTCGGTGCCTGTCGGACCCATGTGGTGTTCCCCGTTTCATTACCTGGTGGAACCTTCCCTGTGGCTCCTATATGTTCTTCCATCCATGACTTCCAAGCTTGTGTTAAAGCTGATCTATCAGGATCATCTACCACTGCAACCTAAATAGTTAAATCACAGTTAGGGACACATACTCTTTTAACTATCTTCATTATTGTGTATAATACAGACAAGCAGAATGGAAACAGGATAAATAAGCAAAATAAGACCATATAGCTCATAATGGCAATCTGGGGACAATGGCTTCTTATATTTAACTGAGGTTCAGTTAAAACAAAGTTGCTATTGGGACTCATTACTCTTTTTGTTCGAACAGATACCATACACTAAATGGCCATGGCCAAGTGCCAGTACCAAGCACAAGAAGTGGAAGGGTGACAGCAAATTGCGCTCATTTTTCTGCATTGTAGGACAAATTCTCCACCTAGGTAATACTCAATCGGCTCATCTGCACTTGGCAGTCGTCAACTTTAACTATTGACACACAAAACCCATAACCCTTGTGAAGTTGTTCCTTTAATGTCTGATATTTTCCCCCCCTTCTTTTCCAGCAGGTCCGTAAGTTATGCCTTAAGCAGATTGCATTCAATCCATGTTCACATTCACAAGGCTAAGCTTGTACCCTTGTGTATAAGTAGGCTCGATAAGCCCTAGAAATGGGAAGAACATCTGAGTATTAGTTTTGGGATACCCAGATTGTGCTCATTTCTTACACAAATTGAATCATCCCTTAAGAATAAATTCTTCTTGAGACGGTAGAGATTTTTTTTTTTTTCGAACGGAGCCATGAAAAACTGAATCTAATCATTTGCTAATCAACCCGAGCTAATGATTTTCTTAATTGGGAACTAATCATTTGCTAGGGAGTATGTAATTGCGAAAATCCAGACACTAATGATTTAGAACCACCGACTTGGCTTCGTTTTCAAGTCACAATGTCATCAATAACCAACTAGTAATTGCAAAGCAATTTCTATGGAAACTCCATTGTCAAACCATTCAATCATCGAAATCAACAAAACCACTTTATTCTATGCAAAAATAATTTCAAACCTTATGAATTATACGCAATCTAATAAGGAATCCGAAATCAAGATTAGGGCATTGGAGCGGGCGCAACATACCTTAACGGAAGAGCAAAGCTCCGGCAAAGAATTCCGGTGAGCGACAACACTTGCTCCGATGTTCCGAGATATTCCTATGAACTGAAGCTCGAGGTTTTTATCGAAAACCGCGTACACGCCGGACTCCGACGGTAGTTTCCCGGCGAGCTCACCAGATTCCGATGACACAAAGACAAGTTCGGCCTCGGAGAGTTTCTTGAGAGCTGCGACAATGATTGGAGATCGAGGTCGTCTAGTGTTGACGGTAATGCTAGGTTTGAAATTGATAGAGGTGGAAGAGAAAAATGAGGAGTTCTTGGTTTGGAAATGGAGGGAGAGATTTGGATTAATTTTGGTTGAAGAAGAACATGTATAACGTAGAGACGTTGAACTGTGAGCTGAAAGTAAGTTGATTGTAGCCATTGGAGAGAGAGAGAGAGAGAGAGAGAAGCCTTCTTCTTCGTGATAAGCCTTTCGATTCGGAACTAGCATAATTTACAGGGAATTAGGGCAGACTTATTTCTTCAGTTTGACGACTAGGAATTTTATCTTTAAAAATATTTAATTTAAATTATAATTATTTATGAGACATATTTTTATAAATGATTATGTTAATTAAGTATTTAACTTATAATCTATAGTCATGAAATTAATTTTTGTTCGCTTATTTGAGTAATTATTTTGATGGGTTAATTTTGTAAATTGAATAGAATGAAACAACGATGCCTCAAAATATAATATTTTTATATATACAAATTGTAATAAACTTTCAAAGGAAAAAAAAAAAAAAGCAATCGGATTCCTTCAAATGAAAATACAATTGTTTTATCTAAAAATGCCTTTAGTACTTGAAAACCTAAGTCTCTTAAAGTTTGAGGACATTGATTTATCAGTGTCCCAAATATAATAAAAATTCACTTTAAAATAAAACGTAACAAAATTAAATACAAAATTAGACCGATTAATTTCTTTAGTTTAACAGTTAGATTTTTGATCTTTTATATTTATATTAATCACCCAACCATAATTATGAGTGTGAAATATCTAATTCTTAGCGTATCCTCAAAAATGAGAATATCTTTTAGGTTTTAGTTACTTACTTGGTGTATTCATAATTTCCTTTGATTGAATGTCAAATTCATGATCTTATGATCATGAAATTAATTTTTTATTCATTTGAGTAACTGTTTTGATCATCATACTCCAAAATATGTATTTCGAATACAAACTGTAATAAAATTTCAATAAATTAGTTTGAAGTAAGTGTTAAGGTTTCAGTACTTTATAAATTAATCATGTATGAAAGATTAAGGCTTGTAAACCCATGTCTCGAGGTGTCATTAATAATCAGCGGTTGAGTCCATTTTATGTCATTAATATTCTTCCCGGTCTTTTCACAGCTACCCTTTGCCTTCCTTTTGTTTTATGTCATTTACGGTTCGTACGGATTAAAAAAAAAGAAGTAAAAAGTAGAAGAATAAAGAAATAATTAACAGAGGAAATCATGATTTTTTTTAAGTGTTTAAATATAATAAAAAATAAAAAGTTTAGATGACTTCAAAATTCTCTTAAATCTAAAAATTTTCCCTTTCAGTGGGAAAAAATAGAAAAGAGGAAAATTATTAAAATTAAATGCCTTTTAAATTTTAAAAATATTTTTTAAAAATTGATATTAAAATTTTTTATTTTTAATAAATCTTATCTATAAAATATAATAGAGATGATCAGACAAATCAAGGAAATTTTACCCTTCTTAAAGTATTTTGTCTTTAACGACGAACTGGGTTATTTGTACAGCGTAGGTTGATATGGGATGGTTTGATTGATTTGAGCCTTTATGAGGTCAATTTGCTTCCATCAATATTAGTCTTTATAATTTTTCTAATATTTTAAATTCATGTTTAATCTGCTCCAAATATTATTTTTTTTCCTATGTTTTAGTTGAGAAGGTAATAATGTAATCTTTATATATAAATAGAACTTTTATCTTGATTTCTTTCCAACTTTTAAACAAGATAAACTCTTTTTTTTTATCTTTCATAAAACTTTCTAAATAAAATAAATAAAAAATTATAATTTTTCTCTTTTTTTTTTTTTCTCTCTTAACTATTCTTTTCTTTTTTTTTTCCCTAAAGCTCTTCACTATTTTTTTTTCAAAAACTCTAAAACATACTCCTTCAATCAAATACACAATAGGCTTCCCAACTAACAAGGGCATGGACCAGGGACATAGATTAGACAATAAAGATAATCATGACATATCCTCCAACATTACCTTAACCTTTTCACAAAAGTGTCATGAAAACTTGTATAAGAAAGCTTAATCATTACAAGAACAACTAAATTTTCATCTTCTTGATCACAAGATAGGAAAAAAAAGCATCATTATTGTTATTGTTATTATCATTATTATTTTATACTGCCTTTGTCCCACAACTCCATTGGTGAAGATAAATAGATGAAAACCATGCCTACTTCATGATTAGTGGGGCGTTATGAATAATTCATGCAGGCACCAGCCTTGCAAATATAAACACTGGAGTTATGTAAAAGGCATGAATTTAACCAATTTAGAATGAACCATCAGCAAATGTAGATTCTTAGTCTTGTCTTTAATGTGAACTAATTCTAATTTAAACACGATTGCTGCAAATTCTAATTTAAACACGATTACTTGCAGCATTATGGTGCTTCGTGCCTTGCTGCTCACTCGATGACGTAGAAAGCCAAGATACTGCATCTATGGTGATGCCATCAAGGATCCCCCAACTTGGAGCAAACTGATCAATAATTATTACAACTGATAAATATAGCAAGTAGATGTCATGGAGCAGCACATTTTTCCCATGGATGGCCATTTCTCACCTAATGCATACCTTAAAGGTCTATGTGATGGCAATGGCACAGTGGTTGATAACATAAGTGAATTCCATATGACATAAGGTGCTCAAGATGGTGGCTTTCCAACTTATCACTAACCTCCATTATGTGCTTTAAACAACGCCACCATGGACAACATGACTTTAGCTTCACTCCTACTCAACAACCCATAAAATATAAAGACTAAAGCTTATCTCAAAAATCCTCATAATTCTGTTGCATCTATGCTATATTCCTGAATTGGCTTCTGTCCATCCTCCATTGAGCAAGTCCGCTTTCTTTAACCGTGATGAAACGGTCTCGAGGAAAGCCATCCCTCTACATCATTACTACTGTGATTTGTGCAGTAGCCTTCATAGTTCTTCTGTACACGGAAAGGATTAGTACCACCTCATCTTACTCATTTTTCAAGCTCAAATCCTGCTCTAAAAAGGTCCGTGTCACCAAATCACACAAATCCAAAACAGGTTTGACACAGTTACTTTCTTAACCTTGTTTTTCCTGTTCATATACCCGTCAATGATTATGGTGCTTATATTCCTCTTATCTTGCTCATTAGATCAGAAGTCTCTGGAGGTTAATCTTCAGAATCTCGAGGAGGATGACAGAATCGATTTTGACCCTGATATGTGCAGTGTTGTTCATGGAAAATGGGTTTTTAATAGTTCATATAAGCCCCTGTACTCAGACAGGACATGTCCATATCTAGATCTTCAAGTCTCTTGCGTGAAGAATGGACGGCCAGACTCTGACTACCTTCAATGGGAGTGGCAACCAGATGACTGCACTTTGCCTAGGTGGATTTTTTTTTTTTTGGGTAGAATATTTATGCCTCTACATATTTGAATGATATACATGCACTTTTATCTACAATTTACCAATGCGGAGCCATAAGAACAAATAATGTCCTCTTTGTTCAGGTTTAACCCAGAAATTGCTCTCAAGAAACTTCGTGGGAAGAGGCTGATGTTTGTTGGGGATTCACTACAAAGAGGCCAGTGGCAATCTTTTGTTTGCATGGTTCAATCCATTATACCGGAAAAGAAGAAATCTATGAAACGAGGCAAAGTTCTTTCAGTCTTCAAAGCAAAAGTAACTATGTTGATTAGATGCTTTAGTAAGCCAATCCTGATATTTCATTTCCAATATGAATCCAAGCATTTCACTGCTGAAGTAAAATTTTAGAAAAGAAGGTACCATTTTTGTGGTGACGAAGCAATAGAGACATAATTTAAACTACTATCTTCCTCTGACAGTAATCTTTCACCAACTCCATTCCATCCATTTCGACAAAATCTCGAATTACTTCATGTTGGAAAAGCATTATAAACTTTTACACAGCACATGGAGTCAGATACACTTTGCTATTCACTAATTCCTAACATATATACATAATTTAAACTCAAATGGCTTCCATTTGTTTTCACCCATCCTAGATATATTCTGTTTCAAGACTAGGTATGGATTCTTGGCATATAACAAAAGGTTCTGAAAAACGCTCCCAAAGGCAAAATTATCATATGTCTAATGAATCCCATGTCACAAACATGTTATCATTAGAAAATTCATCAGCTGATGCAGATCTTCCTGCTATATTTCAGGAGTACAATGCCACAATTGAGTTCTATTGGGCACCGTTTCTAATCCAATCAAATTCTGATCTCCATATCATAGGAGACCCAAAGAAAAGAATTCTGCGAGTTGATTCAATCACCAAGCATGCCAAAAATTGGGTAGGAGTTGATATTCTTGTGTTCAACACTTTTGTTTGGTGGATGAGTGGTCCGAGAATCAAGTCACTGTAAGTGCGCTTTAACCTAGTTGGCCCTAATTTAATTAATGATCATCATTTTCAGCTTACTAGATCAAAAGACTTACTATGACCTACTACAGATGGGGTTCCTTTGCAAATGGTGAAGATGGATATGAAGAGCTCGAGGCACAAACAGCATACCGTTTAGGTTTGAAAACATGGGCTAACTGGGTGGATTCAACTGTTAATCCAAACAAAACCCAAGTCTTCTTCACTACCATGTCGCCGACCCACATGAGGTCTCTCTCTCTCTCTCTCTCTCATTTGATGAAACTACAGAATCTTTAATGCTAGACTATATTTTTGAACTTCATTCCTCCTCAGCCCAAACTTTCTTCCTATCTTTTTACCCGCAGAAGTGCAGACTGGAAACACAATAATGGGATAAAATGCTACAATGAAACAAGGCCATACTTGAAGAGGGGTTACCATGGAACGGGCTCAGATGCACGGATAATGAAGGTGGTCTCAGAAGTTGTCAATAGAATGAAAGTCCCTGTTACTGTCCTCAACGTAACACAACTCTCAGAGCATCGAATTGATGCCCACACATCGGTCTACACAGAAACTCAAGGAAAGGTGTTGACAGATGAGGAAAAAGCTGACCCAAAACGCTATGCAGATTGCATACATTGGTGCTTGCCAGGAGTTCCTGATACTTGGAATCAATTGTTCTATGCATATTTGTGACCAAAAATGTTTTTTATTTTTTATTTTTTTTAAAAAAAACCCATAAAAAACAAAACATCTGTTTTTCTTTTTGATGTTGATCTGCAAAATGTCGATTATAAGAAGCTTTTTTTTTGGCTTATGCCTGACTTATTACAAATGATATTTCGAACCCTTACCACTTATGAGTGCTAAAAACCCTTAATATCACTCTGCCAAATAACAATTATCGATGCTAAGATTATTAATTTTTTTTTTTATTTTTTGAGATACTTCTATTACAAAAAGGAGAAAAAATATATCACTTGAATTAAGGGGGCGTTTGATAAAAAGGTATGAGAATGAGGAATCAGAATGAAACCAAAAGATGATATTTCGATTAATATTATGGGAATGAATATTTTGAAATTATATCAAAAAATTTAGGAATCCACAAAATCCAAATAAAGTGGTGGGTTTTGTTGGAAATCTATATTTGATTCCCAAATAAATATTTACTCTCACACTTAACCAAAATTACTCATTACTCTCTACTCTCACACTTTATTTTTTATTTTCTTTTTTTATAAAATTATTCATTGCTCACACACACACACACACACATATATATATATATATATATATAACTAAATAAGTAATATATATAATATTTTCATTAGTAAATTATTTTTTTTTGAAATGGATATAAAATTTACTTGATAAATTCATATAATATTTATTTTTTTATTATAAAATTTTTCATTACCCATTACTTATATAATATTTTTATAAAATTATCTATTACTCATATATATATATTTATATATATATAAATCAAGCAAATGAAAAAATATAAAATTTATTCGATGAATTTATATAATATTTATCTTTTTTATTATAAAATAATCCGTTAATCTTATATATATATATATATATTAAAAAAACCTAAACGAATGAAAAAAAAATTATTTTAAAGTTACTTTATTTTTATTTTTGAAAAAAATATAAAATTTATTTGATGAATTCATATAATATTTATTTTTTTATTATAAAATTACCCATTACTCATTACTCATATAATTTTCATTATAAAATTATTCATGACTCATATATATAAAAAAACTAAGTGAAAAAATATAAAATTTTTATTAATAAGTTATTTCATTTTTTTATTTTTAAAAAACATAAAAAAATTTACTTGATAAATTCATATAATATTTATTTTTTTAAGTGAAATTAATTTCATACAATATTTTAAAATAGTTTATTTTAAATTATTTATAGTTTTTATTGTATATTAGAGTAAAAGTAAAATTAAAAAATATTAATTATTATTTTAAAAAAATTAATTAAACACCAGGTATGGTAATCATATTCATTTCAGCGTATTGAACCAAACAGATGAATTGAAATAATTTTATCTATTTTGATTTCAGAGAATATGATTTCGATTTTGATTTCGATTCTTAAAATTGAATCAAACACTCCTTAACTTTATTGAAAAATTATTAATATCACTTGTATTAAGAATTCATACGATATGTCGTTAGATACGGTAAAAACTTTCTTGAAATATTTAATCAAATATGTTGCGAGTAAAATAGCGTATGATTATATGATGATGGTAAACTCTCGATAATCGGAATCACAATATTCAAGTGAAAACTTGGTGGTCTTCTTAGAAAAGACAATAGATTTCGGGGGCATGATTACTATTATCTTAATGTTGACTTGAGCATGACGTCATGAATGCCACGCCAATTAACTGCGTACAAGGAGATAATGCAGAGATAATGAAATAAAGAATTCTATTCATTTTTATCATGTTTTAAAAATTATTCAATATTAACAATTTTAATTTTAATTAATTTATATTGTCACGTAAGAATTATTCTATTAAACAGAAAAAGATTAAAACTTTACGAAAGAAATGATATGGTAGGCATGAGGTCTAAGCATACCTCAAATAGTAAATAAATTATATATATATTTTTTCTTTTTTTATTTTGATTAAAAATGTTTGTATAAAATAAAATAACATACTAATAAAGTTAGTAAACTAAGGTTTCCAAGTAGTATCATATGCTTGGGTTGGATTAGGTATATTATGTGTGCAATTATTCATAAATTAAATTAAGTCCTTTACTTGAGAATTTTAAACGTGACATTTTTACAATTAAAAATTTTAAAATTTGAAATTAATTAGACATATAGATTTAGAATTATTGTTAAGATGATTAAAAGGCAACGGTAGCGCCATAGCACAATCGCAATAGGCGTAAAATGTGGCCATAAACGTAAAAATAATATCCGCATGAAGGTGTAGAAATGTGATGTCTATGTTCCATAAACGTCGTCGTTTTGAACTCCCCACGTTTCTCGGGCTATAAATTCACCCGGGGTCACTTTTTAAGGCACATTCCGCTTCCGTTCGGGAGAGCTAGGGTTTTTATCACGTCTGTCGTCGTCAGGTAAATCGAAAATCTAATCCAAATCTTCTGTTCTTCAACTGGAATTTATACAAATTCAATCGAATTAAACTATTTTTTCTTCCGAAGTTTCTCGATCCTTTTCTCGTTTGATATTCTCGTACGTCCCTCGATGATATCTTCTTCCTAAATTTGGGGTTTTGTGGATCAGTGTGCCAATAATTGGAATCAACTAAGAAACTAGAGTTTCGTTGATGGCGGGAGGAAATTTTGTTCACAGAGTTATTTCGTACGTTGCCAACGAGCTTATTGTTAATAGTCTCGCCAACAGGTATTCTTCAATCTTTTTTATTGTTGCGTCTTTTGTATTTTATGTTTGAAGCTTCTTAAATCTGACCTTTGGGATTTTACGGTTCCTCAAAGTCCATCTCTTTCTTCATTCCATTCTGGGTTGGGTTGCTGTTAGATCCGTTATTTCCTGTAGTATATGAACTTTGAGAAAATTTTCCTATGAAAAGACCTTGGTTACCGTATTTTCTTGATCATTTACCTCTCCGTCCTTTTCTTTCTTGATACCCTGGCTCATGAACGTGATCCTAGGATGATGGGAATCTAAGAGTGCCAATAGATTTGTTTGCATAAGTATTAATCTCTTTTGTTTTTATGGTTTTCTTGTGTTTTAATGTTGCTTGATGCTTGAAGCGCTTCATCTCTGGCCTTTGGGATTTACTGTTCCTTATTGGCTCGTTCCATTGAAGCAAAATGTGTCTCAATTCCTTTTTTTTTTTTAAATATTTGACTGTTGTGCGATCTGTCATTCACTGCAGTTCAGGAAGATTGAGAATATTTATCACTTGTTGTTTGCTCTGTGCAGTGTTGTGTTATACCTTGATTTTTTTTTTCTTTTTTTGTTTTTTAGGAGTTTTAGTCTATTTATGTTTTTCCCTGCAAACCTGAAAATGATTTTGGCCTTACCTTCTAGTTGATAGCCAAGGATGGCTCCATAGACCTGTGCTGATTGCGGAAATGATCGCAACATGTAACATCTAAGGGACTGAGGCTATATTACTTGGTTTATTCAGTGCAACTTTATTGCTTCTTTAAGCCTGCTGATATTTTTAAAGTAGCATCACAATCAGATTTTATGGATAGTGCTCATTATCTAGTCTCTTGGACATTTCTAGTCCCCCCCCCCCCAAAAAAAAAACAGTTCCACGCAATAGAGACAGATGTGCCTTTGCTATCTATATGCAACTGTTATGTTTGAAATATGTAGTCAGCTGAGCTAACTGAGTTTAATGGGAGAAAAGAAATAACCATTGGACAAGTAATTTGGATGGTGCCACCAATTTTTTCGCCCTACTTCAATCGGGCATGACTCACTCTGTATGTGTAACTGTTTATGATATTTACATGATGTCTAACTGTTTTTTCTTGTTAGATAACTAAAAGGATTACCTACAATATGCATGATTGGATAAAGTCAATAATTCTCCTGCCATCATCTAGCATTATTGTAAAATTTTTCTTTTTGGAATATTAAAATTGTTTAATTTTTATGTTATAGCGGATTATGTGTTGTTTATTAATTAACATTTGTTCTATGATATCTCAGTCGATCTTTCCAAAGATTTGCTGTAAGGACATCACAGAAGTTGAAGGATATGTCAGAAACAGGTATAACATTTACGTGGCTTTATCATGTATCTTTTCCCAGGACGATGGCTTCTTATTGTTTTATTGGAATATGCTGATCTTTTATGCAATTTTTTTTTGGGGTGTGTGCAGCTGAGAAAACTAAACAGGAACTTGCCGAGCAGATGAAAGAATTTTCAAAAAATTTTGAGGTTGATTAATATTATTATTTATGCAATTTTTAATGGTTCCCTTTAATTAGAATTTTTTTTAAACGTAACCTTTTTCTTTTTCTTGCTGCAGAATACCAAGAAGCAGTGATCTGTTGCTGTTTTCCATAAACATGATAACTGTTGTTGGTAATGTCTGATAAACTATATGCTAGGCGAATGGTTTAGCAGCTGATGTGGAACTCTGTAGAATACTTTTGCTGTTTATTCTCTGGCGTAAATATTTGGTTTGCTATTTAGTTTTGAGTTATTGACGCTCGGGAAATTGATTTCCAATGTAAATAATGCTCCATTATTAATTATGTCTGTACTGGAGTCAAATGGGATAAAAGTATCCGGCCTCGTTTGTAGGTCTTTGATGTGTTCTGGTAGTGTACTTTAGTCTGCCCTTTTTTGGGTTCAATTGCCCTTTAGGGGAACAAAAGGAAAACAAGGGGAAAACTCCTGGTCTCGTACAAAAACCCGAAAAAAGTCTTCATCCCGCAATGCGCCCTTTTTCCAGTAAAAGGATAATGATTTGTTCCGTCGCAAACACTTTGGCCACGGGGAATGGAGAATGTGGAGAACTGCGAAAAACTTCTTGTGCTTGTACTGCTTAGAGAGAGAGAGAGAGAGAGAGAGAGAGAGTAAAACCCTTGGCATGTTTTCTTTTCTTGCCTTTGTCGAGGAAGATCAACACAAGATAGACAATGAGATTTAGCTCAAATAATATCAAATGGTATCACTCCTTTATAAACTTGGTTTGAGTTTCACTGTGTACCAAAAAAAAAAAAAAATCAACACAAGACAGGTTGGGGAGAGGGAGAGAGAGAGGGGGGGAGTGGGAGAAGTCACGAGTTTTTCGAAGGATAGGTGTGATTAATTTGAATTGTAAGACGTGAAGCAAATTCACAGAAAGAATGAATACGGATATGAAACCCTAGCAGTAGCATGTGACAGAATCCATGAAGACAAAGGTAGAGCCGACTTTGGGAAGCGCCCATCAATCAATTCCCTTTGTTTATATGCTAGGGTATGTGCCTACACTTCGGATGAGATCGGTTAAAGTAATTCTGTTATGTTTGTGAATCATATACTAAAAAAATTGTGTTTTTATTTTTATAATTTTATCTTTACATTTTTATTCATTGCATAGATTTTACTGACGCGCTTAGATTTGAGTTCCGTAGTGTTATTTTTGAATTAATTTTTTTACAGAAAAATGTTTATGGTCGCTATTATTTTTATATTGTTCTAGGATTTGAAAATTTGTATTTTTTTTAAATAACAGAAAACAATTTTTTAATATAATATGTAACATCACAGAAATAAAATAAAATTACTATTTCAAAATTTTGTTTCTTTTTATCAGGTAAATAATTTTTTTAATCCCTAACTTTTTTCTAGAGAGGTTGGATAGCACAAGAAATGAAAATGTATACTTCTTTTTTTTTTTTTTGGTAAGTGGAGAGAAAAAAAAAAAAAGAACATAGAAGGAAAAGAGGACAACACACTAGAACATATAACCAGAGCACCTCCAGGCAGTGCTCTCCCTGTCCCTCGATAAAATATTAACCAAATGCTGAGGGGGGTCTGTTAGGATGGACACCCCATGGACTACTTCAACACCCATTTTCGCCAGCCAGTCAGCACAGCTATTTGCTTCCCTGAAGACATGACAGATCCGGTTGCTTCCCAATTCCCTTAGAAGATCTCTGCATTCCAAAATTATGAAGTGCAACGGGTGAGTTGTATCCCTGTTATCATTGATCAAATGGATCACATCCATGCAATCGGTTTCCACTTGGAGTTGCTTGACTTGCATCTTTTTGGCCAGCCTCAAGGTTTCTCTCAGCCCCCAGATCTCTGCAGTGATGACATCCGTCTTACCTATGTTAACAACATACCCCTTCAGCCACTTTCCATTCTCATATCTGAGAAACCCCCCTGCACTTGCTCTTCTGGTGGCCAAGGATGTAGCACCATCGGAATTCATTTTAATTTTACCCTTCTCTGGAGGTTGCCATTTTTGTTCTCCATGGCCACTGCACATCTTCTTTTCCATAAGAACCAGATGGCAGTTTGAAAGGAGAAATTTAGTCTCCTCTGACCATTGACTGAGCCATTCCGGATCCCATTCCTGATCCAGTTAGCTAACTCCTCGCTCCATAACTTCACATCTGCTTCAATACCCGGTTGCAGCTTTTTCCACAACTCCTTGGCATTGATACAATCACGAAGGACATGGATTAGGGTCTCGGGGCATCCTTTACACTGGGGGCATGTAGCATCCTCCGTAAAACCTCTTCTTCTTCTCTCCTCATTAGTAAGGCATTTATTCTTCAACATCTTCTAGACGAAGAACTTCACCTTTTCAGGACATCTCTGACTCCAGACTTGCTTCCATCTCTCCCCTTCTAGAACTTCCCTGTCGTTATTCTGCTGCAGACTATCATAAGCGCTAGAAACAGAAAGCATGCCACTAGGAGAGTTGTTCCAAATGATAGAGTCAACAACATCTTCCCTCCTAGGAATCATAATTCCCTTAATTTCCTCAACCTTCTCCGCAGTGACCCAATCTCGCAACTCTTGGATCCTCCAGTTACCTTCACTGTCGATGAAGTCTTGCACTTTAAATTGAGGAAGCTGATAGGGTTGAGGGAGGATCGTAAAATCAGTAAGACAGCTGCTCCTAACCCACTTATCCCTCCAGAAATCTATTTCTCTGCCATTGTCCACTCTCCACTTCATACCTTCCATAATGCATGGTCTGCTGTTAAGGATACCTCTCCAGACACTAGAACCCCCATATTTTCTCCTGTACTCAAAGATGTTCACTTTGTTTAGGTACTTAGCTCTCAGCACTTGACACCACAGGTGGCTCTCGCCCCTCACTAGCTCCCATCCAAGCTTGGCCAGCATTGCGACATTGTTCTCCCTCATCTTTCGAATACCTAACCCACCCCGATTCTTCGGCATACAAATGTTGTCCCAGTTTACCAGATGCACTTTTTTACTACTCTCATTGTTTCCCCATAAAAACTCTCTGTTAAGTCTATCCAACCTATTGCATGTTTCCCTGGAGAGCCAAGTTGTCTGCATGGTGTACATGGGAATGGCCGAGTTAACTGATTGGATAAGAGTTTTTCTCCCAGTCTTGCTTAACACCTTGACCTTCCAATTGCTCAGTTTTCCCTGCACCTTCTCGACTAAATGATTATAAAAGTTCTTCCTCAACTCCTTATGAATCATTGGCACCCCAAGGTACTTTCCCAGATCAATAGAAGGGGAGAATTTACTCAAAGCTATTAGGGTACTTGTAGCTGTCCAGGGAGTTTTTGGCGAGAACCAGATTTTGGACTTAGAAGGGTTCACCTCCAAGCCACTCTCAACTGAAAATTCTCTTAGACAGTCCAGGATTGAGCTCAGGTTTAGAGATTCAGCCTCTACAAAGAGTAATAAATCATCTGTAAAAAAAAGATGGGAAATTGGAGGACCAGACTTGGATGTTCTAATGGGCTTCTTCCTTTACTCACTCTCTCTTGGATCATGTAACTTAGACGTTTCTTGACCAGGATAAACAAGTATGGTGAGATAGGGTCACCATGGCGAAGACCCTGACCTGCACCAATCGGAGAGAGCACTTCACCATTCCAGATGAGAGAAGTTCTGCCACTGGTAACCATGAACATGATCAGCTTGACTTGGTGGGGGGCAGATTGGCATCAAGCAGGACCCTGCCCAAGTAGTTCTAGTTGACGCTATCATAAACCTTTCTCAAGTTAACCTTTATAATCATCCCATGTCTCTTGCTTCTGGTCTTGCACAGAGAATGAATCACTTCTTGCAAGACAATGATGTTTCCCGTGGTACCTCTGCCGGGCAAAAAGCTACTTTGGTGAGGTCCAACTATCTCCTGGAGTAAAGGTCTAAGTCTATTAACAATAATCTTGGACAGCACCTTGTAAGAGGTATTGAGCAAGCTTATAGGTCTAAAATCATTCATTGTCCTAGGACTTTCACATTTAGGGATCACCACCATATAAGCTTGCGCAATCCTTGGATGGAAGTCGCCCTGCTTTAGAGCTTCATTTACAAATCCCCATAATGACTCTTTCACAACCACCCATTACTTTTGGTAGAAAATAGGTTGGAACCCATCTAGACCTGGAGCCTTTAAACCTTGCATTGAGAAGATTGCTTCCTTAACTTCCAATTCCTCCGCATACTTGGTGAGATTAGCATGGTGGCCATTATCAATTTTGCAAGTAAGTCTTTGATATCTAGTGCTGGGCGAAGCCACTTCCTTCTCTTTAAAGAGATCAATAAAGAAATTCCTGGCATGCTCCTTGATCATTTCCTGGTCCATACACCATTTGTTATCAATCTCCAAAGTTGTAATTCGGCTCCTTTGCCTCCTCAGCTTAGTAGTGATATGAAAGAACTTGGTATTTCTATCCCCCTTGCTAATCCAATTCATCCTGGACTTTTGGAACCAGAATAGCTCCTCCTGCTCTAAGACTTTATTGTACTCCTGATGCAATTCCATCTCGAGCCTTTGGGAGTAATCCGGGCCTCTGTGGTTTCTAGCAAGTTGGATACCCTTCAATCGAGCTTCTAATTTCCTTTTCCTGGCAAAGATATTACCAAACACCATTCTATTCTAGGTTTTTAGTTCCTTAACTTTGTTATCTGTTGCTTAAACCAGGTAGCCCTGACCACCTTCCCAAGCTTCCTTGAAAACTTCATTGAAATTCGGGTGGGTCATCCAAGCCACTTCACATCTGAAAGTTTTCTTAGTTGAATCAGGGAGGAAATTGACCTGGTGTGAAGGATAATCGGATTGTGATCGCCATGAAGACAAGGGAGAGTTACCGCTTTCATTTCAGGAAAAGCAAGTGTGACTTCCAAGTTACCCAACACTCTATCCAGTCTCTGCTAAAGGATAACTCTACCATTGCATCTTCTAGTCCAAGTGAACCTCAGGCCTGAAGAATTTGTGTCTTGAAGGTGACATTTTGAACATCTTTCTCTGAATCGAGAACACCTTCTCCAAATTCCTTTGCTCTTACTAGTTGTTTCGTTGCAAGCAGCCATATCATTGAAGTCAACCATCATAAACCAAGGACCATGGATCTCTCTTGAGAGCTGCTGCAATTCGCTCCAGAAGATCTCTTTATCACTTTCAGAAGGTTGAACATACACGCAGGTTAGCCACCACTTGCCACTGCCATCATTTATCACCATATGGACCCACTGGCGGGAATGGTTAGTGACTTTCAGATCCACTTTTTCCTTGATCCAATTGAGCCACAGCCCCCCTTTGAAGCCATCAGGATGGATAATGAACTAACCATCAAAACCCAAATTCGAGAGGAATTTTGGATACTTATTAGAAGTAATCCTGGTTTCCATAAGACAGATTATCTCCGGACCTTGAGTTTTCACAAGTTCACAACACACCCTTCTAAAACGAGCATTACCAATTCCCCTGCAATTTCAAGTAATTATTCGATAATCCAAGAACAATATCGGAAGAAGAAGAAAGCAGGACCCACTCAGTAGCAATTAAACTCCATGCCCTCTGTTCGCTCTTCCACCACGCTGCCATCCCTCACCACTTCTTTCCCTTTCACCTTTGTGAGCTCAGTTGCTTCGCTAACCTTTGAATTGTTCGTAGTAGTCGTTGAGTTCAAACTGCTATGAATCTCCTCCGGGCTTAATTCTCCTGGATCCAGCGCAAAGGCCTCTGAAATGTGAGGATTGGATTTCCTCAATGGGTTACACTCCTTCTCCAAGACCTCATTCCCAAGCAAACCTTCCGGCCCACTAGCCATATGGCTTAGCCCAACTGATCTCCCTTGATCATAACACCCATGGGCCCTGTTGTTGTTCTTAACTAAGCTCCCGGCCCAATTACTATTCTCCCCCACCAAAGGCCCAACAACCCCGTCTCCTCTTTCCCTGAGTTGATCTTTTCGAGACGTCCCTATCCTTTCGTCACTTTCATCAACCAATGGTCTCGCCTGTCTCGTCTTTCTCCCTCTGCGCTCCTCATCAGTTTTAAGCTCAACTTTATCACCTCCAGTATCTTCACCGCTGAGCAACCTTCCTTTCCCATGTGTACTCCCTGACTCATGTGCCTTTGATGTTCCCCATTTATTTGTCTCAGAAGACCTAGGGTATGAAAGATTCTCAATCCCCAATGGCGCGTTGACTTTCCCCAACAATGTAAATCTGTTGCCCTGAGCGCCAACCTTTCCCTCTCTGTCTTTTTTGGTTTCCATTTTTGGAAGGCCTCTGTTTTCAAGTCACAAGCATCCAAGACCCGAGCCCTTCATCCCTTTTTGCCTTGGAATTCGCCGGAGATTCCTCGAAATCTGTGTTTTTCGAAGGATGATCGCAAGCTTTCTGCATTTCCTTTCTATCGGCTTCACCACAGTTTTTACTATTATGTCCGAATCTTCCGCAGACAAAGCAAAGCGTGGAAAGCCCTTCATATTCCACTCTCTGAATTTTGTTTCTAATGCAAACCCTAAATACTAAGGGTTTATTTAGATCCACCTCCACACATAAATGGTAGATCTAATTCCTTTTAACTTCTCGTTTTCTCAATCTCTCCCCTCCCTTGCTGGGTTCATACCCACCTCTCTCTCTCTGCCTTATCTTTATTTCTTGTCTCTCTCTCTTCATCCCATGCTCTCATCTTCGATTCTAAAGTAGTTACTTTCCTCTCTCTCTCTCTCTCTGCCTGATCTTTATTTCTTGTCTCTCTCTCTTCATCCCATGCTCTCATCTTCGATTCTAAAGTAGTTACTTTCTCTTCCATTTGAAATGATAATTAAGTTTATCACCATAATAAAAATATGCAATATAGTCTTTTTTTTTTTTTGAAACACCATTACTATTCATATGAGTAGTAAAATACCTAAATTATTTTAGTTATATATACTATATATAATTTAACTAATATATTGATTGAGGAAAGTTCATCTTTTGAGAAAAGAAAAGAAATTCAATAACATGTTCTTCAGAAATTAAGATAGAAAGATGTAGGAAAAGTTAAAATAAAAATAAGTAAAATTTTCAATTTTGGAGAGAGTGGGTGGTTAAAAATAAATAAATAAATAAATAAGAAAGAAGGATATTGGAAAAGTTAAAATAAACACAAGCGAAAAAAATTAAGATAAAAAATAAAGTTTATGCTTGTAAAATGTGGAATGGGGCCCACAGCGTTACCATAAATGGTTCTATTTTTTTAGTATTATGTAATATAATTTGCTTTTGAAATTTATAAAGGCCATCGAGGTAAAATCGTGAACATAATTGCTGCATATAACCCTTTGTTTTCCCCTTTTTCCCCCTTTTTGCCATGTCGAAGAGGAAGGCTCACTTTAGACTACTACCGCAGGTTTGGGTGAAATAGGACATTACATTTCGTTTAAAGGGTCTGGGTTTGACTCCTTTGATAATATAAAATAATTATGGTGGAAGATTTTTTTCATTTGGGATCCAATAGAAAGTCGATCCAATTTAATCGGGGCACATCTCTGAATATCGAGTAGTGACTAAGTTAGGAATAAAAAAAAAAAGTGACTTAGACTATTTTAAGTAAAGGATCGGAAGAATTCAAGAACAAACGTATAATTTTTTTTTCATGTTTAATAAGTGTCCTAGAATGATAAACTCCTTATATGATCTTTTTATTTAAAATTACTAAAAATAAATATATACGATAATTGAAATAATTCAAGAGTAGAGCAAATAAAAGAGAAGGTATTTTCGCATAATATATGATGAGTTGGCCTAGCAAAATTTTTCAAAACAGATTAATATATATAATTTTAGAAATTATAATTTTTATTTTATAAAAATTTATAATTTCTGCCCCTAAAATTATAAATCAAAATTAAGTCCCATTTTTCTTTGTTTCTATGGATTTTTAGTCAAATTGATCCAATGACAGGACCATTAAAACTTTTTAATTAAATTCTCGATTTTAAGTTTTGAGAATAAATAAAGAAGCATTTGGAGAGTTAGTCCCTTAGTAAATTTGATATTTAATTTAAATTAAATTAGTCGAGATTAATAAATACATTAAAATAAATAAATAAATAAATAAATTTTTGGCCAAGTGGACAATGAAAATAGAAATGGGCCCGAGGTGAAAAATGGGCCTAACTTTATATCATTGTTTAAGCCCAACTAATTATATTGGGTGCTACGTAGACGCGAGGCGAGGTTTATATAGGGTTTTAGGAAGCTGAGGAACTGGTTTTGTAAATTCTGTTGACGAGGGAGAGAGAGCAGCAAAGGACACCTCCAATGGCGAGTTCGATTCCTCGAAAAGCATCGTCTCTTCGACAGTTGCGCCGATGCTTTTTCTTCTCCACACTCACTCACTCGAGGTCCTCCATGAATGCACCTTCACGGTCCCCTTTACTCAATCATCTCTTTCGCTCCGCTTCTCATCCTCGACCATCCTCCATTCCTTCTCAAATAGTCCGTATTCGTTCTCTCTCCCTCTCTAAGCGCATGCTTTTTATGTTTTGATTCTCATTTTTGGGTTGAACGTGCGCCTTTCAGGATAATTATCTATGTCGAGGAATAGGAACAGAGTGGTTGGTTTTGAGCCAGAAGCATCTATACAGTACAAGAAGCACGACTGCTGGTGTAAATTCAAGTGGTGCACAAGGTCAATCTGGAGATGGAGACAAGTCGGGAGACTCCAAGCAGACTGGCGATGCGGGAAATTCTATACGAGGAGGGGTAATTTACTGCCGTAATTCACAATTTCTTCCGTCAACAGATCCAGACTTAATTAGATTGCACTCACACTATTCATATGATTTATTGCTTATATTATATTTTCTATTTTGTATTGGTTCATTTTAAGTGCATCTACGAGTTTGGAAAAAAAATTATTTAATTTAATTTGGATTGAAAAAATGAATGACTGAAATGGCAAAATCTAATTTGGCATGATTTCATCAGTATATTAAGTTCACACGATACCCCATATAATTTTCCATAATCAATGAAAATCCCACTATGCCAGATTTTGTCATTGAATGTTTTTTGTCTAAATAATATTAATGTTAGTAGAAGAACTACTTGGATTTGTAATTGTTGTTTAATTTTATTTAAACCAAGAAAGTTAATGAATTAGGTGAGGAAGTCCGATATGGCATGATATCGTTTATGGAGTGAAGTTAAAAAGATTTGTTTGCTTTTCAATGACCGATGAAAATTTTCGAACTGGATCTTATCATTTCTGTCACTGATTTTTTTGGTTCAAGTAAAGTTTGTTGTGGTTGTCCCATAAGGACTTGGAACTGGGTTCATGTCTATAATTCCTTTGGTTCATTGTGTTTGCTATTCAAAGCCCATTTTGCACTGAAGAGTACTTGGATTGAGGACATCTATATTTTTTGTAACTTTTGAGAACTGACAGCTAGTTTTGCCATGTGGCAGCCTGTGTCATGGTTGAGCTTTATATTGTTGGTCATCACTGGAACTTGCCTGATCTACTACTATGACCTGTTAAAGAAGCAACGAATTGAAGGTAGATTAGTGTGGTGAGTTAGTTTGTAGAGTTTTTTTTGCTTGTGACATATGTGACCTTTCTTGTTTTTAGTCATGCATTCTGTTTGATGGCTTTGAGGTATTCTATATAGTAGTCTTGCTAATATTCTTCTTCTTATGCATCTTGTTACTTATATGATTTAGACTTAAGTTTTTCCCCCTCCCCCCCTCTTTTAAGTTTTATTCTTCCAAGTTTTCATTGTGGTTTGCCATCTTTTCTCATCTGCTTCAGTTTTAACTAATGCTGGGGATATTTCTTCTGGTGGAAGGTATCTGTCATTGGTTATAAATATCTGGAATTAGGTTCACCCTTTGCTTGGACAATTTAATTGCTTTGTCTGTTAGCAGGATTAATGTCCACTTATAAAATCCAGAAGCTGGAGTATGACATGTTGGTTTGTCATGTCCATGTTCCTGTTCTTCTGTATCTGAACGACCAAGCTTGCTTTTGCTCTGCAGAAATAAATGCTAACACGCAGACAGTAAAACATGGTCCATCAGTGGGAAAAGCAGCAATTGGGGGACCTTTCAGCCTTATCAATCATGATGGGAAGCCAGTTACAGAAAAGGACTTTGTGGGGAAGTGGACTTTGATATATTTTGGCTTCACTCATTGCCCTGATATCTGCCCTGATGAACTAATAAAGCTAGCTGCTGCTATTGATAAGATAAGTAAGTTATTGATCTTCCCATGTGATATTAGATTACTGAACATATAAGGACTAGACCAAATAGTCTAGTCAATGGAGTATAGTTGACAAAAAAGATATGAGTACTTCTACATGATCTTTTCTTTCCTGGTCATCTGCAGTTGCTTGCTGCTCCAATACCCATGATAATGACCAAAATCATATTTAAAGTCCCAAGGACTACAGCTCACGTATTGTATCATCACCTGATACAGAGAAAAATTGATAATCTCATTCTTTATTATTACTGGGTGGTTCTTTGTGATCAATAGAATCTTACTTCTTAAAACATAAGAAATTGAAGTATCATCTGACAGGTTCACTTGTTTCTACCTTTTCACAATACAAACTAGTTTGGGTTGTTAACTTGGTAATCACATGTTTGAAAGTCATTGGTACTTCCCTCCCGCAAGGTTGAAAAACACAGAAGCCAGCATTTGTTCTGGAACTATATCTGACCCTCATTTATTCACTTTTATGTCTGGGGGGAAAGAAAAATCTGTTTTACATATCTCGATGTTTCAAAACGATTGTGTAAACTTTTTCCTTTTTTTTTTTTCACCGCTTCATGAAACTTAACATAGTTCAGCACAAGCAGATATTTTTCTCTGGTAGGGCATATAGTGATGTTCTCTATCCCACTGATGTTGCCTGCCTGCCTGAATCATTTTTTCTGGTTCAGAAAGTTGTGGGTGTGCTCAAACCAGCCTGTTCCCATGCACAACCATTCTGTTTATTGTGATACTTTGATGAGTATTATCTTTTCACTTGACTAGTTGCTGGGTATGTTTTCTGCTTCGGAGTTCTGTGGGTGTGCTCAAACAAGCCTATTCCCATGCACACCCCTTCTATCTATAATGATACTCTGATGAGTATTTCTTTTCACTTGGCGAATTGCTAGGTATGTTCTTGCAAAGGTAGAAAACTGGTGGTCAGACGTAACAATAACACTACTTTACCTTCATGTTGTTATCTTCTACCACAATGTGATCTCACTTGATGGCATTAAAATTTTTGTTTCTATGCTTGCAGAGGAAAAGGTGGGATTGGAAGTTGTTCCATTATTCATCTCAGTTGATCCTGAGCGAGACACTGTAGAGCAAGTTCGTGAATATGTCAAAGGTTCTTTTCAAACTGGAGTGCATTCTCCATAAAATAAATAAATAAGCAATATTCTTGCTAATTATATTGGCGGTATTGTTATTTCTTCCCCAGAATTTCACCCAAATTTAATTGGGTTAACTGGTGATGCGGAGGAGATACGTAAAACAGCTCGTGCATTTCGTGTATATTATATGAAAACGGAAGAGGAAGACTCAGACTATCTGGTTGATCACTCAATAGTCATGTAAGTCCCACTTTCTCGTGTATTCTTAGGATTGAGGAACGAAGGTCCTGAATCTATGATCTCTCTCATTGCCTTCCACATTGCAATGTATGATTAATTGTTTGCATTTTATTACTGCCTCCTGTTCTAATTAATGAACTACTGGTAATTATTAACTGATTGGACAAAAAAAAAAAAAAAATTGATCATGTACTTCTGACAGAAGACAGAAAATATAAAAATTGACCTTCACCATGATAACCCCGCCTCAATGGAATCCTCTTGGACAAGGTCATATGCATGAAAATTCTAGATTATGAAGATTATTTGTTATTTGTATATGGTAGATTCATGATGTCTATCTTCCATTTGGTTATCTGCTCTGATAGCGCCTGTGTTACTTATTATTATTTTTTTTGGCAGGTATCTGATGGGTCCTGAGTGGGAGTTCGTAAAATTTTTTGGAAAGAACAATGATGTTGATTCTCTTACTGAAGGTGTAATCAAGGAGATAAAGCAGTTCAAGTAAAAGGCAGCATCTCTAAAGCTCTACTGCCCTTCCCAGGAATGCAAAAGGTGTACTTGTGCACCATATTTTGAGACTTTGATGGGTTCCCATGGCTCATTTTTGTTGGTTTGTATGTTAATTTTTGACAAACTTTAGTTTATCAATCTACATCATGGTTCTGAATTTTTTGTTGGATCTTGCGGCCCAAGTTGTTGGGACCTAAGGAATGAAACTCATGATCCGAGCATGTATCCAAATTCTGTCATTATTATTATTATTATTATTATACACTCTAAATAGCGAGTTGAGTTCACTGTTCATGGACACTGTTCATGAACAGTGAACCCATATTTTTTTGGACTCACCCAATTTTTTTTTCTATCACTTGCATCTTTTTTTTCCATCCAGTTTTTTTTTTCCTTCTCTTTTTTCACTATGGTCTTCTAATGTTCATGAATAGTAACCTCGTACTTTTTTGACTCGTCAAACTTTTTTTTTTTTCATTTAGGTCTTTTGTTTTTTTAAAATCACACTTTATTTTTTTTTTTTCAGTTTTTCATCTTTTTTCTCTTTTTTTTCTTGGATCCTTCATCCTATTGAACATAAGTTTTTTTCCTTTTGTTTTTTTATCACATAGATGGTTATCTTATTATTTTTAAATCATAACTTTTTATTTTCTTCATTTTGATCCTTGCTCTCTTTTTGTTCAACCTGACTTTTTTTTTTTCTTATATTCTTCATTTTTTTTAGATATAAGTTTTTCTCTTATTTTTTTAGTCTCGATAATAAATATCTCTTTATTTTTAAATCATAATTTTTTCCATTCAGATTCTTATTCTTTTTATTTTTTTACCTAAATTTTTTTCTTAATTTATTCCTTTTTTTAAACAAAGATTTTTCTTCTTTTTTTTACGCTATTCATGAACAATAACCTCATTTTTTTTGAACCCGTCCAATTTTTTTTTCCTTTCACTTATATCCTTTTTTTCCATCCAGCTTTTTTTTTTCTTTTCTTTTTTCACTACGTCCTCTACTGTTTATGAACAGTAACATCATATTTTTGGACCCGCAAAACATTTTTTTTTATTTAGGTTTTTTATCTTTTTAAGACCACACTTTATTTATTTAATTTTTTTCAACTTTTCACCTTTTTTGTCCCTTTTTTTTTCCTTGGGTCCTTCATTCTTTTGAATATATGTTTTTTTGCCTTTTGTTTTTTTACCACATATATGGTTATCTCATTATTTTTAGATCATAGCTTTTTATTTTCTTCATTTTGATCCTTGTTCTCTTTTTTTTTTCAACCTGACTTTTTTTTTCCTCTTAAATCCTTCATTTTTTTTAGATATAAGTTTTTCTATTTTTATTTTTTTAGCCTCGCAAATGAACATCCATTAATTTTTAAATCATAATTTTTCTTATTCAGATCTTTATTTTTTTTTTACCTAAAATTTTTCGTTAAGTTATTCCTTTTTTTAAATGAAGATTTTTCCTCTTTTTTTTCCCTACTTGTCTATTCAAATCTTTTTTTTTTTATCCAGTTTTTTTAAAAAACTTTAGTTTTTCAACATTTCTTAATATAGGTTTTTCTTTTTTATTTTTCACCACATATATGGTCATCCTTTTATTTTTAAATCACAGTTTTTTATATTTAGGTTCTCGCTCCTTTTACTTTTTTACCCTTCTTTTCCTCTTTGGTCTTTCATTTTTTTAACACATGTTTTTTTATTTTTTTTCACCAATGGTTATTCCTTTATTTCTATTACCTTTTTACTCTACTTATTATCTATTTTTTATTTCATTCGTTAGTGTTTTTTAGAATTTCAGTTGTTAGACTCATTTTTTTTGTCATTAATATATATAATATTTTTCGTTGATTTGGATAATAATTTGTTTAAATATTGAGTTAATTATAAATTTAATAAATATTTATATGATAAAAAAATACAATTCATATTTATGGGCATCCCGTGCATTAATCCCGGGCATTAGCACGGGCAAAAAAACTAGTTATTCGTGCATTAATCCCGGGCATTAGCACGGGCAAAAAAACTAATTATTCTATGGTGTTTGAATTAACAGTGCAATAGGTGTTGGATCCACGGATTAGCTTGGTGTTGGTCTAATGCACTCTGGGCTCTGTTGTATTGCTTTTTTTGTTTCACTAAAATTCCTCTCTATTTAGGAGAAGCTGCTTTTAGTGTATTTTTGTAGGTACATGCTCTCTTTTTTTTGTGTTATATAGAAATTTAAATCTTGTATCTTCAGATTGAAAAAGGAAGGCCATCCCCTTGGGAACGTAGATACATGTCTCTTAGATACATGTATAATGGTTCATCTGCCCGACACTTGGGTGGGCCTCTGCTCCTGTGTGTGCCCAAGCTTTAATTTCAGCCCGACCTATTTTAAAGCAGACCTGGCTGAGTGAAAAGCCTAGTTCAACGCAGTGATTTTTATTTTTTTTTAAATAATCAAATGATTTTTATTTTTTTTTAAATAATCAAATGGTATCGAAAGTTATAACCTAACTAATTTAGTTTGAGCATTATTAAGTAAAACCCTTTACGGGCAATAATTATGAGCCCAACACTCATTATATTCATTTTACACAATTCAAAATGTGGATGATTTTTCTGTCCCGGATGCTTTTTTGTCCTCAAAGGAACAGCACAGCGATAACAGTCTTTCTCCTCCAACCTGTGATCCAGGGTTTGAATTCATTTGTAACCCAAAAAGAAAAATGTGGACGTTTTCAGCTTTTAGCTCATAAATTGGGAAGTAAAAGTCTACCAAGTTTCATAAGTTAAAAGAACCACCACTTGACCAGTATGCTTTCACAGAGACTGGTCAAAAACTCGGACAAGGCCATTTCATTTCCCTCATTGCATAAGCACGGCAGCAGCGCCTCTTACATAAAACCAAACCATAAAACAGCTCAAAATTTGGCAAGGTGACATTATTACTTAAAGCTCTATTCCTGATATACAGAAGCTCGCGCCACTTCTTTCCTCTTGATTTTGTGATTCTCTCATGCTTTTGGCTCGGGAGCATCTTATTCCAATAAGCAGTCCTGCATCATTGAGATGCATGAAAATCTCTCTCATAGGCGTTCTTGTGCACCCTCATCCAATGCCTTGTTGCACTCCAACTTGCCTCATGAAGCCATCGCCAAATCCTTACACAACACAAGTGAGTCATTTCTCATGTTCTCAAATGAGAGCGGAGTTTGAGCTCATCACCTGCCATAATTGAATTGATGCAACCTAAGTAACTGTGTGGAACTCCCCTCTAGGTGCTGAGGGTCCAAAAACCAAAAAGATTACTGCAAGTACCTTGCCCAAAGAATGTGAGCTCTCTAAGGCAGCTTTATACATGTGCTTAGCACATTATCTATCTATTTCTTCTGGAAAGCTAGCTTTCCCAAGATAAACCAGCTGCATCTCTTCTCTCCAGATCTACAAACGGAAGAGAGCTTTGATTAGTGAAGTATTTGAACAAATACTGGATACAGAATAGAAAGGAGGAGGTCAAATGCTTGTGCTTGCTGGTAAAAGAAGGTACAGGCTGTCCTGCTTCTGTCCCACTCATTATCCAGCTGAGAAGGGTTTAAGAGGTTGTTGCCACCTCATGATTTACCTTTACTGTGTTACTTCAACAACATTAAACCTTAATTTTGCCCCTCCCCCTCTCCCCATCCCTCCCCACCCAAAAATAGCGAACCTTAATTTGTAAACCTACCTGAGGTCCATTTGATAATTTACTAGTGGAAAACCAGTTTATAAACTAGCACCATAAACCTGAGGCAGTGACTGTAACAACCTTTTTGTATTAGCTCTGACTTACAGTGACTTAATTTGCCTGGTGCTCAAGCAATCCCTCAACTCCAAGAGTACTTTGAATTAGATAACCAAGAAAAGCAACAGGGAAAAGCATGATGACAAACATACCGCATAACGGAATTCCACCCTGATGTGAGGCACATTTGTTTTGCGAATATCATTCCCATCGGGTCCTCTTTTGTAATACTCCTTCCCAATCCAATGTGACTACAAAAAATAAATAAATAAATAAATAAATAAAAATAAAAAGTTCATGGCTAATATGATGATTGAAGTAAAAGTACTAAGAATGAAAAGTACACCAAATCAGGCACATAGACCAGACAGAATCAAACTTAGTAAGCCCAAAGGACTCAAAACATGATATGGCAGAAAAACTTTTCATTTAGTCTATTCAGCCACAATGTTATTCCGCACAACTATTTATTTTATGAAGAAAAGAAGTATCTGTAGCACCATTGTTTCACAATATATGATGCAGTAGAACCACCCATGGATTTAGACAGGAGGTCCAGGTCATGACACAGAGCCTTCATACTAAAAGGAAGAACTTTTGCAACCTCAAATATTGTTCATGAAACCAAATTCTCTACTAATTTCAAGCTAATACGTACCTTAAAAGCATGTGAAAAACCAGACTGATAGACCGAGTTACGAGCAATCTCACAAAGATCACACGAACTTAACTTCCATACCTGTAAAGAACATCATTAGTAAACAAGTCCCCATTTTATATGCAAACAATTAGCATTTGTAGAGAGAGAGACTGCTTACAGAAGCTGCAATGCTGTACTCCTCCACCAAAGGTTCTTTTGTCAAGTGAATCTGTAATGGGTCATCAGTAGATAGGGAAACATTGAGGCCCCGTAGGAAGAATGACGGGAATGGGTTGCGATGGTAATCCAAGAATAACGAGTTGTTGCTAAGAGGTGACATAGCCAGACCAATCTGATAACAAGCAATCCACCAGAATAGTTTAGGCATTGGTCAAAATAGTGATCTAAGTGAAAATCCTCTCTCTCTCAAAATACCTGAGCTAGATAATATAGATATTGAAGTACTGGAGATTTTTTCAAATTGATCCCATGTGCAATATTATGTGCAGTTAGAAACGTTGCAGCAAGATGATCAATATCACCGGCCTGCACACAAGATTTGAGCATTCTCACAGCTGAATAATTACTTTAAAATTAAACTCAGCATCAAAGAGAGCAGAAAAAACCTCTCCAGAATGCGGACGGAACTTAATAGTTGTCATCCCCTTCGACTCGCGGAGCTACAATATCAGAAGCACAAATGATTTATAACTCGTTCTGCACAAAGTAAAGATGTGGATATTCTATGCCAAAAGTTTAGGAGTGTAGAAACACTGGTAAGATGCCAAAAATTAAATGGGTATTTTATTGATCAAACCTGCCTACTCATGTAACAGGGCACAAAAAGCTGAAGGATAAGATGGGTGATATGAATCACTCAAGGTTACTACAATTCACAAAATTGAAAGGCAGCACAGCTTTCTTGGTATTCCTACCCAGGAGAGTATCCAAGAGTGGGTTTCAGATGACAACTACAAATAAATGATAGGATAACACAGAGAAACAACAAACTTGACTCAACTTGGTAACCATGGTTTTGGGAAGGGATTTTTTTTTGGGGGGGGGTGTCTACATGATGATTTTAGGTGGCAAATAATATCTAGTAAGTGTGCTATAATATATAGAAAGCTAAATGTCACTTGCTCCACAAACACACCTTGTTAAGAGTGTAGAGATTAGCATAACAATAATACACGTAGTAGGAGAATGCAGGATTGAAGATATTGGTCCATTGAGCTGGTGTTGGCATATGTTTTGTGGGGCGTCTCTCAGGCTTACTCTCATCATCCACCAAATCCAATCCAACAACCTGGGAGGCCCAAACAGAAAAAAGTCAAATGTCCTGGGCTCAAAGAACCTTACATGCATATCACAAGAAACATGCAATATTGCATATGAAAGATAAAGAACCATCTTCTGGGCAACCAATGTACGCTTACAATTGTAATCCTGGAGTCCATCTCTGTATATGTAAGCATGTTTACAACATTGTCCACATTTTGAAGCATTTTATTATTACAATCAATCAAAAGTTCAATTGTCTCCAATTTTCCATAGAGTGAGGGTTAGTCCCTCAAATGTGGGGGGATGAAGGATCTGACTAAGACTTTTTGTCCTAATGAAGGCAGATGTCTTCTTAGAAGAGCAGCCATTAGAATTACATGCAAGCCAAATTTTATTTTCGACTAATAATAGGGAATCCTGTTACTTCTTCAATACATACACAATGCAGAAACCTCAACAAGGAGTTGCTAGAAGTCATAAGTTCTCCAAAAATGGAGCTATTGAGGCATCAATCCACTCACATCCTCAATATAAAATATAATCAAGGAATTAACATAATATATCATTTAGAAGTACAATTTTTTTTTTCAACTTCTGAAATGATAAAGTACAATTGAAAGCCTTAGAATGCAAATAGTTCTCAAAATGAACAATGACAAACCTGCTTTAAGAAGACATGCAACTGTGGATGTGAATCTGGATCCACTGTGACCTCAAACAGAGGAAGAAAAATATTGTCAAGGATGTTCTGAAATGAGGTAACGATTCCCATTTCCTTGTACACATTGTATAATCGCGGAAGCTGGAGAAAATCAAATGATATACAACATAATTAAATCCAAAATATAAAGGAAAAAGAAATAATTTATTCAACATAGCAAAATCAAAGTCATTAGATATATGCAGCTGTTTCAATACTATTGTAATGTCAAAGCTACATGTGAAGAGTTCTAGAAGGACTATCATTAGCCACAATTATTTTGTTCAAACTATTGGCCAATAGCACATCCGACAACTTTCATTAGCTAATAGCTAAGCCACTACTCTGCTCATCACAACTAAAGTAGCTATATTACATCATGCTAAGTACCAATCTTGTATGATGTTGTATTATCTAGTGGAGGAGCTTAAGAATATCTAACAGAACTCCCCCTTAAGGCAAACATAAGAATGGCCCTTGTAAATGCATAAATTTAAATGAGGGCTGTCAAAAGCTCAGATCGGAGAGAATCAGACACGAAATGAGGTACACTGGAAGCAGAAACTTCTAATTCATCCTTAATGATTTTAATGCACAATATTCAAGTAACATAGCTGACCCCAAAATTTGGGATTAAAACCCAAGTTGTTGTTGTAATATTCAAGTAATATAAGCTACTTTGAAGAAGAGGAAAAATAAATAAATACAGAAAAATAAATAAACATTTAAGTAATAAATGTGAAGTTATATATCCATATAGGACAAGGAACAAATAAATTTCACTAAGAAATGTCAAATCACTCCAACAGAATGGGATAAATTTTCCAGAAAGAAAAAGATACCTGAATTAACCAGACAACATTCTCACTGTACAATTCATTGTTTACTATCCAACTTGCTAGTTGGTCCCACTCGCTTTGCTTTCTACCATATATTGATATCCTGTATTCAGCCATCTGTGCCGATGACAAAGGCAAATCACAGTTTTCACCAGGTATATTTAAGAAGAAAAGTTGGAAGAAAAAAATGTGCATCAAGAAAAATTAAAAGACAATGTTACGTGTTGACAATCGACACCAAATTTATGAACATTACTGTTTCCACATAAGTTCTAGATTTAACTTAGGAGCAGTTCTCCATTACAGCACCTGATATTTACTTGCAGCAAGATCAGAAAACACTTGCTTGGTTAGCTCAGCTAAGAAACGGCCTGTTGAAAAAAATTAAGAAATGGAACACAAAATCTATGGTAAGATAACTTTGAAAATTTTAATACAGTGAGATACATATCATAATCATGTCTTTGAATCTTCAATTGTTGAATCTCCACTGGAGGAAGAATTCTCTAACCCAAACACCAACATCTTCATGGACAGTTGGACACAGGCTCAAACGTGGGTGAGAGGAAAATGGCCCAAGCAGGTGGACAGTCATCCAGTGGAATTTTCCAAAGTAGTGCCTAACACTCATAACCAGACTCATAAATTGCATGCCCAAGGTCTGAAACCCTCCTTCCCCAAGGCCCCGCCAAAAAAGAAAAAATGCAAATTTCAATGACCTGGTAAGTAATTATGCATGTACAGTGGAATATCTTACAGAAGAAAGTACAGATGCAGAATAACAAGTACAAACTAGAATCTGATGTGTGCAATGTACAAGACAATTGTCCACTAAATGATAACTTGGACTTGCAAATTGCAAGACCAACCTCCCTTCATCAATGACTTGGATATACAAGGAAGATTCTCTCCTTTATTTTCTCCTAAAGAAAAGAAAAATTTTAATATCATAGCCTCAAAAAATGGACTTTATAATAAGACATTTAGCAAACAAAATTATTACTGCAATATGAAATATCATGCAGATAACTGCAACAGCTTTTTAGAAAAAGGAAAAACACCCTTTCACATACATATAGTTCCCCCCCAACATCTACAGTATCCTTTAGTAATTAGTCTGGTAAAACAGTGAAGAACACACCTTGGATGAGATTGTCCTGCTTAAGAAATATCTCCCTAAGCCTACTCTGGCCGCAAGGATTATACTTGAGATTGAATTTATCAAATCGATGGAATGTGCTCTTGTCTGCATGAACGTCCAAGAGGTCAACATTTAGGTCATACCTGTTCAAACAACCAACCAACCACCCCCAGCCCAAAAAGGAAAAACAAAAAAAAAAAGGAGAAAGAAGGAAATTTTCAGCATCACAAACTGTCAAACATCAAAAAATGATGAAAATATAATATATGAAGAAATTAATAACAAACAAAATCCATTTGGCCTAGTTGTGTCAGAAAAATGGTTAATCTTAACAATAGCAATTCCAAATAATACCACTAAGCAACATGAGCAGAAAAATTAGAATCAGAAATTATCTTAGATGAAAACAATAGCAGAAACCAATTACCCAGTCAAATCCAAGCTTTCAAAAACTTCCTTTAACGTTAAGTATGTTCCATCTCGAAAAATCACAACCTGAACAAGAGAGGGAGACATACAGGATTCAGGGGAAACCTAATGCAGATTATCAGTAAAAATAGACATTCAAGTCAACTGCTAAAAGGTGAGTAATTCCAACTGACACAAGATGGTACTCTTCCAGGAACAAGCAACTTTTTAAGGTCTAACGTCTAAAGACCCCCGGAAAGTGTCACAAAAGGATAGAAAATGTGAACCCAAATCTGGTACAGGATACAAAATAATAACATAAAGCACCAAAAGTTGGACTAAGACCATCACCTCATCAGGCTCTTTTCTCAATTTTGACTTTATAAATCTCAAGAGATGCTTCTGGTTCATGCATGCAGAGTGATGAACATGGGTGTCAACCTTCCGAACATTGTAGAAGTCACGATGTGGTGCACTTTTCTGTGCAAGGAATTCCTTGTCCGTGTTAAGCATCAAATGAAGATTGAATTTCTGGGAAAAAAAAAAATCGAGAAAGAGGTTACTGTCAAACACCATAATGATGTTTATTAATCAAGAAAAACCAATAGATCTATTTTGATTGTCAAAATATTTACTTGTTCCAGAAGAACCAGCCGCCGATGGCATAAAGTTCGCATATTTCCTAATGCTATGACCCGAAGGATGTGATGAAGGTCAGTGAAAAAGGTTGTTGCATCAGCAACAGGAAAGAGCTTCTCTGTTGCTAAAAGGAGGAGTAAACATAGGTCAATAAATCCACAAGAAAATGAGCAGTTCACAAACTATTAATAGAAAACAAATCAGAAAGGCAAAGAGGTGCTAATGGTAGCAGCTTACAATCCTTATTTGCATAGACATGAACAACACCATCTTCCATCTGAAAATAATGCTGCAGGAGATAAAAATATTGTTACTGGCAGGAAAAAAATAAAATAGAATAACAATATAAATGAAAACCTATTATGCAAGTCAGTCAACTAGGAATAAAAGTCAAGAGATAACTCACATTAGTTTTGCCTTCTGAAGTGAAAGAAAAGGGGTTTGGATTAGGTTTTGGAGTGCTTGGTTCAGATATCACTTCTTTTTCCCATGGTGCAATTGCTTCTATGAACACATAACTTTCACGCATCTCAAGGCACTCTTGGAGAACACGATATGCCTCCACCTCATCAGGAGATGGTACCTCTAAAAATGTTAAAGAAACAAAAATTTGCAGACACTTAACCTCAAGCCTCAACATGCAAATCCAAGCTAGTAAGCAGTAAAGGAAAAATACTCATGTTACAACAATGAAGATAATCAAAATACCATGAGGGGAAAATTTTAGTCGCACAAAAGTTTCTTGCTCTGGTTCTTTCCTCAGAATATCAGCTGCCACAGGGTCAGGTTGAACACCATGCAGGTCACCAGAGACACTATGTGAGCGAATCATGTTTGGAGCAGCCATAGGAAGCTGCTCACTGCTTGCATTTAGATTATCTGGCGGAATCTGAAACAGATGATTATGCTCAGGCCCTCATGTAAGACTAGACGGATATAATTATATCAAAGGCATTTGCCACATTTGGATCAATTATGGCAAACAACAAGACTGGTCAGTTCTTACTTACTCCCTTCCCAGATGAAGATGAAGAACTCAATTTTGCTGAGCAAATGAATAAAAACAAGCAATGTCCAGAGGGGCATTGTGAACTTACTACATCTCCATTAGTATGAAGGTACGTAGCATCCAGTTTAGCACTGTCCGTCATATTATCCTCATCATCTGATCCTTCCACACTCTCAAAGGCACTAGCACTGGCGACAGGAGACTTAGGAGAAGTTGGTCTGATCAAATGTCCTCTCTTAGCTGAGTTTGCAATCCCTCCACATTTCCCTACAACAGTAAATTACAAGGTATGCATCAAAAGCTCATTCTAATGAAAAAAGGTAATGAAGAAAAGCAAAACCTGGTGGTACAGGTAGAAATATTTCAGGGTGGCTAAGTATAACGACCTGAAAAGGCCATTCTCTGAACAAAAATTCAAGATCTACTACCAAGAAAGATGACATAACATAACCCTCCTACGAGATAGATAGAGAGATAGAGATAGAGGGAGAGAGAGCAAATATTTCATGGCTGATAAAATTCAAATTCTTGCCCAGATAACGATAAAAATTTCTCTACCACAATGAATAAAAAGTTACTAAGGAAGAGTATTGACAAAGTCCTTCCAAGTTGCCTGTAGCAAAATCAAATTCTAAGACTGAACTAGTTATTAAGCTAGTTAAGCAATAGCAATGTGCCTCCCAGAGCCACAAAATCAAAATCCCATGGGATAGAGAATTTTTATGACCAAAAGTAATAAACCCATAAAATTTTAAAGATAAGGTCCTATGTCGCAGTGTGAATTTTGGTGGGGATACCTATTCTTATAGTCATCAACTTATAACCATACCCACAACTACGAACACATTCTAGATGGGATCAAATGCTTTTGTTTTTATCATAATTAGCTTTCTTCTTCCGATCAGAAAACCCATCATTGAATTCAGTACGGTAGATGGCTCCTAGACATTGATATATTTTCTTCGCTACCATCACAACTCCAGACTGTTTGAAGTTTACTGTGAAAAGAACAATTTTCACAACCACTTAGAACCAAAAATTATATCATCGTCCTCAGTCATATGCAATTTTTTATCAGTATGGCTAAACCAAAGTCCTCGAAAAGAAAATGATAAATCTTTCACTTTTCAATTGACACGATTATCTGATTCTCTATCGATGGCTCAAAAAAACTTCATACAAGCACACAGTATAACCCTCAATTGCTGATTCCCTTCACCAAATTGTAACTCAAAATTGCAATTCATTGCGTAATCATCAAATTCTACAAAACTAAGGGAAAAAAAGGGTCAAGATACAAGAGGGTTTGCAGTTTTCTTCATTCCGGCGAAAAGTCCGACATGTGCATACCTTCGGGAAGAGTGTGAAGCCGAGGCAAGCCAACCGGAATCGGCTCGACTGGAATTGGTCCATTGCTCCTTTCCTCTCCATCAGCGATTGCGGTGACGTCAGGCATAGAAGCCGAGCCACGCCGATTATAAGCAGAGGAAGCCTTTCGTCGTCCGTGATTGCGTCGTTTCTCTGCCGCATACTTCTTGAAATGCTGCGGCGAGTCTCGTTCTTCTTCGCCGTCTTCTCTCTCTCCTCTTTCTCTCTCTCTCTCGACCGTCTTCGCGAAGTCCAGAAACTGTGTTAGGGTTTTCCGGTGCATGTAATACGCCGAAACAGCTACGAATGACGCCCCTACCAAGGCCGCCATCGCAAGATGTAGCGCATATGCATCCATATCTCTCTCTCTCTCTCTAATCTAGTGAGAGAAATGTTTCCAACGAGAGAGAGAGGTCTGTATTATTAGGGAGAAGTGAGGTTTAATTGAGTATTTATAGGCAGACGAAGCGTAAGAGAACATATTCCGTTTCTTCTCTCCCTCTCTTTTCGTTCTCTCTGCTCTGTGTAGTAGGGGGGAGAGAGAGAGAGAGAGGGGCCAAATTGGGTTTTGGGCCTAAACGGGAGTGTTCCGTACCGTAACTATTGTTCGCCACTTCTACATTTTTTTCCCTTAATTTATCAAAAGTTTGAAAAGCTACAAAATTAAAAATAAAAATTAACCTTTATGATGAAATTTTTTATTTTCCTTTTCCCGGTAAAGGGGGAAGGGAGACCTGTTATTACTCTCTCGTAATCATGAGAATATTCTCTAGCTATAAAATGATAAGTCATAATTATTACATTTTAAATAATTCTATTACTATAATTTTATTAAAATATTAAAAAATTATTATATACTTTCAATGATACAACTATTTAATTACAAAGTTTCTTATCTTCTTGATTAACCACTGAGGTATGGTGGATTATGATCGGTGATGGACCTAAAACTCAGAGGTAAAGAGTCAAATAATATAAAATATTTATTTAAATAGTGAACATGAATTATAAGACTATTAAAAATCTAAAACATCAATAAAAATAATTCAATTATAATATTTTGAAAATTAAAAGTTTTAATTAAAAATATTTATCTTTTTATGAGAACAATAATCAATTTTTTTTTAAATTTGAAAAAAGTTTTGGTGATTAATCGAAAGAAATTAAAAAGTAGAGATTATAGTATTCGATAAGTGAAGAAAATTTAAAAAAGAATTAAAAATGTAGGAATAAAAGAGATTGCAGACACTCAAAGGAAATGAGAAGGAAGGGGGAAAAGATGAAAGGAAAACGAGAAGGAAAACAAAATGGATAAGAAGGAAGGCCGAGAGTGAGAGGGAGAGGGGAGGGAAAGTTGGGGGAAAAGAATGAAAAGAAAAAGAAAAAGTGTTGAGATGTCAATATCAAATTAATAATTTGAATTATAATTTTATTTATATTTTTTTGAATAACTATTATAAAGTTTTATTTATTGATTTAAATTATACGATAGTGATATTATATTTTATTTTTGTTATGTGATAAGATTTTAAAAATTATTTAATAAATGAATTTAAAAAAATAAATAGAACAAAATTATAATTAAGTGTGTGTAATATAAATATGGATCAGAGACATTAATTAAATTTTAAAAAATTATGGGAACGCAATTGTCGACCGTCACTCCTTCGTGGGTCCGCTCCTGATTATGACTAAATATCTTTTATCGTAATAGATTTTGTTTATTTAAAAAAAATAAGGGGTGGATTTGTCTCTTTATGATGTGGGCCAGGGTTTTCAGAATGTGGTTTAATTTAAGTGATAGGGCTTGGTGGGGCCACCTATAATTAGCGGTGTAGATTGTGAAGTCCCTTTCATTATCTCAGTGAATGTGAAATTTATGCCTGCAAACTGCAACGCATGTTTGAAAGCGGGTGTTTTGTTTCTCAAGCTTTCTTCCTCTTTCTAATTACCTTCATATGTTAAACAATTTTTAGAAAATATGCCAATAAATTTAGGTAGATACATAAGTTTAAACTTTGATAAATATTCAAATTATCCTAATCTAAGGTTTAGATTAAATCAGACTAATACAATAATAATAATAATAATAATAATAATAATAATTGAGTTGATGGGTCAAGCATAAAAACATAAAAAGTCTGTATTTGGTGTTTCAAAGTCCGTCTGCGTACGTAGCATTGAATCGTGCTATTTTCTTTTTTGTTTTCTATTTGATATTTGGAGTTTTACTCTGATTAATCCGGATTGACTTACTGTCATACCTTTTTCAGTAGAAAATCTTTTAATGTAATTTTTTTCATATTCATGAGAAATCAAACTCACGACCATAATTAAGAATACTCGATTTCTTTATGACTAAGTCAACTAATGATAGCCGTGCTATGCTATGCATGGGATTAATAATCTTATGTGATAAGTTGAATAGTAATGCTTTGAAGTTTATCTTATCCTAAGGGGGACGTCATAACAGCTTAATTTACACGTGAGGGCACATTTTTATTTAGGATAATATTGAATAATAATGTCTTACTCGATAACTTATTTAAAAAAAAAATCGTAAATTCAGAAAAAATAAAGTAAAGGTTTCACAAAATTTTACGACAACGTGCACATGGGCGTGGGGTGTGGGTGTTCCTCTTTGGAGCCAGCTATAATCATGAAAGCTGGAAATGAATAAACTAAGATTTTAAACTTTTTTTTTTTGGCATATTTGGACACGTATAATAAGAGAGTAGTAATGTAAAAAATAAGATAACTTCTTTACCTTATAATGATTGAATTTGGAAAAGTTTTCACTTTTAATAATTTTTTTTATTATAGTCTCTGCGTATTTCTCTTTCTAGATCGATAACTTCAGAAAAGAAAAATATATATATAAGCTTTTTCAAAATTTTATATTATTTATTTTTATTTTTCCCTTCTTTTTACCATACCCAAGTTACCCTTCCTAAAATTTTAGGAGAGTGAAAATTTGTATGAATGATATTTTACTCACTTTTTTCTCCAATCATATGTGTCCTAACCGGTATAGATAATTCTAGTTCAGATTTTATATTCTTAAAAAATATCATGAAAATATTTAACTTTTTTATTTATATATTTTTATATTTATAATAATGAGTTTTTTATATAAAATTAACTTTTTGTGATACATTAATTGAAATAATGAGTTATTAAGATTTTATATTATTATATTATTTTAAAGTTTTTTAATCAAATTTTAGATTTAAAACTTAAAAAAAAAAGAAAACTAAATTTGGAGAGCTTTCTATAAATTGAACCTAACAACGTCCGAACTAAATTAATCAGAATATGACTCTAAATATTGATTAATTATTTAAAACATAATTATTTTTCATCTTCAACATCGTATAAGAGTTATACTCAAAGTTTTCAAGTAGATGTAATTCATCCAGGCAAGTAAGTGTTTAATTTCGCATAAGCTTCTATTTTGTGCTTGCTTGGTTAAGTTGGCTCTATTGAATTTTGTTGCAGTCAAAATGATATGTGCACCACGATGTGTCCACGTATTGGGTGTCTATATCTCTCTTCCAATTATATAAATTTTTTTTCTTTATTTTTCTGAATATATTCTTGTGTTTAGGCATGTAAACCATGTTTTTATTTTCTTTAGCTGTTTGCAAATTTAAAACTCCTCAATAATAGGATATAATTGAGGACTTAGTATAAACAAAAATTAAGGTTGCATGTGGCAGAAGTGGCTGCGGTTTGAATTATTACCGTTACAAATTGATTTTTTTTTTTTTAAGTTGTGCTTGGTAAATAATTTTCTTTTTTCTAAAATTTTAAGGGAGAAATGTTTACCTTCAAACGGGGTAAATATTACCCAATTGGTGGTACGATAAAATAATATATATATATATATATATATATATATATATAGTTTTTTCTTTCTGTTTTGGATGATTTTTTCCTTTTTTTTTCATTTCTCTCTTAAAAATAAAAAAATAAGTAAAAATTATTATAAAAATTTTTTAAATATTGAAATTTCTCCTAAATTAATGACAGAAAGAGAAAAAATAATTTTTGTAAGAGTAAATTTTATTCTTAATTTGTTACTCTCCAACCATATATATATTTTATGTTGGACCAATCAGTAACTATATTCATTCTCTGACTAATTCGATTCGAATATTATCAAGAGTTCAATATAATTTTTTTTTTTATTTCCAAATCCTCCAACCATATATATTCCCAAGATATATATTCCCAAGAAATTGAAAAGGGGATGCATTATCCATAGTTGAGGTGCAGGTACATGATGAGTGCTTTGGACCTTTAAAATATAATTGCTTGGTGATGGATTGGAGACCAATTACTTGCCCCTCGGTTGCTTTGTGGTGGTTGGACTCTAAATCAAATACTAATACCATATCCATTCATGTGGATGATTAGTGTATCCTCTACTGGATATATGGTAAAAAAAAGAAATTTAAAAGTTTATATTTTTTATTTTTGGAACAAAGAGAGAATTTTTCTTAAAAAAATATATTCTGAAAGGATATTCTAGATATAGAAACGTTAAATTAAAATTTAGATTAAAAGTAGAAAAAAAAATATAATTCTATCTATACATTTCAAACACGTTGAGAACAATTTTATGAGTTAAGTGTGAGAGATAACAATTTGTATTATATAAAATCATAAAAAAGTAAAATATATATGTGTGTATATATATATATAATGATTAAGTCATGAAGATTTAAAGTATTTTTCATGAGAAAAAGTATTAGTCTTTCTGAAGTAAAGATAACCTTAGGTATTGAAAATGAAGGAGGATGATCCACTTGTGGCACCAAAATTTACCTTTGTTCGGCTCTACTTTGGGGCTATTGACTTGAAAATAGTACACAATCATAAGTATACAAACATATTAATTACTTACGATTAGAACAGGAGAACGTAACAACAAAAGAGAACCTTATTTTATGGACATAAGCTGAAAAGCATGTAAGGATGGATGAGTTTAAGAATATACGCTTGTTTGGTGCTTGTTCTATATAGTGGAGAATGTGGGTGTGGCTGTAGCTGTTGGGTTCTTTTTTTAAAAATATTATTCCCTTTTTTTCTGTTGATTTGGGGATGAGTTGGAACTTTGAACGTGAGGTGAGACCAGAAACCAACGTTTATACCCTAAGCCTAAGTTAACCTCTATGACTACAAAAGCATGTCCTTTTGCACTTGGGTTTATTGGAGCTGGGAGAAATATATGAAAGCAGTCTTTTTGGTGGGATATTACACCATATATGCTTATTCATTTTATCATCACCATCGTAATCTCTCTCTCTCTCTCTCTCTCTCTCTCTCTCAATCACGGAATCTTAGCTTAAACTCTAGGTTGATGAACGAGCTTTCTTATCCTCAAGTTATGATTTCCTATTTGCACGTCTCTACCAACTCGTTTAGATGAGAAAATTTGAATAGAAAATTATGATTTTTTTTTTCTTTAGGAGTTTAGATACGAGAGAAAATAAAAGATTTAGATAGATTTGATATCTCTCCAAATTTAAAATATTTTCTCTCTCAAAGTGGGAAGAAATGGAGAGAAAAGAAAATATTAGAGTTAAACATTTTTTATATTCTAAAAATATCTTTCTATTCCCAATGAGTTTTATTTATTTTCTTTTTTTTTTTTTATAAAACTCTCAAACAAAATGGAGAGAAAATTATAACTAATCTTTTCTTCCCAAAACTCCCAAATGTACCGTAAATGTTCAACAAAAAAAAAAATAAAGATGTTAACTTCAGAAATTTTAGGTATAAAAATCACGGTGTTTTTTTCTTTTTAAAATAAAAATATTACCTCTTTTATCGAAAATATCAATAATTTGAGTGACCAAAGACAAGATTTTATCATAATATAAGAAATTTGAGTAATATCATATGATCAAATAAATTATAAACAAACAAACAAAAACTTCCATCACATTTCATATAAAAAATTTTTGTTTATCATTAATCACAATATTTATTAAATTATCCAAAATATACTGATAATTTAATTAAAAATTTATAAACAAATAAATTTTCATGTAAAATTTACCCTATTTCCATGATTCACTTTAATCCACCTAATATTATTATTTTAACAACGACATGTTTTACTCTGTAAGATTTGTAATTTTTGAAAGTTTAATCTATTTCTGGGAAGCATATTAATATAACTAATGAAATTTAATTTAAATTAATGATATTTTTCCCCTAAATTAGGGAGTAAAGGGACACAAGATGGTATGGTACGTATTTGTTTTTCTCGCAGACTTGTCCGACATTGTGATGTGTTCTCCACTTGAGAATTCACAGATTACGAGTTTTAACTTTTATAGCTTGAGGGAAAAAATGGCCATCGAAAGCTGACATAACGACGAGGATTAATTATTTATTTAATTTAAAGATAATATAATTGATACTATAAATTATTTAGTGTAAAGGAAAGGCGATTGAATAAAGAAACACACAGTACTTTTGATGCTTCTTTTTCCTTTGCGTCTCTTTCAATTTTTTGTGTGTGGGACAGCCTACGAAAGATATAGTATAATAAATTATATACTAATTCATAATTTATTGTGATTGGATCGTTGGTCATTGCTCTTAATTTAGGACATTTTATAGGAAATAGAAATCTTTATAGTAATATCCAAAGGAGGTAACAATATTGATTGCTTTTCAACACCTTTTCACCATGCAAAAGAAAAAATTCGTCACTCAGAATTTGATTAAATTATACTATTTATGATCGAATATTTGAAAATTAACAATTTTAATATTATTTTGAGAATTTAAAACCCTTTTTATGTACCGTTGTCACTGATTGACCACATATTAACTCACTAGGTAAATGATTAACAATAATAAGATGTGAAATATAGATGAAATAGAGTACATCTCATGTCATTCTGTATTAGGTATGTTTTGATTAACTTTTAATGAAATTATCTGTGTATTTCAATCAATTTAAACAAGTATTTAATTATAAATTTGTTAAAATATGTTCATTTAGACTGCCTTGTATGATTTAATTTATTTTATATTTTTAGTATTATTCAATATCTAAAATAAAAATAAATTATTGAATTAATTCTATTAAATTATTTATTTTGTTGGAGAGGCAGCTAGGAAGACGGTGACTTATGTGGTCATGCTTGCCCTTGTAGATTCACATATACTTGGAAATTTTTCCCCCAAGACACGTTTGAGTTCTTTTATTCGGAAATGACCAACAAAGCCAACTGGGGTCACGTGTTTGCGAAAAGGCACTGCTCATCTTAGATGATCCACTTAACTTGGTATTTGGTAAGATAAGATTCTTGGTGGGATTAGATTATATACTGAAATGGTTCCTAAATCAAAAATATTCGAACGTGCTGTCATGGAAAGGATTAAAATTTATTGCCAAACGGTGTCTCCAGATGTCCTACCTAGAACCCTTTTTAGGTCCAAGTGAAATTGAAATTCCATTTTCCTTTGGTTTGGGGAATAATGCATGTGGTTTTGGACATCAGTGTCAATGGAGGACATGACCCCGAGTGTTTTGGGTGGAGTCAGAATCACATTCCACTGTTGAAAAAGGAAATGGCATAAGAATTCTGTTGTGGCAACAATTTGGAATTTTGGAAGAAGGGGTTGAAGGGCAGGATGGAATCTCTTGTTAGGGAAGTGGCTTAAGCATCTTGGAGGCACATTGCTTATAACACGGCTCCATTAATAAAAGTTGAGAAGCAAGTTTGATTCATAATTTGATATGACCTGCATCATTTTGAAGAAATACAAGACTTTGGCTTCAAAACTAGTAGCTTGATGAAAATCTTGATTAGACCCTAATTCATTTGGTAGGGTAGTGTTGAGATTTCTTACTTTTACTTTATTTAAATTTTCTGCTTTCACTCAATGGAGATTAAAAAAAAAAATTCTTATATTTCGCTCCATTCATGTATAGAATAATGATAAAAATAATAATAAAATTCAAGCATTTGGCAGTCTCCCTTGGGTTTAAAAGCAACCTCTTGGACTAAACAAAAATAGTTGTATTTAAATTTTACCTACAAGTTTAAGAGTGAGATTTAAGTTTGAATCAACCTTATCAAACTTTAACTCTATATATTTTAGTTAAATTCTCATGTAATTCTAGGAGCCCAATAATTATAAAAGTTCACATATAAATAAATGTGTCGAGATTATCAAAATGATTTTTTTTTATTATTATTATTATTATTATTATTATTATTATTATTAAAATGAGGTAAGTTAAAAAAAATAGTAGGAAATCATTGCATGAAAAAGTTAAAAGAAACTTTGGTAAGCCATGCACATAAGAGGAAGGGGACCAGAAGATCATAAGAAAGTTAAGGAGGCTTTAATTATTTTGTTGGTGTACATTTCCCTGGAAATCAACTGCAAGTTGCTCAATTTCCCGATCAAGTTTAAATCTTTCTGATTCTAACATGCAGACAAAGGCTATCATGTCATGGAGAATTAGAAGGAAATTTCATTTCCCAAAGTTGGATTCATGATATGCAACTTGGCCAAACTTATAGCGACCACTCTAACTATTTCCATTAGCTCCCATATAAATATATATATATAATATATTTGTGTTATACAATTGGTATCCGAAATTATATTCTGACTAATATCATTCAAGTACTTATCGGACCCATTTTAAAAAAAAATTCTCCTAACGTAAGTATTTTCATCAAGGAGTCGTAACAATTTTCATAACTTAAATATTTTAGGCAAATTTTTACAAACCAATTTTATTAATCGGATTTAGATTCAAAATCAAAATATAAGTTGCATCATCTTGGTAGTCTCCTGAATCGGTCATTCTCAAAATAGGTTTCTAGCCTTTTATACGGGTTCTTGACCGGTCCAAAGCATGTGTTACTATGAATTATGAGGATTGAATTGATTGAAATAGGGAAGCCGTCATTGACTCTTGATTTGTTTTAAAAAGTATATTGGCACAATTATAAAATAAAATAGTCTACCTTATTTATTTACTTGAGATCAATTCAAATTAGCTACACCTAGAGTTTTACAAATTTATGTTCTGTTGTACAATAATTATATTGAACAATATTAATCTAGTGCCTTAATTATACATTGCATAAACGAGTTTTTGAATTTAAAATTTCAATAGAACTCTAGTTATATGAAATTTAAATTTTGAATCATGAAGTTGAAGGAGAGGGGATATGATTATTTGACTATCTCCTTGGGACTGAGTTGTGATTATTAACTTCTTATTCTATATATATATATATATTGTTTGAAGAGAACTAAACTTTAAAATACAATTATCCTTTCCATGATTAACAGTGTAATTTCAAGAGTTCAAAAGTAGTATGATCTTGTTAAGAATCCTTCGATTCACACAAAGCTCAGTTGTTTCGTGCATAACCTATTATGTTAATGTCCTTAAGAGAATAGTTCAATGGTAACAATTTCATCTCTTAAATTCATGATTTAAGATTCGATTCTTATTATGATAAAAAAAAAAAAAATCCATTATTATGTTAATGGTCCCGTTAATTCTATTCAACCCCTTTTAAATCAATCGATCAGTAGCATCATCGAGAAAATCCAAAAGCCCTCTTAGTGAAAGATTCAGTTACCACTAAAAGGAGCTAGTGGAGACCGGATTGTATGGCAACCCACTTTTCCACTTTCTTTTAAATTCATGATTTAAGATTCGATTCTTATTATGATAAAAAAAAAAATCCATTATTATGTTAATGGTCCCGTTAATTCTATTCAACCCCTTTTAAATCAATCGATCAGTAGCATCATCGAGAAAATCCAAAAGCCCTCTTAGTGAAAGATTCAGTTACCACTAAAAGGAGCTAGTGGAGACCGGATTGTATGGCAACCCACTTTTCCACTTTCTTTTCTTTCTTTTATTTTTTATACTTCAAATTGTACTCGGAGAAAAATTTAATTCATGATAACTTGGTGGCAGGCCAAGTCGCCAACTGGGGGGGACTTAATATGTACTTACATTTATATATATTACAGCCAAAAATAATTAAAACTATGGTTTTTAATATCATGATTAAGTAGGTTTGAGTCAACATGAGATAAGGCACGTTATGCTCAATGTGTGAGATGAAAATAAAAGAGGAATTATACTGGTTCCCATGGGTTCTGGTCTTTGTTAAGTATTTCTTTATTTTGGCACGAAAAGAAAAAATTCATTTTAGTTGCCACTCTACCCTGCCGAAACCAAGAGATCCATTTTTTTTAATTGGTTGACATGATTTATCCGATTAATCTGATTCGAATACTATAAAATTTATTTAAGAGATAACCAATTTTTTCACTCTCAACACATTTGAGATTTTGCTGGGAGTTCAGTGTTTATCACTAAACCCACCAGATTTCGGTCAAGAGAGCTCTCACTCTCTTTTTTTTTTTTTTGGGGGGGGTGAAGTGGTCAAGAGAGCTCTAAATTGCTATAAAGGGGGAATCCAGACGGAGGGGATGTTAAGATAACACCAGCCCATATAAGAGGAGAATTTTTCAAATTTAAATAATTTTGAGCCAATTGAAATATCTTTTAAACTAAACAAAAATTTTAAAATACAGGAATCGGTGTTTTTAATTTTGCCTCGTTTTGGTCTATTGGTATATCACCCTCTCCAAATTTCATTAGAGAAAATATTCGGTTAAATCTTAATCGAGATAATTAATATCACAACAATAACAATAACCTAAACCTTTTATCTCAAAATTTGAGATCGACCATATGAGAGACAAATATCTACAGAAAAAAAGAAGAAAAAGATGGATTTAGTTTGTTCGGATTCTTCTACGCCGTTCGTTCTATCTATAACTACTTCCTCAACTAAATTCATAACTATTATGTCTTTAATCGAAATAATTACTATTAAAATAATCAATTTAATATGGTTATATAATTTTATAACTATAAATGAACCGAATAAACTAAAAACCGATTAGTTATTTAATCAAATTAGATGGTTAATTCAGTTTGGTTATCCAAATTGATCAAATTATTAAAATCTTTTTATATATATTATTTATATCAACTTGTGGGTATAAAATGTAATTTAAAATTTTAAAATTCATTTATAATTTTAATTCACCAAATGTCATTTTATAAATTTCATACAAAATAATAAAATATGAAACTTTTAAACTAAAATTGGAGGAGAGGGAGGGGCCAGAGGCAAGGCATTAGGGTTTTAAGTTTGAGAGTGGAAGCAACATATTAAAAATAGAAATGTCAAATTAAAATATGAAAATTAAAAACTTTTCGTCAATTATTTGTACACTCTCCTTTTTAAGTTTTTTCTTTTTGGAATAGTCACATTGAAAATAAAAAAGTCAGATCAAAAGATAAAAATTGAAAAATTTTTATTATTTTTTAACTATCTTTTTTTAGATTTTTTCTCTTTTAAAACAGTCATATTGAAAATAAAAAAATCAAATCAAAACGTAGAAATCGAAAATTTTTCATTAATTATGTACTCTACTTTTTAGATTTTTTCTCTTTTAAAATTTTTATTAATTATGGTATTTTTTATCTTTTAAATTTTAATTATAATATATAATAATATTTATATAAATAAATATTATCTAAAAAAATATATAATACTTTTAATTAATTCGATTAATTTAATTTAAATAAAATAAAAATTATTAAAACCGATAACCATCTAAATAAACTAAATTAAAATTCGATTTTATACAAAAATAAATTAAATACCTAAAAATCATCCAAAATATAAAAAACTGTTCACCTGGACTTCACTTTGCCAGCACGTGAAAGCCCAATTCTGTTTCCTAGACACTATTGTGCCGGCCCAGAAATGAAATGCAAGTGACCCAATCACAATCCATAATTACATCATTAAAAATTACTGTCAGATTTTTATTCCGACAAAAAAGTGGAAAAGAAAAACAGATTCGTTAAAAATTGCTATCAGATTTCCAACCAAAGCTGTTTATCATGCTCCATAAGCACGACTTTGATGGTGCCACATCCATAATTACATCAGTAATTTTGGTATGATCGCCTAGAACCTTAACGTCTTCTAGCTAGTGTTATCACCAAGTCCAACCGGCTACTTACACTTCACTACACCCCAACGCCTCCCTCTCTGCCTCCCCCACCCCCTCTCTGAGCCCTCTTCAATGGCAGCTTTACTAAACAGAGTCTCATCGATCGCACTATCCAACACAAACTTCCAAGTCCATCTCGTTCAACACTTATGACTAGTGAGTAACTGTCGATCATTAGACGTTGCAATTTTATTTTTTTGAACTTTCAATTATTTTCGAATTGCAATTACAGACTAAATTTCTGGTTTTTTAAGGGCGAAGACTTGCTGTGAGAGCAACAGAGACTGATGCAAACGAAGGTCACTTGTTATTTATTTATTTATTTTTCCTATTGACATTTGGGGTGAGTTTTGTGGGTTTTGGTGATTTTAGGATTTGAAATTTGAATTTGTTTTTGGGTTATTTTTTATTAGCGGTGAAATCTAAAGCACCGGATAAGGCACCAGCAGGTGGTTCGAGTTTCAATCAGCTTCTTGGCATCAAGGGTGCTGCTCAAGAAACAGTGAGGCACCCCTATTTTTAGGGTTTAATGGAATCTGTTTATTCTGTATTTAGTCTTAAGATTGAGTAATTGACTACTTGTTTCTGCATTGAGCTGCATATGTTGTGTTCTAGGTGAGTGAACTCTTTTCAAGAGCATGACTACGCAGCAGTGAGAGTTGGAAATTTCAAAATAGGGTTTCAGGGGCATTGTTATTTTGGAGATTTTTAGTAAGAAAAGTGGAGAAAAAGGTGGAGGAAGATTAGTGTTTGGCCCTCATGGTTTAGGACTTTTTTATTGAATAATTGGGAATTGGAGGTCATGTACCTTCGTGTTGTTTGCTCAGGGAGTAGACTAGATTGGAGAGAATTAGCGGGAGTTATAATTATAAAAATTTTGGGTCATATCATAGCTAGACACAAAAATCTGATTTAAGGCAAAAACTGAAGGTATATTTAAGAGTCATTGCCTTTGCACTCAGCAAATTCAAGAGAGGATTTGGGGGTATTGGAAACCTTGTTAGAATATGAACTGAGCTAATAAGAGCATATTGCTTTATTGATCTACAGCATCAATAATGCTGCCATAGAGTCACTCATCTTTCTGTAATAGAAGGGATCCATTTATACAAGGAATGAGCTAATTCTAACTACCTACCTCAACTGCTTAGCTTCCAAAATAGAAATGCTAACTGCTGAATTAACAAACCAACTGTCAAGCTAACTACTTAACAAACTAACTACTTGCTGAATTTAGTTCGATAACTGTTTCTCAACACTCCCCCTCAAGTTGGAGACTGATATATATCTAGAACTCCCAACTTGGAAAGAAGATACTTGTGTTGATGTGCTGCCAGACCTTTTGTCATTATGTCTGCCGCTTGTTCTTGTGACAATAAGACCTTTATGAACCTTTTCACGAACGAGATGACAATCAATTTCAATATGTTTTGTCCTTTCATGAAATATTGGATTTGAAGCAATATGTATAGCAGCTTTGCTGTCACAATATAAGTCTGCAGATCCTAATTTATCATATCCAAGCTCATGTAATAACCCAGTCAACCATAGCAATTCAGAGACTGTAGCAGCCATACTTCTGTACTCTGCTTCAGCTGAAGATCTTGATACTGTACTTTGTTTTTATGACTTTCATGAAATAAGGGATTCACCAATTTTGATACAAAAACCTGTGACTGATCTCCTAGACATTGGACAGGATGCCCAATCTCAGTCACAATATGCAGTAAGCTGCATTTTGCTCGTGGATGGTAAGAAAATTCCTTGTCCTGGACTATTCTTCACATATCGAACTATTCTGAGTGCTGCATTTAAGTGAGACTGCTTTGGTTTGTGCATAAATTGACTAAAATGTTGGACAGCAAAAGTAATATCTGATCTTGTTGTAGTTAGGTATAGCAATCTTCCAATCAATCTCTGATATCTTAAGGGGTCTTTAATCAAGAGGTCTTCTTCACTAGCATGTTTGTTCTTCTTACTTTCATCATATTCCACTGTGGTCAGTTTAAGGTTCTGCTCCAATGGAGACTGAATTGGTTTTGACCCTGCAAGTCCTGTTTCTGAAATGAATTCCAGAGCATACTTCCTTTGATTGAGAATTATTCCCTTATCTGATCTAACAACCTCAATACCAAGAAAGTATTTCAAGTCACCTAGATCTTTAATTTTGAAATTTCTTTGTAATACTTCTTTCAATTCATCAATCATCAATCATCAATTTGTTATTTCCTGTTATCAACAAGTCATCTACATATACCAATAATATCACAATTCTTTCACCATTCTTCTTTGTAAAGAGTGAATAATCATGCCTGCTTTGGCAATAACCAGCTTGGATTAAAGCCTGAGTTAATTTCAGGTTCCACTTGGCCGAGATGCTTGCTTTAGACCATATAAAGATTTATGTAATTTGCAAACCACATTGTTATTCTCCCGTCTGCCAAATCCTTGTGGTAATTCCATATAAACTTCTTCAAGTAAATCCCCTTGTAAAAAGGCATTATAGATGTCCATTTGAAATAGAGGCCACTGATAGATTGCTGCCAAAGAAATAATTGTTCTGACTGTGACCATCTTAACCACAGGAGAAAAGGTGTCAGCAAAGTCGATTCCAGGTTTCTGATTGTAGCCCTTAGCTACTAAGTTTGCTTTAAACCTTTCAATCTCATCATTTGATTTATACTTGATTTTGTATACCCATTTACATCCAATTGCCACTTTTCCTGGTGGTAAGGTTACAATTTGCCATGTATGATTTTCTTCTAAAGCCTGTATTTCTGATTTCATAGCTTCTATCCATCTATTGTCTTTAATTGCTTCATGGTAGGTTTGTGGTTCAATGGTGTTTGAAAATGATGCAAGATATGCTTGTGTGTGAGAAGGTAAATGGCAATATGAAACATGATTAGCAATGGAATTTGGATTGAATGTTGGTATGGATATCAAAGAACTGCTATTGCACACACAGTCTTTTGTCCAAATAGGAGGTTTAATGGGTCGTGCAGACTTCCTGGAAGGAAGAACGTCTGTAGGAGCTTGAAGATCAGATATAGGGATATTTGGAACAGATGTATGGACAATATCTGAATTACTAACTGAATCCATGTCATTTGATGATTGATTTGTAGATGAGATGCGCAGGAAATCATAATCTGACATTGAATTTTCTGTGGCTGGGAATATAGGTGAATCCTTATTTTGAAATGTAAAAGGAAATATGTTTTCATGGAAAATTACATCCCTGTTGACAAATAATGACTTAGAAACTAGATTCAGAAGTTTATATCCCTTCTGAGTTTCAGAATATCCTAGAAAAACACAAGGAGCAGCTCTTGGTGCAAACTTGTCCTGCACATTTGGTATGGTTGCATAGCATAGGCAGCCAAAAACTCTCAAATGAGAAAGATTATGGGCTTTATGATATAGCATTTCATGAGGTGTTTTTCCAAAAATAACCACAGATGGAAGTCTATTTACTAAGTATGTTGCTGTCAAGACACAGTCCCCCCAAAATTTAACTGGTATATTTGACTGAAACTTCAGAGATCTTGCAATTTCAAGTAGATGTCTATGTTGCCTTTCAGCTATGCCATTTTGCTGGGGAGTGTATGTGCATGTGTTTTGATGAATGATCCCAAGTTCACTGAACAGAGAATGACATTCAGTGTTGAAGAATTCAGTACCATTGTCTGATCGTATGGTCTGAATTTGTTTTCCAAATTGTGTCTTCACTAGACTAATAAATTTTTTAAGAGAAATGATTGCATCACTCTTCAATTTAAGCAGGAATGTCCAAGTAACACGAGTATAATCATCTACTATGGTCAAGAAAAATTTGTTACCATTATGAGTTGCTGTGTGGTAAGGGCCCCATAGATCAATATGAACAAGGGAAAACGGGTGAGTTGCTCGAGAAGTACTAATAGGGAATGGCAATCTAGTTTGCTTTGCAAGTGGACAAATTGGACATTGAGAAATATGAAATCTGTTAAATGCATGATCTTTTATTAAAGGAATCTGATTCATTTTGACATAAGATGCATGTCCCAGGCGTTTATACCAAAGATCAGTTAGATCATGCTGCTGTGTGCTCATACAGGAAGGAGATATGGAATTTCTTGCAGTCCCCTTCACCTCAGTATACAGATATAGACCATTGTGTGCTTTACCAATCCTTTTCACCTTCCCATTTGAGAGATCCTGGATGATACAGAAATTAGGGAAGAAATTGACAGAGCAATTCCAATCTCTGGTCAGTTTTGAAATTGAAATGAGATTAAACCGAAACTCAGGAACATAAAGGACATCATTTGAACTGTGATTTGGTGATATGATATAAGTTCCAATGTGAGTTGCTTTAGTGAAGGTTTCATTAGGCAATTTAATGAGATTGGAGTTAGAAGCATATGAGGAATAAGAATCAAGGTACTTCAGATCAGATATCATGTGGCGAGTTGCACCTGTGTCCAGGATCCATGTGATATCAGAAGTAAATCAGGATTCGAAAGCCATACCTGCAGTGTTGGCTAGTGGTTTCACTATTGAATCTTTGTTCAGTAACTCAAGAATCTGTTGATATTGAGATTGAGTGAACATTGGAACTTGTTGCAAGGTTTCTTCATCATTAGCAATCACATTCGTAGCAGTTGAAGCTGAACCTTTAGAGTCTTTCTTCTTGGTGAATTTGAAATCTGATGGAAATCCAATCAATCAATAACAATTTTCCCTTTTGTGTCCCTTCTTGTGGCAATTATCACAAATTCCATCAAATTTTTTCTTTGAATTGTTTGCTGAATAAAAAATAGCTGTTTCAATTGGATTATTAGTCATTGTTCCTGTATAAGAGTGTTTAGATTCTTCGTGCATCAATAACATTGAGTAAGCTTGATTTATTGATGGCAATGGAACCATTAATAGAATTTGACTTCGTTCTGCACTGTAGGTTTCATTTAATCCCATCAGGAACTGCAACAATCTCTGTTGTTGCATGTGTTGTATGTACTCTTTTGAATTCTCGCAGGAACAAGTTGGCAGTGGAATTAGTGCCTCATATTCATCCCACAACAGTCGAAGCTTACTGAAATAAACTGAAATTGAGGTGCTTCCTTGTTCGATAGTTGAAATTTGTTTGTGAAGAAAGAAAATTCTAGATCCATTGATCTTATCAAATCTCTCCTTCAGATCCTTCCAAACTGAGCATGCATTAGTAGCAAAAACAATTCCGTTTGACAGTTCCTTTAATACAGTGTTGAGAATCCATGATAGAGCCGTCGCATTGCATCTTTCCCATTGATCATGAAGCTTTTCTGCAAAATTTTCTCTGATACAAGTACCATCCACAAAGCCTAATTTGTTCTTTGCTAATAAAGCAATTCGCATTGCTCTACTCCAAACAATGTAGTTCTCTGTGCCTGTTAATTGGTAAGAGACAAGATAAATACCAGGTGTATCAGAAGGACGGAGGAATAGTGGATGATTGACATCAATCTGTGAGTTTGAGTCTTCCATAGCTTCTGGCCTTTCTCTTCTTCCTACAGGATTTTGATCTGTTCGTTGCATTTTCACATAGATCTTACACTAATGGCTCTGATACCATGTTAGAATATGAACTGAGCTAATAAGAGCATATTGCTTTATTGATCTACAGCATCAATAATGCTGCCATAGAGTCACTCATCTTTCTGTAATAGAAGGGATCCATTTATACAGGGAAGGAGCTAATTCTAACTACCTACCTCAACTGCGCAGCTTCCAAAACAGAAATGCTAACTGCTGAATTAACAAACAAACTATCAAGCTAACAACTTAACAAACTAACAAACTAACTACTTGCTGAATTTAGTTCAATAACTGTTTCTCAACAAACCTCCTATGTATTGCATGAGGATGGAAATTCTTGATCCTGTCAAGAGGGTTGCACTCTTTCAATTGCATTGTGGTTGTGAAGTAAATTTGATATATCAATGAATAACTAATAGAATAAATGTGATTGTTGTTTTCATTTTATTTGAACCAAAAATTAATGGAGGGGGCAATGTGTTATCACCCTAGAGATGGTGAATTGCAAAGTACGACTCCTTCGTCAGGGGAGTAGCTTTAGAGGCAGATCCATGCATTCTTTGGTGGGGTTCACATGTTTCAACTCACCGACCAAGGTTGTCACACGTGGATTCTTTTATATATAAGTTTATGTTAATACCCCTAATTGGACACTTTTTGAATATATTCCCAAGCAGGAGTAAAGAAGCTACCTTCTTTTTGATTATAGCATTATTTTTCTATGCTTTAGTGGCAGCTTAACCTAGAGATACATAATTTTACTGTATTCCAATCATAAATTTGGAAGGGAAGCTTTTATATTTGATATGTCAAGTTGCCGAGATTGTTTAAAGATTCAATATTTTAAAACCATTTTCTTTTGAGTAATGGGCATGCCCATGGGATCAAAATTCTACAACGTTGATGAAGGAATTAGATTTTTTTTTTTTTTCCTTCTTTTGCCTATTGTGCTGATACTGAGGGGCATAATAGGATGATCTTGCAATGCTTATGATGCCAGACTGGATACTAATTGTACTTACTGTAGTAGTGCAGAATAAGTGGAAAATTCATCTTCAACTTGCAAAGCCAGTTACTTGGCCTCCATTGGTTTGGGGAGTGGTATGTGGAGCTGCTGCATCTGGTACTCTTTAAACTTGATGATTTTGATGGACGTTTTCCCTTTGCACCTTTTGTTTCAATTAATTTGGAAATTTTTTATGTTTACCAAGTTCCAAGAATTCCCTTCCCTAGCGTCCGCTGCCCTGCACTCATACTGGCTTGGCGGTGTATGAGGAGGATTCTGGAGCACATTATTTCTGCATGAAGCAATGTGGTCTGTGCTTATAGTGGAATGCAGGATCACAGAAACTGGCTAATTTAGTGGCATCATCAGAAAATATTTTGAATTTTATTTATACTTCAGTCTCGAAAACTATTTTTCTGAACCCTATTTTTGAGAATTTCTCATTTTCAAGGAAACTTTCATTGGACTTTGGAGGATGTTGCAAAATCAATTGTTTGCATGCTGATGTCTGGCCCTTGTCTGACTGGCTATACCCAGGTTAATTATCATCTTGGTGTTTACTCTGCTTATCATCAAAATATAATTATTTAATTACATTTTTCTTTGGAGTTTTTCCAGACATTAAATGACTGGTATGACCGAGAAATTGATGCAGTTAATGAACCTTATCGCCCCATTCCTTCTGGAGCAATATCTGAGAGTGAGGTATGTGATATGAATGATGAGTGTTACCGTTTGGTTGTTGTTTCTTTGCCTTGTTTGCTTGAGTTGTAATCCAAGGATTCTGTTGTTTGTTAAACATTATAGAAACTTTGTAGGCAATATACTTCTCTTTGAGGCTTCTTTTTGAAACAACTTATTATTAACATGGCACTGCGATTCATGATTGCTGACTTGGTCCTGTTCTGAGTTATTCTATCTTGGAGCTTGGTATAGTAGGCACCATACTTATTGATCTATGTTGTGAATATTCTTCACCAGGTATAAGACAATAAACATTAATGAACCAGTGGGAATAACCTGGACATGTGAGCCTGGTAAATCTTATAACACAAAATGCAGTACAGGTCCAAAAAAGTTAAAATGAAAGGAGAGGCTAAAATGAAACATGTATTGAGTGTTGCGTCATGCAACTAAGCTTGCTCCTGGTAGCCAGTGCCCCATCATCAATGGATCCTTGATAGGATATGGAAACCCACTTGCTAATCTCTTTCTTGCCATAATTACTTTCAGTTGATTACCCAGATATGGGTGCTGCTGTTAGGAGGACTTGGTTTGGCTGGTTTATTGGATGTTTGGGTAGGCCTTCAATTATATGGCTCCTTTTCCTCTGAGTTATTAAAGAGCAGCCCATATCTGAATTCTTTTCTTATAGGCAGGGCATAACTTTCCTACAATTTTTTACCTTGCTATGGGGGGGGGGGGTCTTTGCTGTCATATGTATATTCTGCTTCACCTTTAAAGGTAATCTTTTGTTTTGTTTGAACTTTGGTCTATTTGTGCTAATTATGGAAAATAGAATATTCTTAGAACTAATCAAGTTTCCAATAATGTTACAGATTAAACAGAATGGATGGATTGGAAATTTTGCTTTAGGAGCAAGCTATAATAGTTTGCCATGGTACAATCTCCTCCTTGATATTGTCTTCTTTGTATTTCTTTCTTAATATGCTGTTTATGTGTAGTATGCAAATGTACTCCACTGGTGCACATTTGAGCTTTACTATTACTGAAGTCAAAGGCCCATTTTCAGTAGTCATGTCATGTCTGACCATCAACAAGAGCATGCGTAGCCCCAGTTGAAGTTGGTAAATGGAGGAACTGGATGAAAAATGTAGTCTTATTATATCATTTGTCAAATATTCTTGAAAGCCCATTGCAAATTGCTGATTATAATTTTTTCCAGGTCCAAGGAGAGTGATAAATTTGAATTATTTTTTATTTTTTAATTTTTTGGTCTTGATAGCTTTAAAGCATAACCTCTCACTGTGTTAAAATTTGCTAATTTGCAAAGTTGATGATAGGTGGGCTGGCCAAGCTTTATTTGGGACCCTTACACCTGACAGAATTGTTCTTACACTCCTCTACAGCATTGCTGGGTTATCTTTTGAACCAAAATATTTGGTGTCTACTTATTTTGCAGAAGCCATTACTAAGTTGTATATGCTGTTTCAATTTCATCTGGGCATTGCCATTGTAAATGACTTTAAAAGTATTGAAGGAGATCGGGCTCTGGGATTACAGGTTATTCTTCTTCCTCTTGACATGCCTAGACCATCATTGGTCAGCTTTTTGCAGTCACTTGTCAAATATGGTCTTCCACAAGCCCATTTGAATTCTTAAATGCTTTTTCTGTGGCAGTCACTTCCAGTTGCTTTTGGCATTGATACTGCTAAATGGATCTGTGTTGGGGCAATTGACGTGACTCAATTGTCTGTGGCTGGTAATGTTTTACTTTTCACATTAATAATTTGAGCACTTCTCTTATCCTAGATGAGGAGTATTCTTGTCGCAATTAATGTCATGTCACATGTATTGTCCAACTGGAGCATCAAAGTTAAACCTCTTTAATAAACAAGAATCTGCAAACTGGTTTTAATGTAGAAGGAATCCTAGCATGACTATCACCTATAGTCACCACAAGGGAACAGAACTTTTGTGACAAACCAAATCTGTCGCAATTTCTGACATATTTGTGTGGCGGAACAAATTTACTGTCACAAATTGCTGGCATTTTTAACCCTGGCCCCACAATAGTTATTTATTAGCGTCAATGGATTTGTGACGGACCAAATACATCACAAATTTCCAGCACAATTTGCCAGCATATTTTTAGTCCCAATTCCATATCGGTTAGTTGAAAGGCATCCTTGTTGAATATAAGTTCACTTCAAGAAACACTGATCACCGAACTCAATAATGCATGGGCCATAATGAAGAGGGCAGCTCTCTCGACGGTGGAAGGATAACTGACGAGGTTGGTTATCTGGAAAGCTAACAAATAGCAATGCATGTTTCAGTCAGAAACCAAAATTTTGTGACGTGTTCTGTCACAAAGTATATGTACAAGTATAATCTTGCATATCAAAACAAATTGGACATGAGTGTGCACTTGAAGCATGCCACTGCTCCCACATCTGAAGCTTGTGGAGATCCCTGCTAAGATGTGATAAAAATAGAAACAATGCTTGGTCTCCAACTTTTATAGTAATATGTGTATATGATGAACAATTCATTTTACAGGGACTTTCAGTACAACATTCTCTAATTTCACAATGTATTGATGGGTGCAGGATATCTCCTAGGGGCTGGCAAGTCATATTACGCATTAGCTCTTCTTGGTTTGATAATCCCACAAGTCGTTTTTCAGGCAAGTTGCGTCTCAGTAATTATCTGTAATTATCTGAAGACGAAAGAGTAGTTGTCTAAATGACAAAATAACTGACCATAGCTTGCTACACAGAAGAAACATAAAAGAGATAAGAGACAAAGTACGTGCTTACTGCTTTTGTTTCATGTAGATATGTAATTCATACGAATCAATGCAGTTAACTCACTATGTGAATTTAGAGCCACTAATTACCCTAAATAATAGGATAGCTATTATATTTTTTTGATCAATAATAGGATGGCTATTATATTATGTGATACCATTCCAAATTATCGTCCATTGTTTGTTTGGCCTTCCCTTTTGTCTTACAAAGCCTCCCTATGCCTCTTGTCGCTACCATGTACGGTTATTACTGTAATAGAAGTTTTAAGAGAGTTCAGATCCCATTAGACACAAAGATGATGATTCTAAGAAGATAAAAAGGGCAAAGACTAACGTTGCTTGCCTTTTTCTTTGTTTGCTATTTCGCACGGACTAATGCACGTGTGCTTGTGCAGTTTCAATATTTCCTCAAACACCCAATTAATATGATGTGAAATACCAGGTATTCCCTTGTTCCATCTAGCATATGTTGGTTGCAACTTGCATGCTTTTTTCCAAAATGTTGTGTATTGTTTGTTTGAAATAGTGCCTAACCATTCCTCATTCTCGGTCTTTTGGTGACTGCACTTGCAACCAGTCACTAATAACTTGGTCTGGCGATTCCTTGACATATAAAGAGATCAACAATAGTGGAGGGGGAAGCGCATTGAAATCGAAATTCAGAAACAAAATTGGCCCCCCCTCCCCCTCGGACCTCCAGCTATGATTAATAAGCGTGTTGTTGTAGAAATAGACTTCCAAATTTTGGTACTTCAATTGTTTCAAGTGGGAGGTAGATCAAGCACACCATTCTTTAATGCATGTAGGGATTTTTTGTGCAATCTTCTTCTTTCTTCCTTTCGTCTAAAGTAAGCAACACTACGTGATTTTGATTGCCAACGCGCGGACCAATTTTCCCTTCTTGTCCAATTTGTCTCAGGCAAGTAGGAAATAATCTCAGCTAAGGAAGAATTTTATCTGAAGTAGCTTTTAATCTCTCACTTTCAACTGACATCGACCCATTTTCTTTCATCGAAGAAAAATGAATAGAGTACAATCACAAACAAAATTTTATATTTTGAAAGAATTTCTTTGCTTGGAATATTAAAAAGTAAGATGGATCGGGAAAATTTGCATTAAAAAATTATAAAACAGTGTCCATTTGCCTGGACTTGTGTATGAGCGGAGTACATAGAGTTGCACTGGACTTCTACTATCCTACGAGGGGTGATAATTCCATGATAACGTTGTCTCCTAAGTAGTCTTAAACTCCTCCTTTTATTTATTTCTAATTTTAATCTGAAAGTGGAGAGGCATCTTAATCTTTTCAACTGTTCTCGACCTACTTTTCAAGATGAGGTCCGAGAGATGTCTTTCTTCCGACAAAAATTATGTTAGCGTTACGAAGGACATGCCTTGCCGGGTCAGTCTCAATTGCTTTTCCTTTCTTTTACCTTACATATTTCTAAAATTACTTGGGTGAATTTGTAAAAGCATGTGTGGCGATAAGAACAGAGCCAGCAAACGATGATGTCTATTTATTCTCCTCTGGAATCCGAGCTGGATTTTAGTGTTATATGAAAGGGTATTACTATTATTTATGATTTTGGTTCATCTCGCTCATCCCACTCACATGCCAAACGAAGGAGCCCTAGTTGGTCCGATAGCTTAAGCAAATCCATTACAACTGTAACCTACAAACGCCATTCATAACATGTAAAACATGAGCGAGAGACCTAAACGTAAGGACTTAGAGTCTCTATATAAACCTTGACCAACTGAACTCCGGACGGAAGCTAGAGCACAAAAAAAAAAGCAAATAAAATACTACAAAATAAAATTGCTCAAATGACCTAAAGGCAGCTCAAATTTTTTTTCACTCCATAGTTAAAATCATTACATAATTTGATACTGCCAGATAGTCCCGTCAGCACTACATACAAGAGCAGCAACTAATAACAGACCTGCTCCAAGAAAAGCCCACTAATCATGGTGACCTCCCCCATATTTCACCTTCCTAAACACAAACAACCAAAAGCCGAAAGAAACAACTGCACCACTCTGCCAGTATCCCTGGACTCGAACAACTTATTCCTACAAAGCCTACCAATCCACAACAAAACCAGAGCAGCAAACCTAGACACAACTCTAAGAGACCTAACCATAACCACACCATAGATTCACAGGTAAAGCAAAAACCTCGTCACTGAAGATCATTTCCTGAACTTAGACTCGTCAACTGGGATTCCCTCTTCTTCAGCCCGTTCACCTCCAGACTTGTCCAGGGTGCTTAGACCGCCCTTACGGCCCAACTCCTGATATCCTTCAGTCCCAATCTGTTCCCTCCTTGTCTGTCCTCCACGGCTTCTCCCACCATAAGGGCCACCATAAGCCACTTTGATTGGAAGAGAGTAAAAATGAAAAGAGAGAGAGAAAGAAAGAGAATGAGAGACCTTCAGCGAGGCAGCCTTGAGCGTCAAGGCTCTTGCCACCAGTGCCATCAGGGACAACGGTCTCGCCCTCCCGAGCCCTCTGGTCGAGGATCTCCCTATCCTCTTCCTGACACGAAGCCATCACTCTCACACTTCTAGCTTGACAGAAACTCTCTTTCTAGTAGAACTACGCTTGTTCTGAGGCGGTATTAAAACTGGCTCTCTCAAACGGAGCCGTACAACATGCAGGACAATCACACGAGATATGGCCGTACGTGGAAAGAAGCAGTGCAGAGGGAGTCGAGAGAGAGCGCGCGCGGGGGTGAGGAAAGCGAGAGCCACGTAAGCAGTAGACGCGGCGGTGCAAGGGGAGGACACTGGGTGATTGACACGCAGGTGGTTAGTCAACCCTTGGCCCATTTCAATAGTCATATAGAACCGACGCGAGTCAAGTGACCACGACCACCCCGTTATACTAATCCTGTTGGTCGTTTGGTCCATATTTCGACGACCCGTAAGTTTGGATTTTTAGGTGAATCTGGATTTTCCTCAAAATCCAATTCTTAATTTTTTGGTTTCTCTTTTGGATTGTGTAATTGTCATGTACCTGCAACGAGTCTATTATTGTCCAAGTTAAGAGCACTTTTATCAATTCCTTTTCTTTTCAGTCCCGTAAAAAGGGGGTGAGCGGAGCGGAGTTAGGAGAGCTCCATTTGTAGGCTAAAGATTAACTACACGAGAAGTGAGAATTTTCGCCGATAAATTTATCTCAACTAATATCTCGTGCTCCTTTCCAAAAAATTTAGATTTGAATTTTGAATACATAAAAAAAATAAAAAAAAAAAAGGGAAGTTATGAATTTTCATTGTTTAAAATTTTTGAACATTTTTTTTAATAGAAAGCTTTTTGTGGTATAGAAATTGGCCTTAATTAGCATTTAACGTTTACTGTTTTTATAGGAACGGTCATTGAAATGATAGAATATTCCTGAGAAGTGAACACTTTTCAAAAGACCAAAACAAAATTAAAATACAAAATTATTAAAAATAAATAAACAAAACACTAAAAAAATATTTCTATTATATTACACAAAAGAAAATGAACTAAATTAATCAATAAAAGAGGGTTAAAAAATTAGTTTTAAAAAAAATCATATTCTAGACCATGAAAAAAATACTAGTCTACCAAAATATACACCCCAAAATTGATTACCGTATATGCTTCCCACAATTCATAGTTAATTTTGGAATTTTTTATCTTTCAGCTGGTTGTTTTTTGATTAAATTTTTAAATAAATTATTATATTTTTCGGTAAGTTTGGTTTTGGTATAAAGTAAAAAGAAAATACGAGAAGAAGTAAATGCACGATGAAATAAGAGATTATTTTCATTTGATTCGGAATAAAACGAGGATGGAAGAAAAAGAGAGGTGAAATAGCATCACCTCCACGTTGGAAAAAAATTTTTTCCACTTGTAGACGGATTGGAACTATAATAAAACATTTTGAATAAAATTATTCTCTTTTTTTTTTCAATTTTATATTTAAAGAGAGTAATACATATTTTCTTCTCCTCCCTCTCCATTTTTCACTCCAACCGAGAAAGTAATACATATTTTTTTCTCTTCCACTCTTACCAAACAAAATAGAAAAAAATATATTTAGTTTCATCAGATGAAATAAGGATAATTTTGATTCGCAGATGGAGAGAGGGAGGGAGAGGGGGAAGGGAAGGGGAAAATTCACTTCATTTGGTAGAAGTAAATATATTTTTTTTCTATTTTTGTTTAGTAAAAATAGAAGGGAAAGAAATGTATATTATTTTTTCATTATTTGATTGGAATGAAAAGTGGAGAGAGAATGGGAAATAAATGTGTATTACTCTCTCTAATCTATGTAAAATTAAAAAAAGAAAATGATGATTTTATTCATAAATTTTTATTATAGTTACAATCCGTTCACAAATAAAAAAAAAAAAAATTAACATAGAAAGAATGCTATTTCACCCATCTTTTATTTCCGTCATTCTTTTTCACCACTCCATATTTACTTTTTACTTTCTTTTTTCTTTTTCTTCCGTTTTACATTTCAACCAAACTTATTGTAAATTTCCCCTGCCTTCACCTTGCCCCTGCCCCTCCCTTTCCGAACCAAACTCAAATGGTTCATGTACATTAGTTAAAATGGTTCATGAACATTTCAACTACGTTCATGAGGAAGGGAAAAGGGGCTAACGGGGCAAGACGTGGCTCCCACAGTGGGGTTGAGGATGTGTTTTTTTGTTTCCTTTGTTTTTCTTTTATTTATTTATTTATTTATTTATTTATTTATTTATTTATTATTATTATTATTATTATTATTATTATTATTATTATTATTATTATTGATGGAGGTGAGTTATAATTTCACAAATATTAGCTCATTCTTAACTCGAACAGTAGTCATTGATGAGTGAATACACCTGCAAAAACCATCGGAGGATGCTCCGACGGGGAGATTTCGACGCTTAAGTCAGTAGGGAGTGGTTTTCGTTTGAAAAAGAAACAGACTGAGAGTTGAGGGAAGGCTGTTCCCTGTGTTCTATGTGCCTAGAGTGTTAGGTTTCTAGAAATGATCCGGGAGCATCGAGGGTTTTAAGATCTCTTATACCTGTGAAAGTCATACGCCGCTGAGGGTCTTCTACCCTACCTTCTTTATTGAGTTAATCCAAGAATCTCGGGAGTTAGTATTCCGAATTGATCACGATCTTCATTTATCAAGAAAATTTCCATCTTCGGAAGGGATGTATTTCTTATCTGGAAAATCCAAAATTTGTCGTTATGAAATAGAACGCTGAAATTGAGGAAATTCTGACATTCATTTGGAATTGTTAGGAGTGTTGTGTACTGTTCGATCGCTTGATCGATAAGGGGCCTTCGAGACTCGTCGATTGGGAGGTTGACATTTGCTTAATCAATGGAAGGGACTGTTCACGGTCGGTTAACGGGATCACCGAGACCTATCGTTCGGTAAACTCGGGCGACTGAGACCTCTCGATAGGTCATCTGGGCGATTAGGGCCCTTAGGTAGACTATCATGACGATTGTTAGATACTGATCCATAGGTGCCATTCATGGGCTTTTGGAGAATTGACTCTTGGTAGAGTTATTGGGTGAGGTCCTATCATTTGTCCCAAACCCATAGAACTTCTTGGAAAAGACAAGTCATAAGTGAAGGTCTGGGTAAGCTATAATGGTTATAAATGCATGGGGACACTCCGGTCCATTCGATCCGCTCCTGTGCTGTAAGGAATGCAAGCTTGTCTCATCATACACGACTTTCTTCATGGGGAAACCTTCAAAGACAATTTACTTCGGTATTTAATGACTTGTGTTGTATTGTACCGTTTCATCTTCCTTGAATTAATTGGAGGCCTCTTCTTTTACTGTTATAAATAGTCATGATGCAAGTCTACTCTCTTTCGCAGAGGATTGATGTTCCTCCTTCTTGGTTGCTTGGTGGAGCATGATTTTCCCGAGAGTCGGGCTGGGAATCTGCAACGTTTTCTCTTCTTGGCCAGGTGACTTTTCTTGGAATGAGATCTCATTAAAGAAGATGACTCTTGGAGTGGGATCTCATTATGTTGGTCGTTCGCTTTGGTCGGCATAATCGATCCCTTACTACCGAGGGGGTGTATCTTGTACCGCATACATGATCTTCTCCGGTCGGTCCTCACCCTCCGGACGCGGTGGGGGTGGTGCTCACACCGTCTTTGGACGGGACGGGGTGAGCGCGAGCGTGCTGGGGGTGACAGTGTCCGGGCCTGTCTTGTCTTATCCCTAACAATTACTTTTGCACCGTTCGTAGGGATCATGTTCTCTCTTGATTTTTGATCATTTCCTTGGTCCATAACAATTAACCCGAGAATTGCGTTGTGGAAGGACATTATATGTATTTCTCGTAGTGATAACTAACCCCTCTTAGCGGCTTGTGTATGTTTTCTTGTAACCGAATACTTTACTATTTCGCATAAGTGTAAATGAAAAGTTCGCTTTCCACTTAGGTGTTTTCTTCCCTCTCTTTTCTCATTCCTCATCCAAGTCCATGCCTTTCTCTGGGCCTTGTCAAAGTGGATTAGTAGGTGCTGGTCGATTGGAGACCTTCGAGCCGGCAAAGGAAAAATTGAGGTTGTGGCCGCGGCCCACCAACCCGGATAGTTACATCCCCTATTGACGATGCGTATGATCGGTAAGGAAGGCGACTGAGACCCTCCAAGCGATAAAGAAAATTTTAAGTTGTGGGCCGCGTCCACCCGTCCGGAGTGTTACATTCCCTATTGACGATGCGTACGATTGGTAGGAGTTGGGCGACTAAACCCCTCCAAGTGATAGAGAAAATTTTAAGTTTTGGGGCGTCCACCCGGTCGGGGATTTACATCCCCCGTTGGCCATGAGTGCGATCGTAGGAGTTGGGCTACCGAAACCCTCCGGGAGAAGAAACTTGGATTGTGCTCAAGAAAGACTTCCCAAGTGTTGGATAGCGCCAGACTTCATTGATAATATATATAAGTTTTATGAGTTCCGTGCTCCTGAGGCATTGCGTCAATTCTCACTAAATTGTCGAGTTGGTGAGTGCCTGGTCGAACTATGGAACGTCCTCGATATGGACCTTCCCAATTTGGGGCGAGCTTACCCCCGGGCTGCTGTTGACCGGTAACCTCCACTCTCCATAGCACCAACTCTCTGGGTTTAAACGTTCGGTTGTTTAACCCTTCAAGCAGTGATACTGGTCATTTTTGGCCGAGCAGGCGGTCCATGTTGATGCGACTTCTAATTCTAAGTAAGTCTCAACCTTTCGTGAGGGATACTGAGTTTTGTCTAGTATTATAATGAGCTACTCGGAGCGAGTGAATGTCTATTTCCACGGATAAGGATCGCTTTAAAACCGCTTCTATAAGTCGATTGAAAGGTGTTTCTCCCATTTCCTGAAGGGTAGAATGATACAACCAAAAGATGCCATAAAATTCTTCGACCCATTGTCCTTTGGCATCATCCAACGTTGCTTTTAGTCCTTGTAGGATTGTTCGGTTGGTTACTTCGACCAGTCCGTTTGTTGTGGGTGAGCGACCAATGAGAACTTGAGATTGGTCTCGGGGTCTCATAGTACTCTGAAACACGTTTGTCGACCAGCTTCTCATTATCCATGATGAGGATGCATGGTATACTGAATCGTAATAACATAAGTCCACACGAAGGATTGGACTTCTTAAGCGGTAGTAATTAGGGCTGTGGTTCATTTCCCACCTATTTCAGTAGTCGATCGTCACAATCAAGAATCTTCGTGGTCTCCGGGCTGGATGAAACGGTCCGAGAATGTCCATGCCCCATCGAGCAACGGCCAAGGGCTAGATATTGGATTGGCTCCGGTGGAAGATAGCCTATGGAACCAATGAGATGTGTTGGCATTCGTCGCACCTTTGTACGTAGATGTCGAATTGACCTTCATGGTTAGCAAAGAGGCATCCCTGTCAAGGGTCCTTATAGACTGATTTCGACACCCGGATGATTGTCGCAAACTCCTTCGTAAATTTCTCGAATAGATAATTTCTCTCGAGAGTCAGTCAGGCATCTGAGGTACGGGTGAGTGAATGACTTGTGGTAGAGATTTACCCCAGCTGATTATGACGTAGTCGCGGCCTATGGGATTCGCCTTTTACGCTTCTCCAGGGACTCGTAGGTGATAATGCTCTTAAATACTCTTATAGGGTCCTTCCAACTAGGCGGTTGGTGGACCGGGAGGATCTCCATGCTTGTTGATTGTGGATACGGCAGACTTGTAACATATATTGATTTGGCCGAAGTGATCGAAATAGAACCAGCTGCCCGGACAGTGCATCGGCCGTTTTTCCTGGAACACCAAATAGGGGTTGAATGTCTACTTTGTTTTAATTGATCCATTGTATAGCGCAATTTCCTTAAATATTCGTACATGACCGGGTCTCTTAAGCAAGAACCCCTCGAGTTGTTTCCCACGACTGGCTGCTATCCGTAAATAATCGCCATTGCGTTGCTCCCATATTGGTGGCTATCTGGAGGCCCGTTAGTAGGGCTTCATACTTAACTTGATTATTGGTGGCTTGAAATCGAAGCGGAGGGCATATTCTGCCTTAAAATTGTTCACCCTACCAATATGAGTCCGGTGTCACTTCCCGAAGAAGGTGATGATCCGTCCATATGGATAGTCCATTCGGGGTTGATCCATTCTTCTTGATGCATTGAAAGTTGCCCTTCAGAGTGCATTCGATGATAAAATCCGATGGTTTTTGGCCCTTTATAGCGGGTGGTGGTCGGCATTGGATATCGAGTTCTTCTAGCTCTACATTCCACTTGATGAGTCGCCTGACGTATTCCTCTTAGGGAGGACTTGCGGCCGGTTGATCGGTGAGTACCATAATGGTATGGGCCTGAAAATAGAGTCGAAGATGCCTCGACAGACAATCAAAGCAGAGGCTATCTTCTCGATTGGGTGTAGTTAGCTGCGTAATCTTTTAAGCCTGAACTGCTAATGGCCCGGCTCCTGGTGGCGGATTCCTGTCCTTACGCAGGCAACGAGTGCTCGTTGGGAAACGGCCGAGATAGGAAAAGTTCCTCCCCCGAGAATGAGTCGTGAAAGGCGTGGTAGTTGCATCGATATTCTTTCGGTCGTTCGAAAGGCTGCTTGACTCCGAGCATGGATTTGACCCTGCCGGGATCTCTTTAACGCCACAATATGGGCTTATAATTTCGCCAACTGCTTCCTCGACATGAATGGACTTAGGGCCGCTATTCGACGGTCAGCGTTGCACTTCCTTGAGCCTCGGGGTGTCATGTCTAATATTGACTGTATTTTTGGGGTTAGCCCTCATCCTCGATTGATGATCATGAAGTTGAGAAACTTTCTGAAGCGATCCCAAATGTATATTTTTTTGGCATGGGACATTGTTACAAGTGCAATGTCTCTTTAGATCTAAACAGCATGAGTTGCTCGTAACACTCTCTACGCAGCATGTTGTCGGCTATTAGGTTTCGCGCTCTCCCCTACTGGGTCTTTGAATACCGCATTGACCCGGTTTATTGAAAAGTTGTTCGGCGTTCTTCAGGCCAAAAGGCATGACCCGGGCATCAGCACCTACCGTACTCGGTGATGAAGCTGGTCTTCTTTCCTTCTTCGCAGCCATTCGATCTAGTTATGACGGGAGTCGGCTTGTAAAACTTCAAGAGTTGGTGTCCCGAGTAATTGTCTAAAAACTTGTCAATATTGGGGAGCGAGAATTAACCACGTTCGAACATACTTTGTTGAGGTCGGTGAAATTCCACGCACATCCTCCACTTGCCATTAGCCTTTTTCCCTTAGACCTACGTATAGCCGGTCATTTGGGATACTTGACCGAGCGGATGAATCTCGCTGTCAACAAACACGAATCTCTTCCGATGGCGCATTGGCCGTTGGAATATACCCTCGCCTTCGATTAACCGGTCGGGAAGTCGAGATTAACGGTCGGTTTATGGCTCTCGATCGACGGGTCTATGTCGGGCATGTCTTCTTAGAGTCCATGCGAAGACTTTCGAGTGTCATTGCAAACAAAGTGACCAAGGCCTCGTAAGGAAGGTGATAAGTTGGCTCCTATCCTGACCGTCTGACTGGGGTTGTTTGTCAGAAGAACCTCGGTCGATTTTTCACTCGATTTAGGCTTAGCTCTCGGTTGTGTCCCCTCTAGGTTCCGGGCGTCGACGGGAAAAATTTCTCGAACGTCTTGTGTTGCGAAGAGGACAGGGGTCAGAGTCGTTTCGATGGTCGTTGCCCTGAAGTGCTATAAACTTCACTCTCATGTGTCTAGTGCCAGTAGTGCCTCCGCATCGTCCAAGTCGGGTCCGTACTATGGCATTGTAGGGGGGGTAAAGTTTTACCACATGAAAGAGAATGGGAGAGGTTGCGTGATTAGGAGGTCTTCCTAAGGTCACAGGAAGATAAATGATGCTTTAAGGATAAGTGGGTTCGTCCCGAAAGAAACCTTAGAGGGACCGATGGGTGACAAAATCCGAGATGGATTAAGACTCATCCATCTGCAAGGCGTCCCAGGTGAGGAGATGCAATCAGCCCCCGATTCAACAAGAACCCCTTTCACAGTGTATGAGTCTATTTTGAGGGTGATAACTAAAGGGACATTTCGGAGAAGATCTATTCCGGCTGAAAGGTCATCGTCATCAAAACCTATGATTGGTTTTTTTCTTTTGGCAGGTGCTGTGTCGCGGATGACCGTTGCGAACATCATCACAAGATTTTAGAGAATCAGTCTGTTTCCCACGGACGGCGCCAATCTGATGGAGGTAGGTTATGACTCCACAGATACCAACTTCTTCTTGACTCCTAACAAGAGTCGTTGACGAGTAAATACACCCTTCGCAGAAAACCGCCGGGAGGGTGCCCTGGGAAGCTCCGACACTCAAATTAGTAGAGAACGGTTTTCATTTGAAAAAGAAATAGACTCAGAGTTGAGGGAAGGTTGTTCCCTGTGTTCTATGTGTCCAGAGTATTGGATTTCGAGAGGTACTGGAGCAAGTCGAGGGTTTTGAGATCTCTTATACTCCGTGAGAGTCGTATCGCCACCGAAGGTCTTCTACCCGCCTTCATTATGGAGCTAATCCAAGAATTTTTGGGGTTAATATTCCTGAATTGATCACGATGTTCATTTATCGAGAAAATTTCCATCTTCGAGAGGGATTCTCTTTATTTAGAAGATCCAAGATTTGCCGTTATGAAATAAGAGACTGAAATTGGTGGCACTCCTGACATCCAATTAGGAATTTAAAGAGAAGAGATGCCTCTGTTCGATCGCTTGATCGATAAGGGCCTTGAGACTTGTCCTGCTGGGAGGTTGATATTTGCTTAATTGATCGGAGTGATCAGTTTTGCTTGATGAGTCACGATCGCTAACGAGACAATCTCAGGGACCCTGGTCACTGCAACTGACGCATTGAGACCAAAGTAGGTTCACTGGACGACTAGGCTCCTTCTAGGTAGACTATCATGACGATTGTTAGATATCGATTCAAAGGTGCCCTTAGTGGGTTTCTGAGAATTAATTTCTTTTGATTCAGGCTATTGGGTCAAGTCCCATTAATTATTATTATTAT